>OZ014432.1:28690088-29259172 GCA_963966015.1 Aphidecta obliterata
GAGAGAAATCCGCGGAATTCGTTGGCTCCGTTACCGAATTAAGGGTTGTTTCACGAACGCAGCTTCTTCGTCTACTTCTTATATTTTTGAATTATCTTTCTGGATCCAGGTCGTCGCTCAATTTTTCAAAACTCTAGAAATAATATGCTTCAAGAATTAGCTGATGGGGTGCTGATGCACCAACACTTCCTACAGCAGCCCTAGCCTCTGTTTTTTTCTTCTGCTGAATATTGTTACCCCGTTTGGTTTAACAGTGTTCATGAGCAGAAACTCGATGCACAGCTAAATTCATCTATGAGGATTATTACTGGAACTATTAGATCCATAACAACTCAGTGGTTACCAGTCTTTCAAATATTTCTACTCATATTCGAAGGCATACTACAATTTCGAATTTCTGAAATAAATTTCATTCTTCTCCGAATTAATTTTCAATACTCTGTTCCTTTCCGGTCAAAAAGATTCCTAGATTTAAGTCACTTTGTAACAATATTATAGGATGTTGGAATATCACCATTCGTTTATCTGTCCGATAGAGATTCGAAGTTCGTGCTCCCTGCACGAAGAGGGAATCCTTTGAGTTATCACTTTCTGAGAAAACAGGAGAGGGAAAACCCAAAATTTGAAGAACTTATTATTTTTGAAAATTAATGGTGAAATCCAAAATTCGAGTTCCACAAAAGGAAAGAAAAAATACATTATCATATTTGAAGCAGATAATTCAACTCGTAATTTCCTTAATTCATTCGAACTCAAAAATCCAATCGTGCGAGAGGGTCCACCGAGTCGATGCAAGATAGATACAATTATTATTCACATTCCTTGAATTTAAACACATCAAATCAATTCCCGATTGCGCTATCAGCAATACCAGGGACTACCATAATACAATTCACATGTATAGGGGTTAACAATGTGATCAAAACTTTTCCTACATTTTCAAAGGTGGCTCCCTCCCGGGATATCTATCGAAGGCAGCCTAATTGCGATGTGTCCTTGAAATGAAATTCACTCACTCCGAAAGTGACCTTAACTTTTCGCACACCCGTAACGAATTCGCGCTCAGTCTCCGTAAGACTCTAAACTCTACTCAAACAAAAATTACCAACGGCACTTTCCTATCCACTTGTCCCTAACACGGACTATCAAAACGAACCCATAAGTTCCGTACCTTTTTTGATACCCCAAAGCAAATCAGCGAACTGCTATCCCCGGTATCTAGCCAGCCAATGCCTTTTTCTAATCTCCTCAATCGTGGAGATGACACTCTTTAGTGCCTTTCACTTCAACGGCTTAAAAACACCCACGTGTGTGCTCACCTGATCGACTTTTCATCTTCTTATCGCTGATTTTCTACGAAACTCCGAACTGACCTGTCAAAACACTTACGTTCGTCAATACAATTCTTTTCTGTAGTCTGAGGCAAGTTCCCATAAACTTTCCTATCACAGCGTGGTTATCAAGTATTCAAACGCGCCGGATAAAACGAACTCTCAACGATCGTTGATTAATACAATGTAATGCCGGTTTGTCTCACCTTATTCCCAGAAATCACAACTCAAACCTCTTTGTTTCAATCTTTGTCCCAATTTCAATGAAAGCGACATACAAATTTGGCAAGCCGAATGGAATCCATTCAATTGGTCGAACTTCCCAGAAAAATATGGTCTGTTCTGAATCGTATAAAAACATTTTTCAGATGGAATTCAGTTGAGATTCCTAGCTGTGATTGTGAAGAAGCAGAGGAAACAATAGAAAACTTCATAAATATTTGTCCCATATACCTATATGTTTCGTGTTGGTTTAAGTGCTATTCATGCAAGTTCTGTTTCATTTTTGGAATAGCTGGCCAACTTTGAATCGATTTAACATATTATAAATCATTTTTAATTTCCTCCATTTTATCTGCTCTTTTCGTTCTTTTCTTCCAATTTTTTTTATCGGGTACTTCTTGGGAGTCTTTCATTGATGGGAACGACGAGGAAGAAGAATTCCTGTTTTTGTTGAAATAGAAGCCCTTGAATATAAATATGACATCTCATTCTGTAACAAATTCAAAACCAATTACTAGACATAAATATATGATGAGAGAGAGTTTTTGCTGAGGTTTTTATTTGCGCTTCTGTATGATACAAAAAATTTATGGTGTCCTGTTTACATTCCTATGTTGATACTGAGTTTTTTCACACATACTATATTGTTACAGATTCTACTTCAAGTGCATTCAGTAAACGTCATAATTTTGTGACCTGAATTCGATTTCTTTAGCGATGTGATCATAAATAACTGGCTCTCAAATTCCGAACAGGCAGCGCATCCTAACATAATTTCAAGATATTCAAGTAAAAGTAAAATAAATCATACCGCATAAGATTTTACTCGATTTTATTCATCTAGCGGAGGTTTCACAAAACATGTGTGGAATGTGGGTCGACATCTTTTTTTAGCAGTAGTTGAAAGCACTTGTCAAACCAACAGATGAAAGAACAGAGAGACTTGTCCATATAATTTCGTTCGAATTCTTTGAAAACATAATTTTGACAAACTAGGAAATTATGGAAAAATAATGCAAGCAATGAGATAACTAACAACCGATAAAGCCTGGAAAATAACATTTGGCAAGATGTTTTCGCAATATGGTCCTCTCTCCTTGATTGAAAAACAGATAGGTTTTTCTCACCAGATTCACTAGTCAGATTGATCCCCATGGAGGAATCAGCGGATACCACGCTGTGTGTTGTTGCGGCCAACACCATCTTACAGAAGTGCAGAAATTCGCCACAAATAATATCGATGATTTTTATTTTGTGAGTTTGAAATACAACGAATAGAAGAAACAAAAATAAATACCCAAAAAACAACGTGAAAGCTACCAGGAAGAAGTATTCATTTATCAGGAAGATGTATGAACAAAAGATTCAAAAAGAAAGTTTGTTATTAGAAATGAACTCATATAATGTACCTTACTGCCATGTAGATTCGTTTATGCCTAAAGTTGTCAATTCACCCTCATTCGGTCAAATTATATTCATGTTCTTCATACCACACACAACATTCGTGAAAACATCTCTTCGAATTCAAGTGATGCTTTCACACCAATGTCGTGACAAGCACATCATTTCCCTGAATATACAGTTCGAGAGCCGAAATTCACATAAAATGCAAATAACCCGATGTGTTCCCAGTTTTAGTTCAACCACTACCATACAAGATAGCTCATTTTATGTACGCCATAATTTGACATAAATAACTAGACTATTCGAACGAGAAGATGATTCCGTATTTCCACTTCATGTTATATTCATTATATCCAAGGAAATATCTCACCACCATTCTGTTAGCCGCAACAGACTCTCCAGAACTGGAATCATAATACATGAATGACTTTCAATTCCTATCGCACGTCTTCTCATGAAATGTTATGTCTGATGTCTGAACGTGATTTAATGAATATTTATGGGGTTCCCTTTTATTTTTAAATGAATATTCATCAAGTCTGTTAACACTCGGAGAAATGGACAAACTGTGAAAGATCATTTTTGTTATAAATACTACAATGAATATTATATAGACATTTATTTGCAGTAATTCTTCTTCGGAAAATGAACTCAGCGTTGGCAGAAGGACTACACTCAGAAAATATAATTTCTCAAACTTGCCTTTTGGCAGAACAATGTCAACGTTTCATCTTAGATATTTTTTCGCGAAAACAAAATATAATAGACCTCACAAGTACATCACTAACCCAATGAGTGTTAAGCTCAAAAAAACGCCTCGAGTTCGTAGATGTGAACATTATCTCCCTATTAGCGACTTTCAAGGGAGTATTAATTGTTTACTATCAAGATGTTTGTTTGTCTATCGCAAAATTGGCCGACATGGTTTAATTGTTTGGGGACTCATCAGGAAGGCTGACCCAGCAACTGCCCGCGGAGTGCTCCTTAAGTGAGGAACAGCGTGGTACAACGCTGCGTGGCGCAGCCGGCAAGGCCATCTTCCGGACATACGGGCAGCCCCCCTGCATAGGAGTGCACTCAGCTACAGGTTCGCCCAACATATCATTATTCCATTTTGGATTAAATGTTGTTGAAATTTCTTGCAAATTGTATTGTTTCATTTTCGATGTGAGACTATCACATTGGAAGAAAATCAGGGCAGAGAAATTATTCCTGCTGGATCAAGCCATTCTTTTTCTTATTATAATAAATTTTCCTCTGTTTATACAACATTCACGAAATTTGAAAAACAATTCAAAGGAGAAATATTTGAATAACATTCAACCCTCCCAATTAGAATGTCGTTACAGATTACACCTAAGCTTCACTAAAGAAAACCAGCAATCTATATGGTAATTCAACTGGCCAAGAAAGTAGAATTTGTCGATGTTTCAAATGACTATATCAGTATTGATTGATTTTCAATGAATTTAGAGGTAATACTCAAATAATAATAATTCAAATCGAAGTACTACGTAACTAGAAGGGTTTCGAATAAAAATTCCCTGCGAAAGAAGAAAAGAAAGCATGTGTGAAATTTACAGCTGTTTCCTTTCAAACATGTACAAATCGGTATGTACCACGAAAAAACAGTTTTGTAAAACAAGGTTTCCACAAAATTAACTTTACAAACCTATACCAACCGAGAGTGAATTCTTATCTTTAAACATCAATCACGCCCGATTCAATAAGCGACTGGTGACACATAAGATTCAACCCTCATCAACATGATGGCTTTTGACGCATGATATATGAATCCAATTATGTCTACGAGCCCTGATTTCGACAGTTTGATCAGCCCAGAATACGGAGGAAGTAGAAAAACTCGAAGAGGAGGATGCTTCACTCCAAATTAATATCATGGGAACTGCCACTTGATATTATTGGATTGGAATTTTTTGCGTTCACCAATTCACTCTTCGTGGAGGTCTAACGATGTATTTTTAGGTATCTTCAATGGGGATTTCTGCCGATCGAGAAACAGAATGTTATACTCCGGTATACGTTGAAAATATTCCACTACAATGTGTAGTTCGAAAGTTTGGAGAATCAATTATTTTAGAACGAACTTGTCTCCACTATCTATTGAATTCTCTGTCAATGGAATTGTTGGAATTTGGGTGAAGAATTAAACAATACAGGCTTTGGAAAATATGAACAGGAAGAATTCTCTTCTGAAACACGGAGCGCCTTTTCGTTACTCCTGCAGAAAATGAAGGTTCGGCTTGAATCAGTTAACGTTCAGCTTCATGACATCTTTATTCAACTTATAGGTTTACATTCGATAGCTGGTTTCAATTCTTTCAATACCTTGCTTTGGCCTACTATTCACTAACACTTTTGGTGAAATTGTACAGTCTTCGTCTCATGAGCAATTCTTTTAATTCAATTATCACCGTCTTTTCCCTCTTGGAGTGAAGTACGCCACCGACTCTCTGTCGAAGCTGTGCTCTTTCGAAAAAACAAAACCCCTTAGCTATTCATCTTCACCCTCTAATTTCGCCCTCAGAACCACCCTCATGCCAATTCAGTTCCATGGAGGCATTTCCAGATTCTTGACTTATCCAATCACAAATAGAAAGGACTCACCCTCGACTAAGTCACATTTTCTGTGAAAAATGTTCTTGTTCCCACGAATATGGTTAACATTTATTTGCAGATTCAGAGTAATCTTCTGAATTGTTCAATTAAGGGGCCCTCCTAAGGGGCGTCATAAATCTGACTAGTTACGTGAAGAACAACACTCCCAGGTAAATTGTACGACTTTGTTCAATTGTAGGCTTCTGGTGTATTTCTTATTTCTTTAGTAGATATTTTTACACAAAATACTTCCACTCGCTATCAATTTTTCAACCAGTCACTATAACTCAATTTGAAGGTTTTTTTTTTTATTCATTTCAGATTAAAGTTCTCTGATTTTTCTATGGTAGATGATTGCCTTTCATTAAGGCCCTGTTGTTGTCTTTGAACAACTGATGGCCGAATCTGGTCCAAAAGCAACAAGTTTATTTTAAATTTAAATATTTAAGGAATTTCGGAATACAAAAAGGGATTCTGGTGTAGGTACCTCACATTTGTAGATTTCCCTGGAGCCCGAAAGGTTTCTGTTGTTTAGTCAATTTTTGAATTGGCCATACCATACACTTGCATGGTAGGGTTTTACCACTCCAAACGAATCATACGATCTAAATCGTACCATAAACGATACTTCTCAAAGGTGAGGCTTTTTTGACAGCTGCTAGAACTCATCAAAATAAGTCAAAATTCTAAAAATCCTATATACAGGGTGTCTACTTTGAAAAGGGCCAAACTTCAGGGGGAGATCATACATAAGATTTGCAACAAAAAATGTCATATAACACATGGTCGAAATGCTGACGGTTATTCTTCAATTTAACATTTCTTGATTTCACGAAATATTTCGAGTTTTTCCATAAAATCAATTATACTTCAGTTATCCTTAGAGCCTCTTTAGATTTGATCACATATTTGGAAACAGCATTAAATTTTCTACAAGATAAGAATTTCTGTTTGCCAAAAAATTCTTATTGCGGGCGTGGTAAGGAGATGAATGTCACGATTCTGAAGTGAGAAAACCAGTCATATTTTTCCAATGGTTTTATCGATGAAAATTCATTAATTATGGACATGTTTCTTTTTCAGCAAAAACTACCCCATTTAGTGTGCTTTCGAATGACATATCAACTTTTGTGCTTGCTGCTCGTATTCTGCCCTAATACTAGGCTAACAAGATAACAACTAATAAGTCGAAATATTCCAAACCTTAATTTGCTCTACTTTGAAGCTCTTTATGATTGAATATTGAAGTTATTTTCATGGAAATCATGAATTTATCTGTCGAATTGAAATATTTTGAAGGAATAAACTAGATTTTTATAATACAGATTCTATGAAAATATGTAAATAAGGCAGACTAATACTACTTATAACAATCGTTCGAAATGTCCACTTCCTTATTCAATACATTTTACACATCGTTTTCGCACTGAATCTACAAACCTGCGAAGTTCACACCGTTTCTGACGAGCTTCTGCGCAACACAAATTTATTCTTTCGATCAGATCCTATCAAGTCTGAACGCGAATTTGATATACTGTTTCTTTCAAGCTGTTCCAGACATAAAAATCCAAAGGCCTATGGTCGGGGCATCTTGGTGGCAATCTTACCGGACCGTACCTTACAATCCATTGCACTCCAAAACATTGATTCATTAAGTCCCGTACATCCCGGCTATTATGAGCTGGACAGCCATCCATTTGAAACCAGACATATTGTCTATTAGCCAGGGGCATTTCATCCAATATGTCCGTTTAGCTGCTTTGGATTGATGTAATGAATTCTTCAGCGTTGAGCCGATCGGGAAGTATTACTGGTCAGAAAAGTTCAAGTCTCATGACTCCGAAAGCCGGAATTTGTGGGACTTAATGAATGAATATTTAGGGGTGCAATGGATTGGGAGGAACGATCCGGTAAGAAGACCACTAAACAGCCACGACCTTACGACTTTGGGTTGTTATGCCTGGAACACCTTGAAAGAAAAAGTATATCAATTTCGCGTTCAGACTCGAGAGGATCTTATCGAAAGAATAAATTTATGTTGTGCAGAAATGCGTCAGAAACGTTGTGAACTACGGAGGTTTGTAGATTCAGTGCGAAAACGATGTGTAAAAGGTATTGAACAAGGAGGTGGACAATTAGAACAACTGTTATGTGTAGTAGTAGTCGTCTTTCTTAACATGTTTTCATAAAATTTGTTTTATTGAAATTCAGTTTATTTCTTCAAATTATTTTGATAAGACAGATGAATTCATGATTTCCATGAAAATAACTACAATATTCAATCATAAAGATCTTCAAAATAGAGCAAATTTAGGTTTGGAATATTTCGACTTTTTCGTTTTTATCTTGTTAGCCATGATATTAGGGCAGAAGACAAGCAGCAAGCACAAAAGTTGATATGTCATTCGAAAGCACACTTGATGGGGTAGTTTCTGCTGAAGAGAAAACATATCCATAATCAATGAATTTTCATCCATAAAACCATTGGAAAAATATGACTGGTTTGTTTACTTCAGAATCGTGATATTCATCTTCTTACCACGCCCACAATAAGAATTTTTTGGCAGACAAAAATTCTTATCTTGTAGAAAATTCAATGCTGTTTTCCAATATGTGGTCAATTCTGATGAGGCTCTAAGGATAACTGAAGTATAATTGATTTTATGGAAAAACTCGAAATATTTCGTGAAATCAAGAAATGTTAAATTGAAGAAAAATCGTCAAAATTTCGACCATGTTTTATATGACATTTTTTGTTCCAAATCTTATGTTTGATCTTTCCTTGAAGTTTGGCCCTTTTAAAAGTAGACACCCTGTATAAAATAATCAACAGGGCCAAGTATTTCGAAATCAAAGTTACTCTCGAATCTGAGAAATTTTCAGTCCAGATCTGACGGTACGTATTGAGATCTAAATGTGTTCTTTAAATGCGTTCAGTTTACGGAAAATCATCTGACAGAGCGTATGATTTTTGTGACTTTTCCGAATTTCGTAATTTGTTTTTAAAAGGCCGATACGACGTGGTGGTCGATTTCTTGGACTGCACGCTCCCCGGATCTCATGCCCTGTGATTTCTTCTTCTGGTGTCATTTGAAAAAATTAGTGTACAGTAACGGTGTGATGAATGGTATTCAAGAACTAAAACAACGCATTGAAAATGTTTGTGACATTATTCGCGAGCACACTGATGTGATAGTTTGTGAACTGGAACTTCCGCGCGGTTATCATTGCGATGTTCTTGAATAGTAGCTAATATTATGAAGTCGTTGAGTCGGTCTAAGAACCTACTGAAGTATTGCGCAATGGTTATAGTTCATAGTTAATAAAAGAACTTACTAAAAATTAACTGCAAGGTTCAACAACGCCAGGATAAACAAAAATGCCAGACATCTCTTATGGAATTATATCATATTCTATCATTTATGAATATAACATTCTCCGAAAGTCCCTAATTTTTCTCCTGAGCTATCCCGCAAATCAAGAATGAAAAAGTGGAAGCATTCGTTTGGTCGAAGGCTTAACATCCCAGATTTTTCTGCTGTGTTTTGCGGGCAGAACATCCCAAATGATCAATTGTACGCTAAAGTACAGTAAACCCGAACCCTTTGTCAGATTCAACGTTATGAATGTGGCCCGTGTGTAAACAGTGAACGGCATATGTAATTTGTTCGGCAGCGAGAGGATTAACTAATAAATAGAGATCCCGAAGTCGGGGATTTTGGAGAAAAGATTGAGAATTTATCTGTGTTGAACATTTGGAACTCTGCAAAACTTACTCTAGGATATACGTATACCAGGTGTCCAATATCAAAACTTTCAGCTGGATATTTCCTTCAATATGAAACTTTGGAGGAATTTCAAGAAACACGACAAGATAAGTCATGATGTGAATTCACAAAACTGAACGAAACCTTTTTGCGGACATCTGAAAGATGATTCAATTTCACCTTGACGGATTACCTACTACAATATCGTTTTATTGAAATTCATTATAATCAGGTAGTTTCAGATGGTAGATAGAATAGAAAGTTCAAAAATTTGCTTCAATAATGCATCTCTTTACATCATTCATCAATAGCAAAACGAAAACGACACATTCACCCGACCTACATAGTTCCGAACTCATAACCAATTTCTAAGAAGTTAAGAATGAAGTAAGTCTATAATTTGGGTGACGCATTGCTGGGGCTTTCTACCTACGAACTTCACCAAACCGGATAACTTTTCTGTCGAAATTGTGTTATGAACTTAATTCTTCCTTCGACGGTTCGGTTTTACGGGAAAAATTCGAAGCGGTTGTGGTAAAAGTTCATCATCGGAGCAAACATAGCGAAAAGAAAAATTATTCAATACCTGTGGTCTGAAGTCGACCTTCTTTGAGCTATAAACTTTCCAAATACGAATGTTGAACGTCCTGACGTCTTGCTGGAGGGCGGAACTTTGTATTATACACCCTTCCCAGAAAACGCATTCGTGAATTATTTAGCTAAAAGCACCTTAAACTTTTAATTAAGTTGTTGAACGTGTGGAGGAATAGGAATTGTATCGCTGCAGAAGACCGGAATTTAAAATTCAGGATTTCCTGGGAGTGTTCGAGATTAGCGCTTCAGAGCGCAGGAGCTGCGCCCGTTAACTTGCACTTTCTCAATGGATTTAATTTCCGTGTAATTCTGCAGTGGAACGAGTGGATGGGCTCGTGGTTATTTTATGATTTCGTGAATTATTTCGGGGAATTTAATCGCCTGCAATTCGCTCGATTAGATTGAAGAACGAGTTTTTCAATCTCCGAATGAATGGTGCCGGAAATTTATGAGGGAATACTTATTGATAATTGAATTCACTATATAGGGGTGTTCATTTGAATATTTGTTCAATTCTTTGATATAGATTCGAAGTGAATTATTCAACAATAAATTTTATGGGATGCTGAATTTCTTCACAAAATACTTCCACTCAAGTTTCGGATTATTCAATGCTGAATGATTGCCTTTCATTGAGGTCCTGTAGTAGTCTACGGACATTAATTCCGAGAAGCACCTCTTGGATGGTCGAATCAGGTTGGAAAACCCCACGGTCGAAGAGCAACAAGTTAAGCATTTTAAATTCAAATATTGAAGGAATTTTGAAAGATAAAAACGATGATGTTTTAAAATTGGCAAACTAGCATGATAAAGAGGTAATTCTCAATCAAGAGACCCATACGGCAACAGAGGAAAACTTTCGTCAAAGAGGTGTTGTACTATTTCTGGTTCATTATTGGAATTGCTGGTTGATTTCAAATCGATTCAATATATCATAAATAATTTCATTTTTCTACCCTTCCCTTTTTGAGCGCTCGTACTACTTACACGAGGGCTATATCATTTCGTCACGATGTCTGTATTTTTCGAATTTCGAGCCGAAAATGGTCTCAATCGACTATGTTCGACTCACTGATGACGAATCCGTCAAAAAATTCGAGTCTGTCCGTCCGTCCGTCCGTCCGTCCGGCCGTCCGGCCGTCCGTCAGCACGATAACTCTCGAACGGAATGTCCTAGAAACTTGAAATTTTCAGGGTAGGTTCGAATCTCGAATGCCGCGGTTGAGTTCGTTATTGGGCAAAATTCGCCGAGGGGTTCCGTAAATATGGCCGCTTGAAATTTTGTTTTCCTGATTACTTTGAAACTACAGATTCGATCGAGATGAAATTTTGCACTCTAATGGAAAATGAGGTGTTCAAGCTACATGCAAAATTTTTTTCAGCTCACATCACCAGAACCATAGAAACCATAGAAAATTGTAACTTTTGAACGGAAACGCCTAGGGACTTGAAATTTTCAGGATAGGTGTGGATCTCGATTGTCGTGATCACTTTCATCTATGAGCAAAATTATACCAGGGGTTCCGTAAATATGGTCGTTTGAAATTTAGTTTTCTTGATAATTTCCAAACTACAGATTCGATCGTGACGGAATTCTGTATACTTATGGAGAATGATATATTCAAGCTACATTTCTTCAGATCTCATTCCCAGAACCATAGAAACCATAGAAAATCATAACTTTCGAACGGAGAAGCCTAGGGACTTGAAATTTTCAGGATAGGTGTAGATCTGAAATGTGGATTCCACGTTCATCAATGAACAGAATTATACTAGGGGTTCCGTAAATACGGTCGTTTGAAATTTTGGTTTCTCGATAATTTCGAAACTACGGATTCGATCGAGATGAAATTTTGTATTTTAATCGAGAATGATATATTAAAACAATATTTTGTCCAGATCTCATGACCAGAACCATAGAAACCATAGAAAATTGTAACTTTTGAAAGGAAAGGCCTAGGAACTTGAAATTCTAAGGGTGGGTTTGGATCGCGAATATCGCGGTCATGTTCATCAATGAGCAAAATTAGACTAGGGGTTCCGTAAATATGGCCTTTCAAAATATTTTTTTGCTGATAGTTCCGAGAATACTGAGCGGATTGGAATGAAATTTTGCACCTTGCTGAGTAATAATGTATTCAAACTAAGTGCAATTTTGTCCAGATCGCACCACCAAGACCATAGATACCGTAGAAAATTATAGCGAATTATCGAAAAAAAATTGATCAGCTGAAGCACTGACATGAAGTCTGGAGTTTCGCCTGAGTTTCAGAATTTTTTGACAGCTGTCGAAAATTCCTTCAATTGATTTCTGAAACTAGAAAATGCGGATCTACCTACAAGGTGCATGTACGAGCGCTCAAAAGCTCCTGCCTTCACGGCAGTGCTTTTCGTAATTTTTTAATGATGTTTTAAGTTCCCTTATCAGAGATAATAGTTGGGAAATATTGCACATTTCGTTTAATTCGTTGATTTCTTTTAATAGGGTTTGGAAGTCAGTTGCATCATTTTTATTCTCCTGATGGGAAATATTGGTTTTTTTAGCCGCGTTCGCATAATTCATGGTATGTGTGTTAAGGATTGAGGTGTTTATCGGTTTTGAAGGAGGTAAGATAGGTTGTTGCGATTTAAAGGGTGGCAAATATGTGGGGTTTCGTGACTCGACATACCTTAAATACGTAGGGCACTTCTTGAAATTGGCCGTGTGAGGTCCTTTGCAGTTTGCACATTCGACGTTTTCTATCCTCCCTTGGGTCGGACATTCTTTCGTGAGGTGAGATTTCCCGCACTTCACGCATTTTTTTTGCTTTATTTTCGGGTACCTCAAAGAAGTCTCCCGTTGAGGAAATTGAAAATGAGGAAGAAATTTAGTTTCTTGTTTTTGATGTGAAAGAAGTCCTTCAATAACAATATGTCAGCTTATTCTTTAGAGGAATTTAAATCCCACATTTATAAGGGGAGACAGAGTTTTGTTGAGGTTTTTATCTGCGCGTTTGTATAATCTAAAAAAAGTTTACATTCCTTTGCTGATAGTGATTTTCTTCATACATGCCATATTGTTTGGAATTCGAAACTTTGTTTTGCACTTAGTTCGGAAATCTATCTTCATGATGGAAACCAATCTTTGAACCCCTCAAGCTTTTGCTTGAAAAATTATAAAAAGCACTGCTGTGAAGTCAGGAGCTTTTGAGCGCTCGTTTATTCACCTTGTAGGTAGATTCGCATTTTCCAGTTTGCAATTGGAAAAATTTTTACAGCTGTCAAAAAAATTGAAGCGGCTCTTTGAATATTATGCCGAATCAGCTGTTACAAAAATATAAGGATTTTCCATTCAATAATTTGTTGGAATTTAAAATGGTTCTGGTTATGCGAAATACAAAATTTCGTCACGATCGAATCCATAGTTTTGAAATTATCAAGAAAACTAAATTTCGAACGACCATATTCAAGGAATCCCTGGTCAAATTTTACCGATAACGAATTCAACCGCGGCATTCAAGATTCGAACGTACCCCAAAAATTTCAAGTTTCTAAGTCGTTTCGTTCGAGAGTTATCGTGTATACGGACGGACTCGTCATCAGTGGGTCGAACCTTGTCGATTGAGACCATTCTCGGCTCAAAATTCAAAAAATACAGACATCTATCTTTATATATGGTCTTTGTTATAATATCTTGACAAAATTCCAGTAGTTAGAATGACGTTCTTGAACTAAGGCGAAACTGCAGACTTCACGTCAGTGCTTTAGCTGACCAGTTTCTTTCTCGATAATTCGCTAGAATTCTCTACGGTATCTATAGTCTTGGTAATGCGATCTGCACAAAATTTCGCACCAGCTGGGTGCAGAATTTCATTCCAATCCAATCAGTAGTTTCAAAATTATCAGGAAAAAAATATTTTGGACGTCCATATTTAAGGAACCCCTAGTCTTATTTTGCTCATTGAGAACGTGGCCGCGACATTCGCGATCCAAACCTACCCTGAAAATTTCAAGTCCCTAGGCCTTTTCCTTCGAAAGTTTTCTATGGTTTCCATGGTTCTGGTCATGCCATTTTTACGAAATGTAGCTTTGATATATCATTCTCCATTGAAATACAAAATTTTGTCTCGATCGAATCCGTAGTTTCTAAATTATCGAGAGAACTAAATTTCGAACAACCGTATTTACGGAACCCCTATTTAATTCTGCTCTGTTCGAAAGTTATAACTTTCTATAGTTTCTATGGTTCTTGTCATACAATCTGGACAAAATTTCGCACTTAGTTTTGCTTGTAGCATAAACACGCCATTCTCCATCAGGGTGCAGAATTTCATTCCGATCGAATCAGTAGTTTCGAAGTAATCGGGGAAACAAAGTTTCGAACGACCATATTTACAGAACCCCTTGTGGAATTCTGCCCATCAACGAAATCAACTGTGGCATTCGGAAACTGAACTGACACTGAAAATTTCAAGTTCCTAGGTCGTTCCGTTCGAAAGTTATCGTGCTTACGGCAAAATTCGAAAAAGAAAGACATCGTGACGAAATTATGAAGCCCTCGTGTAAGTAGAACGAGCGCTCAAAAACACATGGATAATAGTTGAAGTTCTGATAAGGGAATATTTTATAATTCATGTTACCAAGAATTCTTTTCAAATTTATCCAAGACTGAAGCTTTCTGATTCATGTATTTATGGTCTTCGAACATCTGAAGGATGAAGTTTTTATTTTATTTCAAATTCAAATATGGAAGTGATTAAGAAAGACAAAAGCGATTTTGTTTCAAGAAGAAACATAAATTGTGGAATTCGTTCAAACTAAGCCGAGGTTGAAGCAATCCTTGAGACTACGAATATATGTCTAAGCTCATTGATAAACACTGCAGATAAGAGAAAATAATTTGAAATTAGATAGGTATGATACAAGCTCAGTCCAACTGGGATATAAAATATTTTTTCCGTCGACCATTGAATGAAAGCTCATTTTAACGCACTCGAAATCGTCCATTAATGACCCCTATTGATGCATTTCTTGTATTAATGCATGATTATCATGGCAACCGATTATAAAATATTCAGTCGAAGCATAGATGCATCTATGTTGGAGCACGATCGATCTGTCAAATTCATTTAGTCGCTTTCGATCAGAATCTGATTTTATCCGTTACGCTACTACATAATGAATAACGAAGAAAATATCCCTTTGACACCGCCAGATGTGACAAAAACTGCTGAAGAAGCAACTTTGAGTCTGCTTCCTGAAAAGAGCCGCCATTTATATGAGAAAACCTATGCTGAATTCAGATCCTGGTGCAAGGACAAGAAGGTTCGGAACTGTACGGAAACGGTCTTGTTGGCATACTTCACGGGTATTGCAGAAAAGGGGCATCTAGCAAGTTTATGGCCAAAATATTCGATGCTGAAATCAACACTAAATGTGAAAGACAATACTGATATAAGCAGATACCACAAACTGGTGATGTTTATTAAACGAAAAAGAGAGGGATATATAAAGTTCTCGAAAAATAACATGTGAGAGAGTTCATAGCGAATGCTCCTGATAGTGTTTTCTTGATGTCGAAGGCAAAAATAAAACTCAATTGAATCGTTATTCCAACTCATTCTCATTATCTCGTTATAGTGAAATAACTATCATTGTTTGATTTGTAGGTCGCTTTGATATTCGGAGTAGCAGGTGCATTGAGAAAAGATGAATTGTTAAGGTTGCAGAGAAAGGATGTACAAGATATGGGATCGAAATTTTCGGTGACAGTGAATTCATCAAAAACACATTTGAACAGGATATTCACTGTGGTGGATAATGATGAGCATACACTTTTAAACATAATAAAGAGATATATATCCTTGAGACCAGCTCACACTCCACACGAAAGATTTCTCGTTTTTTATAAAAACTATAAATGCTCAACACAACTAGTTGGAATTACCTAATACATTTTCTAAATTACCGTCAATGATTGCAAACTTTCTTAAATTAAACCAACCACATTTGTATACAGGTCACTGTTTTCGGCGTTCTTCTGCGTCTATTCTTTCTGACAGTGGTGCAGATTTTTCAGCCATCGAAAGACCTGGTGGTTGGAAATCAACTTCTGTTGCAGAAGGGTATATTGAAAACTCCATTCAGAATAAAATAGAAACTGCTGAAAAAATTGTATGTTATAATAGTTCCAAAGTAAATAATGCCTCAACCTCCACTTCATCCACACGTTCCTTATCGGACATTATAGGAAATGTAAACTATTCAGAATGTCACAACATGTCCAATATTCCCTCTATGAATTTTTCGAATTGTTCTATAGGAAGCATAAATATTAATATATCGAAATGAACATAGAAATTTGTATTACGTCAAATTTGTATATCATGCAAAATAAAAATTGATTCAATTCAATTCCTGATGAGGTCGACGGAAAAATCTTGTAATCAACTCGTTTATCAATTCAGCGATTAATGGTCTCAAACATTAACGCGCTCGCTCCTCTCACGCGCTAAAATATTTCGACCATCAATCGCTGTCATTAATAAACTAGTTGATTAAATAACTATTATTGAACGTTCGATATTTGAGCATCATGTGTGTTATATAGATCCTAACGTAGCATTGAACATAGGTATCCTCTTGTTGTTATTGACGATGGTCTGCCTAGTTAACATACGGAATTGAAAAACATTCTGAGGTGCTCCATTTATACGGATGCATCCTGAAATGGGGCATCAAGTTCCCATGCAACACCATCAAAAATGTGTCATTCGACCTTCGAAAGAAGATGAACTTTCGAAACTTTCAGACCATTAAAATTCCGCCAGCAGTTCGAAGCACATAAACGAAAAACTTTCCGATTCTCTCATACAAAATATCTCGTCCATTCTATTATGAATGTCTTCTCTTTGTCAACTTCGCCAAGTTTCTGCGCAATCCCATGGCAGTCAAGAATGAATGAATATGTCGAGGCATAATAGCGGGGCATCAGACCCCTCCCAATAAACTTTTCCTTATTGCTCAAGAAAACATTGGAAGCCATTACGGGTTACGCACCCTGAAACGTTATTCCAACGAACAGGCAACCAACTAAGCGATGCTTGGTGCGAGTCAGCAGAGCGAAAAGATAACCATTTACGATAAAACAAATAATCAACGCGTTTAACACGGTCTGGAAATATATGGGGTTTTCGGTAAAGGGTTTTCATACATGAACGGAAATTAATTATACAACAGAATTTATATGTATATGCTTCAGGAAATACATGCTGAATATCTATCAGTTTCAAGATATTCATTGAGAAAAATCAGCCTACAACTTGGAAGAGCGATACTAACAGAGCAGTATTAACTTAAATTCTCATAACTTACAAATACCGAAAAAAATAAAGGAGAGTTCGATTTTTCTGGTACTAATTATTTCAAAACTCATGAGATAGTATTATGATTCACCTTACGCATTTGTATATACCAAATTGATCACAAAAAAAATTGAACGCAATGCATTAATAGTTCTATTGAAATCTACTTCACGAAAACAAATTGAAAAAATTACGAAAAGCACTGCCGTGAAGGCAGGAGCTTTTGAGCGCTCGTACATGCACCTTGTAGGTAGATTCGCATTTTCCAGTTTCAGAAATCAATTGAAGGAATTTTCGACAGCTGTCAAAAAAATTCTGAAACTTGGGCGAAACTCCAGAATTCATGTCAGTGCTTCAGCTGATCAATTTTTTTTCGATAATTCGCTAGAATTTTCTACGGTATCTATGGTCTTGGTGGTGCGATCTGGACAAAATTTTGCACGTAGTTTGAATACATTATTACTCAGCAAGGTGCAGAATTTTATCCCAATCCGCTCAGTATTCTCGGAACTATCAGCAAATAAATATTTTGAACGGCCATATTTACTGAACCCCTAGTCTAATTTTGCTCATTGATGAACATGACCGCGATATTCGCGATCCAAACCCACCCTGAGAATTTCAAGTTCCTAGGCCTTTCCGTTCGAAAGTTTCAATTTTCTATGGTTTCTATGGTTCTGGTCATGAGATCTGGACAAAATATTGTTTTAATATATCATTCTCGATTAAAATACAAAATTTCATCTCGATCGAATCCGTAGTTTCGAAATTATCGAGAAACCAACATTTCAAACGACCGTATTTACGGAACCCCTAGTATAATTTTGCTCATAGATGAAAGTGATCACGACAATCGAGATTCACACCTATCCTGAAAATTTCAAGTCCCTAGGCCTTTCCGTTCGAAAGTTATGATTTTCTATGGTTCGAGTCATGTGATCCGGAGAAATGTAGCTTGAATATATCATTCTCCATAAGTATACAAAATTTCGTCACGATCGAATCTGTAGTTTTGAAATTATCAAGAAAACTAAATTTCAAACTACCATATTTACGGAACACCTTGTATAATTTCGCTCATAGATGAACGTAATCACGACATTCCAGATCCACACCTATCCTGAAAATTTCAAGTCCCTAGGGGGTTCCGTTCAAAAGTTACAATTTTCTATGGTTTCTATGGTTCTGGTCATGCGATCTGGACAAAATTTCACATGTAGCTCAAACACCTCATTCTCCATTTGAGTGCAAAGTTTCATCTCGATCGAATCTGTAGTTTCGAAGTAATCAGGAGAACAAAATTTTGAACGGCCATATTTACGGAACCCCTGGTGGAATTCTTTCCATTAACGAACTTGACCGCGGCATTTGGGATCTGAACCTACACTGAAAATTTCAAGTCTCTAGGTTGATCCGTTCGAGAGTTATCGTGCTGACGGACGGCCGGACGGCCGGACGGACGGACGGACGGACGGACAGACTCGAATTTTTTGACGGATTCGTCATCAGTGAGTCGAACATAGTCGATTGAGACCATTTTCGGCTCAAAATTCGAAAAATACAGACATCGTGACGAAATGATATAGCCCTCGTGTAAGTAGTACGAGCGCTCAAAAAAATGGGTGAATATTGAGTAGATCCATATTCTATTTTCATTTTTTGAGCGCTCGTACTACTTACACGAGGGCTATATCATTTCGTCACGATGTCTGTATTTTTCGAATTTTGAGCCGAAAATGGTCTCAATCGACTATGTTCGACTCACTGATGACGAATCCGTCAAAAAATTCGAGTCTGTCCGTCCGTCCGTCCGTCCGTCCGGCCGTCCGGCCGTCCGTCAGCACGATAACTCTCGAACGGAATGTCCTAGAAACTTGAAATTTTCAGGGTAGGTTCGAATCTCGAATGCCGCGGTTGAGTTCGTTATTGGGCAAAATTCGCCGAGGGGTTCCGTAAATATGGCCGCTTGAAATTTTGTTTTCCTGATTACTTTGAAACTACAGATTCGATCGAGATGAAATTTTGCACTCTAATGGAAAATGAGGTGTTCAAGCTACATGCAAAATTTTTTTCAGCTCACATCACCAGAACCATAGAAACCATAGAAAATTGTAACTTTTGAACGGAAACGCCTAGGTACTTGAAATTTTCAGGATAGGTGTGGATCTCGATTGTCGTGATCACTTTCATCTATGAGCAAAATTATACCAGGGGTTCCGTAAATATGGTCGTTTGAAATTTAGTTTTCTTGATAATTTCCAAACTACAGATTCGATCGTGACGGAATTCTGTATACTTATGGAGAATGATATATTCAAGCTACATTTCTTCAGATCCCATTCCCAGAACCATAGAAACCATAGAAAATCATAACTTTCGAACGGAGAAGCCTAGGGACTTGAAATTTTCAGGATAGGTGTAGATCTGAAATGTGGATTCCACGTTCATCAATGAACAGAATTATACTAGGGGTTCCGTAAATACGGTCGTTTGAAATTTTGGTTTCTCGATAATTTCGAAACTACGGATTCGATCGAGATGAAATTTTGTATTTTAATCGAGAATGATATATTAAAACAATATTTTGTCCAGATCTCATGACCAGAACCATAGAAACCATAGAAAATTGTAACTTTTGAAAGGAAAGGCCTAGGAACTTGAAATTCTAAGGGTGGGTTTGGATCGCGAATATCGCGGTCATGTTCATCAATGAGCAAAATTAGACTAGGGGTTCCGTAAATATGGCCTTTCGAAATATTTTTTTGCTGATAGTTCCGAGAATACTGAGCGGATTGGAATGAAATTTTGCACCTTGCTGAGTAATAATGTATTCAAACTACGTGCAATTTTGTCCAGATCGCACCACCAAGACCATAGATACCGTAGAAAATTATAGCGAATTATCGAAAAAAAATTGATCAGCTGAAGCACTGACATGAAGTCTGGAGTTTCGCCTGAGTTTCAGAATTTTTTGACAGCTGTCGAAAATTCCTTCAATTGATTTCTGAAACTAGAAAATGCGGATCTACCTACAAGGTGCATGTACGAGCGCTCAAAATCTCCTGACTTCACGGCAGTGCTTTTCGTAATTTTCTCAATCTTATATCTTTCGCATAATTTTTCATTACCTCACTAGTTATCTCGTCATCGAAAGTTTTATGTCAGGAATTAAGGATATTGGTACTTTATGATCCAGCATATTCGTTTATACTTCTTCTTCCTAGGTTAGGTTTGATGATGCCAACAATATACTTTATCCAAATATTGAAAAAAATTTCGAAGGTTGGGTAAAAATCTTAAAATAACGTAAAATTGGTCCTGAAAGGGATTTGATATTATTTAAAAATAATCATATATTCAAAATAAATGATATAAAAATGTCTGTTCTCTTCCATTTTTCTAAACTCGCAAGACAATATATCATTACTAACAATCCCAATTATGGTCACAAAATGAATTTTTCTTTATGTTTAATGTTCCCGACTCTCCTAGATCTCTGTGAGATCCCTCAAAAGCTCAGAGCTTTTGCGAGTTAGGAGACCCGGCTGTGTTCTGGGTAGCCTTTGTTACTGTGTCCTTACGCCACCTCAGCACAATTGTTCGAATTGATCACAATCGAAAAATATAGCAGTGACAGCCCAGGACATGTGTCAGTGCCAAAAAAATGGCAAGGATGCTATGAATTCTTATGTATGTGTATTGATATGAAAATTATAATCACTTGTACTTCCGGATTTTTCATTCTTCACACTCACAGATCTGTAGTAATCGAGTCAGTCCCAAATTTATTCTTGTGAATAGAATAAAAATATATTTCATATTATTTGAAAGAAAGGGATTTTTTTGGTCACACAGGCATTTTAAATTTGAATATTTCGGAAATGCCTGAGTTTTGTATTGGATTGCTTTTTTGCAATGAATTCTTCTGAATTAAATTCATCTTTTATCAAGGTTCAAAATTTTTTGGAAATACAGGGTATTTTCAAGTTGAGGCTTTTTTTGACAGGTGCTAGAACTCATCGAAAGAGATCATTTCGCTGGAAGTTGATCACATAAAATATTCAATTAAAAAGTGCAAAAAATCTTGGACATCAATATCTTGATACGACTCTGGATCATGTTATCTCACTATGCCATGTGAATCCCCTCATAAAATGAATGAAGTGCTCGACTTCCTTTGCGATCTTTTCTAGGTACTACAATTGATCCCAAATTTGTGTATTCTCTTTCTACTTTCACTAGGAGAATATTCCACAAACTCACCGATAAAATCGATCCAAATTGTTTACAGAAATTTTTCGCAATTGTAACCATTGTTTTGATGTGCATTAAACCTTGCCCGTCGAATGACGAATGTAACATGCAGCAACTATCTCATCAGTTTGCTCACAGGGTTGTTCACAAGCATTTCTGATTCTTAGTATTTTCGCACTATTCTCCTCACCGCACTCACTAATGTTCTCAAATGACCCCAAAGGAAGGAATCAAAGGGGTTGAGATCGGAAAACTTACTGAATTCATATGCATCATAGATGATTTCCCATATACTGACCGGGCTGGGAATTTCTCAGAGTCGCGGGTTACTTCTATTTCGAAATACTCGACCCTGGTAAATATTTTATATGAATGATTTTTGGTATAATAACTTATTTTGAAGAGTTCAATTACTAGTAACAGCCTCACCTTTGAAAACACCTTGTATTTCTTGAATTCTATTAAGAGACAGATTTAACTATCTGAAATAATGAACCGTGTAAGATTTATAATTGCAGTTGTTGTCCATCGTGTGAATAAATGAACCAAGCAAATTTATTTTGCCACGGTTTGGTCCATATAAAACGCTGCTCTCTGAAATAACCCAAATAGCTTTCTATTGGATCGAAAATAAATAAGTAAGATTCCAATAATATCCCAATACCTAGAAGTTCCAATTTTTTCCAGGCAATATGAATAATTCGATAGAACTAAAGTCGATTGAAAAACATGATAAACTCGGTTGAGAGAATTTTATGTGGGAATGCTATCGACTCTGCCGCTTTTCAAAACGTTTTATCACCGATTGTAAAGTTGAAAATGGGTTTCAACGATAAAATTCACAAGTGTCTGCAGTTGTCAGTTAGGGAATACCTGCTATGAACTGTTTTAATGATGTACTCCACTAAGCAATTGGAAAGTCCATCACTTCCATTCGCAATAAATAATCGCACATACGTATTCCATCCGGACATTATTTTATTTCTTGGAATTGAGGAATTTGTATCCACATGGTGAAACTGATTCTCTGGAAAAGTTTTTACCAGCGAGGATAGTTCAAACTGAGAAAAAATTCTGAAAAATTACATATATTTCATATTAAGTTTGAAACACCTTGTATATCTACGTGATAAAAGTGAAATGGTTCTGGAATTTGTATCGATCAAGAACTCTTTGAGGACCCTCAATAATAGTTCTCCAATATGAAAGCTCATATTCCCGCTTCTCCATGAACTTTTCGACGGCCCGATGAGAAATCAAATATTGAATATCTGCAAACGCATCAACGTCTCCGTCTTCCGGCTTACAGAATTTGGCGTTTCATCAACAGGCTTTATTGGAAAAGTTCTACGAGCCGGGCAGTTCTGCAAATATTAAACAATGCCCCTCATACTCCAGAAAAACTTCGGACAAACTTCG
Source organism: Aphidecta obliterata (assembly GCA_963966015.1). Classification (NCBI taxonomy): domain Eukaryota; kingdom Metazoa; phylum Arthropoda; class Insecta; order Coleoptera; family Coccinellidae; genus Aphidecta; species Aphidecta obliterata. Next base: position 28,713,042 of record OZ014432.1, read on the forward strand.
AAATAACCGACTGAAGAAATCCGATGAATTATGCAATCCGAAGCCAGGGCGGATCCTAGGAGAATTTGAAATAGGATCGGGGTGTACGTGCCGTTTAATCTAACAACCCTTCAATAAGGTCCTTCTACACAAGTTGAGGGATCCAATTAAGCGAATTGGGAGTTTTAATTCAACCCAATCGAATTTATATGATCCTCTTCGGCTCGCATCAGCACCTTCTAAGAGTTTCGTTACAAGAAGGGTGCCGAACGAAAATTCGGGGATAAACTATTTATTTCTTTCCGAGAGTTCTGACCTCGAGCTGGGATACAGGGCTATTTCAATCAGCCCTATTTTCGCAGAGACAAAAGACTATTTTGCCGAAATAAAGCAGCCTATTGACAACGTTATTCGTATTTTCAAATGAACGAATTCATTCGAATGAGCAACTTCCAAGGGAATTTATTCTACAATATGGGCCTTGATGTTTGTTTTGTTTGAATACTCAATGAATGGACCAAGAAAACTCACAGCTCAAGGAAAACAAGGAAAATGGACTTTTTCCGTCTTCATTTGCTCGTGCAACATTAAGTTTATGTAAACTACTACTAGGATGTGGAAAACTTGTGACAACAAGAAATTCACATGTGGATACAATATTTCGTAATAATAAGCAGCAAATTTTTCGAACAATAAGATCATCGATCGCAACTGCAGACCATGGTATCAGCCTCATTGGTCCATCATAGGTTCAGCTTGTGGAGATGACAATCATAATGCACAAGAAGACACTTGTTCAGATAAAAGGTTGCGTGGATCAGAGTAACATTCCTCACTCGCGCCATCTGTATGCTTCAACCTCCTACTTCTCTAAGGTTCCCTAAATCGACTTAGCTACCAACTTTGTAACAATTTTTTTGTGGAAGTATTCTCTCTCTAGCTCACATATATTCATCCATAATAAAGGATGAAATAATCGATAAAGAAAAAATTATAAAAAGCACTGCCGTGAAGTCAGGAGCTTTTGAGCGCTCGTTCATTCACCTTGTGGGTAGATTCGCATTTTCCAGTTTTAGCAACCAATTGAAGACAATTTCGACAGCTGTCGAAATATAACATCAGCTCTTTGTTAATTATGCCGAGTCAGCTGCTAAAGAAATATAGGGATTTTTTATTCAATAATATGCGATCTGGAAAAAATATATCCTATATATCCTATATCCTTCTCTCCATTGAAATACGAAATTTCGTCATGATAAAATCTGTAGTTTTGAAATGATCAAGAAAACTAAATTTCAAACGACCATATTTACGGAATCCCTGGTCGAATTTTGTTCTCTATCGAATTTGACCGCGGTAGTTATCGTGTATAAGGACGGACGGCCGGACGGAAAGACTTAAATTCGTTTGAATACATTCTTCATCTATGTACAAAATTTCATTCCAATCCAATCAGTATTTCCGGAATTATAAGGAAAAAATTTTTTTGAACGGCCATATTTACGGTATCCCTAGTCTTATTGTGCTCATTCTTGAACGTGACCGCGACATTTGAGATCCACACCTATCCTGAAAATTTCAAGTCCCTAGGCCTTTCCGTTCGGAAGTTATGATGTTCTATGGTTTCTATGGTTCTGGTCATGCGATTTGGACAAAATTTCGCATGTAGCTTGAATATATCATTCTCCATTGAAATAATGACGAAAGGTAGTCAAGATCGAATCAGCAGTTTCGAAGTTATTAAGAAAACAAAATTTCAAACGACCATATTCACGGAACCCCTGGTCGAATTTTGCCCAATAACAAACTCACCCGTGGCATTCGATATTTGATCCTTCCCTGAAAATTTGAAGTTTCTAGGTCGTTTCGTTCGAGAGTTATGGTGTATACGGAAGGCCTGACGGACAGGCTCGAATTTTTCAACGGATTCGTCATCAGTGGTCGATACTTGTCGTTTGAGACTATTTTCGGCTCAAAATTCGAAAAATACAGACATCGAGAGAAATGATATAGCCCTCGTGTAAGCAGAACGAGTGCTCAAAAAAGGGTTTAAATCAAATTACAAATGACTTCAATGCTAGTTCATATTGAACTCTGAAAGGAAAAATTATATTAATCAATTAACTCACGTGCGCCGGAGCAACGTAATTAACTAATATGGAAACCTAATTGAAGTAAATGCAACACGGACCTGCGATAAAGAGCTTGTGACTATTCTGGCACTAGGGCACATATATTTTTAAACGTAGGTATATTGATAAACGCTTGCTACGACTCTGAATCAATGAAGCTTTTGAAGTGGCAACAAAGAATGATTGGAATTTTTAGGAAGTTTATCTAACGGTGAGACATTCTAGCTGAATTGGAAGTTTCATTTGAATTTAACGATTATAGATTCATACCTGCCTATCTACGACGATGTCTCGTCCTCTCTGATGATTGTCCTCAATTGTACTCAAGTTGTGGCAGTACAACACTTCTTTGTCGAACCGTCAGTAGAATTATTGAAGCTCTATTTCTAGTGCAACAGAAATTCTATCCCTAACCACGAAGGAAACGCGTCTTTCAGCCCCTAGGAAAATATTTGCGCTAGAATTCCAGAAGAAATAGAACAGCTTCAGTTCCAGCAACCCTTACAACTCTTAACGAATCCCCGTCTTGCCGAGCAACTGCTTTCAGGTACTCTTCCAGAGTCCCTCAAAGGAAAACTTTTTCCCCCTTCAAAAACCTAATTCCTGAGTGGACATTTTTCGTAGTGCCTCACACTTGGTTTGGGAACACCCACACTCTTGAATTCTTTCTCCGAAATTTTCCCATGATCAACTGTAGTTGCATATTCTCCCATTTTCTTGGCCTCATTTCGCCCTGTAGTCAAAACATCCATGCTACAATGAAGTCGATGAATGACTTGCCTCTACTAAATTTTCTTATCTAAGCTGCAGGTGTCCCGTCGGTCACCCAGTTCCAAATTGAGGACATCCTTTGGTTATACAAAGTAACACAATGTATGCACGAATATACAGATTCTTCTCCGAGATATGTAACCGAATTTGAGAGTAATTATTCATATTCCCAAATAATACACTGATAAGTAAATAAGTAATGTTCTTTATTTCAGATTTCACATAAAGAATGAAATTACGTCAATATTACAAAATAATTACAAAATAAACCAGCAAATCAAGACAAATCCTCAGAATCCAAATAATTCCCCAAAAAATAAGGTTGACAAATTTTCAATCAATTCCTTAAATCTAACCAATTCATCACAACTTTTCGAATGAAGAGGCAACTCATTTAAGAATTTAATACACATATTTCCTATTTCCATCGTTGTTGACCTATGTTGAGAAAATATATATTGTGTTATAATTATGATTACCACTAGCAATAAAATTATTCTTATTTTTGAACACGAATATGAAACATTCATAAATGTATAAACCATAGACGGTCAAAATAAACAAATTTTCAAATTTTCCCCTACAAGAATCCCTAAATTTCATTCTACAAACGGACCTGATTTCCCCTTTTTTGTGGAATAAATACAGATTTTATTTTAGAATCACCACCCTAGAAAATAATACCGTATCTCATGACACTTTCAAAGTTAGCATGGTACAATGTCTTGACGGTTTCTTCTTTCATATAACGAGCTACAGTTCTTATTCCGTAATTTATGCTACTTAATTTCATACAAGTATTATCGATATGAGTATCCTAATTTGAAAACTCATGAATATGAACCCCCAAAATATGGATCGAAACCGGTCTACAGGTGCAAATCATGAATTTGGTCGTCTCTGGGATACATGAATTGTTTTGTTGGCTTGCTTTTAATTTATCTTAATTTTCCTTATTTCATTACTGAATTTGATAATTTCAGATATACAGCCATTATATTATTTTCGAATACCTATCTATAAATTTATATTAATATTTATAAGTTTCTCTTCTTCTGGCATAAAATTACATTCGGTAATGAATCAACTCACCATAATGCCCATGGAAAACGCCTATATTTTTCTAATCGGTACAATAAATTACCCGTTGGCAGTAGATTCTTTACTTTACGAATTGATTCGTAACAATTTGCCATCAGTAATAGGTATGGAAGAACCACGTTCAAGACTTGCTTCGACAAAAGAACGTCATCACGCATTTGAATTCTCTTGGCGCACATGGGTTTCCCGCTGGTCGATCATCAATCAAAATATTGAAATTTCCAAGATCGGTAATTAAAAAAATTACAGCTTCTTTGAAAAAATGCTATAGAAATAGATAAAAAGAGGCCGATGGAAAAAGGGAAGTTAATCTTACCGGCAGGGGCCCAATACAGAAAATAAAAGGAATGAGATGAACTTTTGAAATCAATTGTCAATACAAATTCATTATTCAGTACACATACGGCGATGATACTTCTTGGTATAGCAATATGGATAAATTGGGGGCAATTGCATACAGAAAGCCGAAAGTAAAACAGAAAGCGACAACGCTTTATCCCTTTCTATTTCCGAACACATCCAACTCCAAAATAGAAAAAAATTGAGAAAAGCACTGCCGTGAAGGCCAGCAATTTTTTTTTCGATAATTGGCTAGAATTTTCTACGGTATCTATGGTCTTGGTAATGCGATCTGAAAAATATTTCCCACGTAGTTTGAATACATTATTCTTCTCTATGTGCGAAATTTCATTCCAATCTAATAAGTAGTTTCGAAATTATCAGGAAAAAAAAAGTTTGAAGTTTGGCTATATTTACGGAACCCCGAGTCGAATTTTGCGCATTGATGAACATTACCGCGAAATTCGCAATCCGAAACTATCCTGAACATTTCAAGTCCCTAGGCGTTTACGTTCAAAAGTTATGATTTTCTATGGTTTCTATGGTTCTGATCATGCGATCTGAAAAAAATATAGCTCGAATATATCATTCTCAATTTGAATACGAAATTTCATCACGATCAAATCCATAGTTTTGAAATTATCAAGAAAATTGAATTTCAAACGACCATATTTACGGAACCCTAAGTCTACTTTTGCTCATTGATGAACGAGACCACGACATTCGAGATCCCACACCTATCCTGAAAATGTAATTTTCTATGTTTTCTATGGTTCTGGTCATGCGAGCTGGACAAAATTCTGCGTGTAGCTTGAACACGTAATTCTCCATCTGAGTGCAAAATTTCACCTCGATCAAATCTGTAGTTTCGAAGAAATCAGAAAAATAAAATTTTGAGCGGCCATATTTACTGAACCCCTGGGTGAATTTTGCCCAATAACGAACTTAACCGCGGCATTCGAGATTCGAACCTACCCTGAAAAATTCAAGTCTCTAGGACATTCCGTTCGAGAGTTATCGTGTAGACGGACGGACGGAAGGCCGGACGGACAGACTCGAATTTTTCGACGGATTCGTCATCAGTGAGTCGAACATAGTCGATTGAGACCATTTTCGGCTCGAAATTCGAAAAATACAGACATCGTGACGAAATGATAAAGCCCTCGTGTAAGTAGTACGAGCGCTCAAAAAAGGCGCACGTGGCACGTGGAACATGGCATAAATTAGGTATTTGAAAACTAAGAACAACAGAGAGGGGTTATGATATTCAATTAAGCCCCAATTCAAGCATAGAGCCACTGAATTTGACCGCTTTTGAAGTTGAGCGTGCTTGAATGAGTGTTGATACAGAGCATTTGAAATCGAAGCTTTAAGCGAGCTTCAGAGGTGTGAAGATTATCTCGGAATGTAGGATCTCACAGCAACTGAATCATATGAATGTTCAAAGCTGAAGCGCTCTATTATTGATACAGTTCATGTACACGAATAAACCAATTAAAATGTTCAACTCGAAGAGGCTTACACATATTCCTTCGAGTTATCCACGATATTCCACCAGGAAGTTCCCCAGAGTTGAATCTTCTCGGATACAAATTTTCCCAGGTGAATCTATTTAACGAATCCACTGATGGGCTACTCCAATATTAATCAATTAATTGAAGTGACAAGCGATATATTTCTGAACGATTATAAAAGCACTTGGCGTTCGTATACTGACTACTGACTGCCCAAGAATTCTGAAACTTAATCCAGAAAATGTAATCAGCAACCAATTTTCCTTAATGAAAGCTCTCGCTGATAGCGATCTCCATTCATTTTGATCTATCCGGAATTCATTTATGAATTGAGTTCGATTTTCAATGTAAAAAAAAATGGATAAAAAATTCATTGACCAATTCGTCTCATAAATCAAACGCCTCATGAGGCGGACGAGATCAATATGTAAATATTCACATTATATTTTTTTCCAATTACCTAAAACGAGTGGATCAAGGATTCTCCTGGCATCATTCCAGAATTTCACCAAATGAACACAAATTTAAATTATTCGATATTCCGCCTGAAGTTCGAACACAACTGCACACAACTCGGTGCAATCGCCATTTTGCAATCTCGCGGTTTCGAATTCGTTCTCCTATTAGGATGCAGGGTGTTTAGCCGCACGTAAAAAGAAACTCAATTGAATCCCGCTCAATTCCGAATTAGTCGTTGCGCTATTTCCACGAAATCGGTGAATTCGATAGAGAGAAAGTTGAGATGGAATCTGGCTGCTCTTGGGATATAATGCGCTTCTGGGGCCACAACACCGAGTTTACATAATTTTCCGATAAGAATTCATTTTGTTCGACTGCTTCGGAATGGGTTCTTTGCTGCAATCGGGGAAAATTAAATTTGGAAAATTACTTTCGCAGATGTTTATTACAAGCCGGGCTTTTTCTCGCACAATTCCTGGGACGAATGTCGTCGGTTTGAATCTGCAATCAGTTTTTAATCGAAAATTTACGAAATTTGATATGAAGTTGTTTCACGAAGCATTTCATAGGCTGAATTGCCATTATTCTTACTGATGTTTCAATACCATATACCATTCTTTGTATCTCGAATTTACCAATGATGTACCATTAGAGATAATTCTATTATTTATGCAGTAAACAATTGTCACTTAATGAAATGGGATTGTTCTTACCTAGAAACCTCAATGAAATGAAAGAAATTTGCCTAGAATCTCAAATTATTAATCTAGCTCTTGAAGACTCGGCTCCTCTAGACGTCTTAAGCCTTTCATCGGTATAATTTTTACTTTTTGAGGTGGGCATGATTTCAACTGTCGTTTTTCTTGCATTTAAGAGCTTATTCGAAATCATGAATCAGTCGGTTTATGAACAAGAGTCCCATTTTATTATATAATAATTATTCAAAAATAATGTTCAATTCATAACCTGAACCCGAACAGAATCTGGTTTTCTGGGAATCTGACTTGAACCATTTTTCAGTCTCATGGATTTATATACAGGGTATTTCATAATATATGCGCAGGATTTCAAGATGTGAAAGCTCGTCTGAAAATATTGAAAAGAATGTTGAAGTTTTTGACGTATAAAAAGAAATTACGAAAAGCACTGCCGGGAAGTCAGGAGCTTTTGAGCGCTCGAACATCCACCTTGTAGGTAGATTCGCATTTTCCAGTTTTAGAAATCAATCAAAGGAATTTTCGACAGCTGTCACAAAAATTCTGAAACTTAGGCGAAACTCCAGACTTCATGTTTTAGGTGACCAATTTTTTTTCGATAATTCGCTAGAATTTCCTACGGTATCTATGATCTTGGTGATGCGATCTAGACAAAATTTGGCACATAGTTTGAATACATTATTCCTCAGCTAAATGCAAAATTTCATTTCAATCCAATCAGTAGCTTCGAAATTATTAGGAGAAAAATATTTTGAACAGCCATATTCACGGAACTCCTAGTCTAATTTTGCTCATTGATTAACGTGGCCGCGATATTCGCGATCCAAACCCACCCTGAAAATTTCAAGTTCCTAGGCCTTTCCGTTCAAAAGTAACAATTTTCTATGGTTTCTATGGTTCAGGTCATGCGATCTGGACAAAAAAATTGCTTTAATATATCATTCTCGATCAAAATACAAAATATCATCTCGATCGAATCCGTAGTTTCGAAATTATCGAGAAAACAAAATTTCAAACGACCGTATTTACGGAACCCCTAGTATAATTCTGCTCATTGATAAACGTGAACTCGACATTTCAGATCCACACCTATCCTGAAAATTTCAAGTCCCTAGGCCTTTCCGTTCGAAAGTTATGATTTTCTATGGTTTTTATGGTTCTGGTCATGTGATCTGGAGAAATGTAGCTTGAATATATCATTCTCCATCAGTATACAAAATTTCGTCACGATCGAATCTGTAGTTTTGAAATTATCAAGAAAACTAAATTTCAAACGACCATACTTACGGAACCCCTATTATAATTTTGCTCATAGATGAACGTGATCACGACATTCGAGATCCACACCTATTCTGAAAATTTCAAATCCCTAGGCGTTTCCGTTCAAAAGTTACAATTTTCTATGGTTTCTATGGTTTGAACGGCCATATTTACGGATTCCCTGGTGGAATTTGGCCCGTTAACGAACTTAACCGAGGCATTCGGTAACTGAATCCACAATGACAATTTCAACACTCTAGGTTGTTTCGTTCGAGAGTTATCGCGCTTACGGCCGGACGGCCGGACGTACAGACTCGAATTTTCCGACGGATTCGTCATCAGTGTGTCGAACATAGTCGATTGAGACCATTTTCAGCTCAAAATTCTAAAAAGACATCGTGACGAAATAATATAGCCTGTAAGTAGTACGAGCGCTCAAAAAGGTTGACAGTTAGTAAACACCATTTTTTTTCAACATAAAAGTTGATTTTTTTACTTCATTTTTCGTCAATTTTTTTCACATTGACCAAGTTTGATTATAATTTTGGACTATTTCCATCAGAAAATGATAACGATATGTATGAAAAATTACGAAAAGCACTGCCGTGAAGTCAGGAGCTTTTGAGCGCTCGTACATCCACCTTGTAGGTAGATTCGCAATCTCCAGTTTTAGAAATCAATTGAAGGAATTTTTGACAGCTGTCAAAAAAATTCTCAAACTTATGCGAAACTCCAGACTTCATGTCAGTGCTTCAGCTGACCAATTTTTTTTTCGATAATTCGCTAGAATCTTCTACGGTATCTATGGACTAGGTGATGCGATCTGGACAAAATTTCGCACGTAGTTTGAATACATTATTCTTCAGCTTGGTGTGAAATTTCATTCCAATCCAATCAGTAGTTTCGAAATAATCAGGAAAAAAATATTGTGAACGGCCATAATTACGGAACCCCTAGTCTAAGTTTGCTCATTGATGAACGTGACCGCGACATTTGCGATCCAAACCTACCCTGAAAATTTCAAGTTCCTAGGCCTTTCCCTTCGGAAGTTATAATATTCTATGGTTTCTATAGTTTTGGTCATGCGATCTAGACAAAATTTGGCTTCAATCTATCATTCTCGATCAAAATAGAGAAAATTTTATCTCGATCGGATCCGTAGTTTAGAAATTATCGAGAAAACTAAATTTCGAACGAACGTATTTACGGAACCCCTAGTATGATTCTGCTCATTGATGAACGTGAACGCGACATTTCAAATCCTCACCTATACTGAAAATTTCAAGTCCCTAGGCCTTTCCGTTCGAAAGTTATGATTTTCTATGGTTTCTATGGTTCTGGTCATGCGATCTGGAGAAATGTAGCTTGAATATATCATTCTCCATTGGTATACAAAATTTCGTCACGATCGAATCTGTAGTTTTGAAATTATCAAGAAAACTAAATTTCAAACGACCATATTTACGGAACCCCTCGTATAATTTTTCTCATAGATTAACGTGATCACGACATTCGAGATTCACACCTATCCTGACAATTTCAAGTCCCTAGGCGTTTCCGTTCAAAAGTTACAATTTTATATGATTTCTATGGTTCTGGTTATGCGATCTGGACCATTTCATATGTAGCTTGAACACCTCGTTCTCCATTTGAGTGCAAAATTTTATCTCGATCAAATCTGTAGTTTTGAAGTAATCAGGGGAACAAAACTTTGAACGGCCATATTTATGGAACCCCTGGTGGAATTTGGCCCATTACCGAACTTAACCGAGGCATTCGGGAACTGAACCCACACTTAAAATTTCAAGTCTCTAGGTTGTTCCGTTCGAGAGTTATCGTGCTTACGGCACATTTTCAGCTCAAAATTCGATAAATACAGACATCGTGACGAAATGATATAGCCCTCGTGTAAGTATTACGAGCGCTCAAAAAAGCAAAACTATGCTGTAGTACATGTTGGAAAAGAATTAGTATGATTCGAAAGGTTGTTATGAAGAATAGAATATTCGATTTCTTTTATCAATTAGGGAATTAAGAAGGAATTTGGCAAGTTTTTGAAATACTTTTTTCATACATAAATTGTGGAATTCGACAGTTGCAGGCAAATTTTTATCAGAAAGTGATTCTCATTTTCTTCATACACCAACTCTCAAATCATCTTTTCCAACATTTAATATGGGATAGTTTTGCTTTTTTCAAACATATCAAATCCTTTACTGATGAAAATAATCCAAAATTATAATCAAATTTGGTCAACGTAGAAAAAATCGACAAAAATTAGGTAAGGTGAAATCTATCAAAAATCACAAAAACTCAAATAACTCGTGAACTGTTTATTTTTGGCTATTAATAAATATGGCTCAAACGACAGCAAATGAGTCATACTAAAAAGTCCTCCAAAGTTCACCTCTTATTTTGAAAAACCCTGTACCTATATGGAATTCATACATTTCCGGAATTGTTCTGTATATAAATCGTCGAAAATATGTCATCTGAGTAGAAATCAGAGATAAAATTTATAAACTTTATCTACATCAATAACTGCAACAAGTATCAGATGTAAACACACCGTAATGCATATAATAGTAGTGTTCTTTCGTACTGATTCAACTGATGGAACTTATGTGATTTAAGTGAAAGTGATTTTGCAATCAGAACATATTCATTCACTTAAAGCCCGAAAAAATGCGCTCACTTCTATGTATATAAAATTCTATAACATCAAACTTCAAATTTTGACTTTTCCAATGTGATCTAATTGAAATAAGAAATTTCGCGATAAGAATAATCAGTTGCAATCACTTTGGAGTTATGGAAGGGGGAACTGATTGAAAACGAAAGAACGATCGCTTAAACTGATCTATGTGATTTAACTTACGTAAATCACTTCGCTCAGTACGAAAGAACATTACTAATATATATTATTCACGAAAATTTTTAATTTTCCTCAGCTTAATTGGATAGATGATAATGATATTCATATTTCATATTTTCAATAAACAATTATCAAATTTTCCAACTTGAGGTGAACAGTAAAACATCCCTGTCGTTTTATGTGTGCTATAAATTGCCGATGACTCGCCCTAGATGGAGAAGTATTTTCTGAAGAAACTCCAAATAAGCAGTGTCTTGAAATATCTCGCTTTGCCCAAACGTTTCATGAATTGAATTTCGGCTAGACGTAGGTAATTGATTTACGTTGTTCGTTGGGTGTAGAAACTCTCCTAAATTGCAACTATATTGATTTTCTATTCACACCTTAATCCAGCTTAGCCTCCCCGGCTTGTATATATTTGCCCTTTGATGAAACAAACATCCTAGGGATATTGTAAGATATCTCGTGGATCTTCACTCCCATAACATCTGGAGTCCTTCATCCGAAAGCCTTTAAGACACTCCGAGCAATACATGCATTGAAAAGAGTTAATTTCGAGAAGTGGAACGTTTCGTATTTTTCTGATAACAAAATTATATCATTTTTGGTATCTCTATTCAACTCAAATCCCCACGATTGAAAGTTTTTTCGAATCGTTTTTTCATTTTTTTTTATATTCACTAAAATATCAGTTCACTTGTGCGAGAATGAAGAACCAATAAAAAAACCTGAATAGGGTCTTTTTATGCTATTTTTGTGTTAATTCATAGTTTTTGGTCATTCAGAAAATATTGAATTCTAGCGAATAAATTTATATAATGACTATCATTGAATCACCTAACCTTATGTTAAGAAAAAGACTTGCCTTTGCAAACATCCTATGTAGAAGTTTAATCGATTATTTTCATCGTGTATCGTTCGCCCCTCCCCTATTCAATACACCCTGGTATTTGAGACAATATCATTTCCATCTTCCATGAAGAATTCAATAAAACCCAGATATGTGCCAGAATCGTGTATTTAGTATTCCCTCATCAGTCCCAGGAGTCAAGTCGAGCCCTCCTGAAGAACGGCTTCTATCAATCTAAAATCGAATACTGAACATCACCGAGTCCCATCAGGAACTCGTACGTAAGCCACAATAAATGAAAATTGGATTATCCGTATTCAATTCGCGAAGAGTACTCAGAAATATCTACCTGAATCTCCGAATCCAATTCTTTTCACGTTATAGCGGCAATACTTATGTAGATATTCGAATTTGCATATTCCCAAGAATAAAATTCGGGAAATATAGGAATTCTAATCACGCCCTCAGATCTCCTGGAGGAAAACATCTCTGGGTCGCACGTTAATTTAATTGAGTTATAAAGTCCGTATTTTATTCGCCATGTTTATTGAAAATACGGCGGTCGAGAAATTGACAATTTTACATCGGATAAATCCGAAGAAAACTCGAAGTGGGTGATTTGGATGCAGTTATTGGAGCGCCCACAAGCCGCAATTCTGAAGAAAATACGTCTATTCCACTTCGGAAAGGTATTAACAAGCGTTCATTGCTGTACTATATGCAGGAGAATCCGAACTGAAACATTCAGCTTTGATATTATTTTTCTTCATCATTTTCTCAATAGTTATGCGTGGTTCATAAATAGCAAAGGATTATTAGAGTATTAGAGGTGAGGGACTAAAAATATTGAATAACTCGCATCTGAATATCTCCCTCTAATTTAAATATACGTCATTTCGTTTCAACCTCTTCAATCTGTAAAACCGTCTTTTTTTACTGAAACAAATGTTGAGAATGAAACATGAGCTTTTCAGGAGCGGAGTACGGGTATCTCGAGTAAAAGGAGAAGTCAACACTGAATTATTGAGTCTACTCTCGCGAGATTCCCTGGATCAAGCCAGGATGTTCGTGTGATGGATGTCATACAATGCTCAGGTTTTCTTTTTTAGCATCATTCCTCATTAGGAACGCTTCATCCTGTTGACGTGAAATAAAAAGTAGGCATTTTTTGCTCCTTTTAGGATTACTGCCCATTCTCTGCAATTTCCTCCGATCAAATATTAAGATCATTCTTGAAGTATTCATGAGATTAAATTTTTTATTCTTCAATTCTTTGTTACTTAGGGATTCGGTTTTATTATCAGAAACACGGTTTCATTTTCTCCATGAATGAAAAAAAACTGTTTTTCATTCATTGCTTTCATACAACAAATTGATCGTTCGAAAAACGACGGTGACAAATTACATATTGACAAAATGAAATTTCAAACTATCAGAACCTTAACAAAATAATAATCAACGCTTTTTCCAAATTATTGAATCATTAACTCGAAGAAAGACCAAAGTTAAAATGACATTTGGATGTTTCGCTCATCAGAATTGGTCATTTGAATACATATGAATCTCGATTAACTCGACAATTTTTTTTTTACATTGGGCATCTTCATTCTCATGTGATTTTAAGATTCACATCCTTTGAATCTCTGTATACAATTACGAGTATTTTTCATTCAAAATAATACACATCCAAAGCATCCTAATATTGAAGAAATAATGTTCCATTTCTTTGCACCATATAGAATGATTTCATTTTATACATCAAATTTTTTTTAAGCCATCCTGGGAGTTTTTTTTTTGGGGAAATTCAAATAAATTCAATAAAAACAATTTTAATCTTAGAGTTTCTTTCGAACCATACGTAGATTAAAAACATATTATCTAATGAATGATAGATTCAAGTAGATTCGCTGATTTCCGTGAATGGGGTCAATTATCTTGAATTATATATCAGTTTGTAATTTTACGAAAGATATTTTATAGTTGCCGGTTTGAATTGACAATTATACATTATTGTCAGTTTCAGGAGCTAGTTATGTATAATTGTCGGTTCAAACTAGCAATAATACATAATTTCCAGTTTGGATCAGAAATCATCAAAAATACATAATTGCCAGCTTTGACAGGTACAAAATTGCCAGTTTGGAATGGCAAATTATTAATTATGTATGAAAATATATATGAAAATTATTGATAATTGCCAGTTTGAACAGACAATTATTGATAATTGCCAGCTTGAACTGAAAATTATACATAATTGACAGTTTGAACTGAAAATTATTCATAATTGCTAGTTTGAACTGAAAATAATCGATAATTGCCAGTTAATCATATATTATCGCCAATTGGAACAGTTAGTCATATATTATCGCCAGTTGAAAAAGTTATTCATATAAAATTGCCAGTTGAAATAGTTAATTATATATAATTGTCCGTTTCCACATCAAATTATGTATAATTATGAATTCAAAGTGAGAATTATTGATAATTGCCAGTTCAAACTGGCAATTATTGATAATTGTCAGATAACTTCCAGTTTGAACTGGCATTTATTGATAATTGTCAGTCAAACTAGCAATTGTGTATAAATTTCAGTCCAAACTGGCAATTATGTTTAACTTTCAGTTCAATTTGCTAACTATAATGTCCGTTCGAAGCTTTCGTATTATCTACCATTAACTTCTGATTACTCTTCGAATAGAATGGGAAAGTATGTCAGTACCTATTCAATATTTGCGCTCTTTGAATTGGTAATTACCAGTCTGAACTGAAAATTATACATAATGGCTAGTTTCAACTGAAAACTATCAAAGTAGTGAAACTAAAGAAAAATGTCTCGGATCGCCGCTGCGTTTCGTTTCAGGGTCTTTCCTTTTTTTGCATCGAATCCATCTTTGCTGAGCTATAAGACTTGAATAAGTCGAAACCTATCATAGTTGCGCATGATGTATTTGGTGTTCCTTGGGGTTACATGGATTGATTTGTTGGCTTGCTTATTAGTTTATCTAGAACAATTTTTCTTTAGTTTCACTACATGTAATTTGAATTTCCATATGAACAGCCAATATATTATTCTTGTCAATTATTCAGATGAATAGGGTTGATTAGCTTGAACCCATATTTCCACATTTGACAATTATGCCGCAATGTTTGCGGTCGTTACTTATGCTGGTTTTTGTCGGGGAGCGGGGAAATCTTTCATTTGCCTGCAGAAATGGGGTGACTGTTGCTTTTGGAGAGGATAGTTGGCGTGAATGGGGAAATTTTCTCCAATCGCTGCTGCGTTTCGTTTTAGGGTCTTTCGTTTTCTGCAGCGAATCCATCTTCGCTGAGCTATACTGAGACTTGAATAAGTCAAAACCGGTCATAGTTGCGAATGATGTATTTGGTGTTCTCTGGTGTTAATTGAACTGATTTGTTGGCTTCCTTATTAGTTCATCTAGAACAATTTTTCTTCAGATTCGCTGCATGTGGGTTACTTTGAATTTTCAGATCAACAACCAATATATTATTCTTGGAAATTATCAATAATTGCCAGGTGATTATGTATAATTGTTAGTTCAAACTGACAATAATTGATCATTTCCAGTTTGAACTGACAATAATTGATTATTGCCAGTTCGAACTGACATGTGTTTTACCACATCTGAGCTATCGTGATTATAAACTGCAATCTTAGGGATTTAGTATACGGGGTAGTCAATGGAAATTGGAAATTCCAATTTGCAACTAAAGGAAATAGATAATATGTAATACCACAATTCGGAATTAACTATTTGACGACAGCAATTTATGAGAATAATGAATTATTCAAAGTACAAACTCTACCATTGCTCGGATCTCCGACTATTTGATCAATAGATCCTAATTTCATCATAAATTAGCGTTGCTATTCACCAGCTCAGTAATTATTCAATTCTGCATCATCGCTACGTAATTATTTACTATTTTCCTATTCTGCGTTTCACATGGCTCCGTGCAAAATTATAATTTCGAACAACCAATCCCTGAATCATAAACGAAGCTCTATTATTTTAGGCATAAACTTATATCTCATATCTCATATACATATTACGTAATCATAAACTTCCACTATACTGAATGACGGAATTACCACCTATTTGCAAGAGTTTTCCTCATTTATGGGAAATCGAGACACGAATTGAAGCTGCGGTTATATTATGTCTTTCAAATTGATTTGATGCCCTTAAAAGATATAATATGTGATGGAACAAAGTTCGACAGGCATTCTTATTCGAGTATAAAATGGATCGATATACATGAAATGAATGAACTTGCCTTATCTATTCCTATTGAATTATATATTCATTATTAAACTACTTTTTAGCAATTTATAATATCTGTAAACAAACAGTGTGAGTTTTAATAACTCAGTGCTATAACTCCCTGGCTCTACGCTTCTGAACAAGCCGATTGGCCGAAAGGGAACAGTCCATTATTGGTATTGAGGGGAGTGATGTCACTTGAATAATTTCGACGTTTTCTCAAATGAAGTTGATACCTAATTATTATTGTGAATGTTTTGCTGAAAAAAAAGAATTCAGATAGTGGAGATGAATTATTATGTACACCTGCAGAAATAAGACAATCAGCCAATGTTACCATACAGAATTCATTGCCCGAAAAATCCAAAAACAAGTATAAAGGTGTATACAAAAATTTTCAATATTGGTTTAGCAGTAAGAATATTAAGTCATCGTTTACAGAGAATGTTCTTTTGGCGTATTTTAGTGAACTTAGCACTGAATATAAAGCATCGCCCCTATGGACTTTCTACTCCATGCTAAGAAGCACAATCAACATGAATAACGCGTTGTTATAGGTAACTATTAAGATTTGTAAATAAAGTTCTTTCTCTGTACTTGTATCTTTTGCGTTTATTGTAAAAGTCGTAGATGAAGTATAGTATTCAACTTGCGGTAATGCTCATAACTCACTTGATGAATTCAGCACTCGCCTTCGGCTCGTGCAGCAATCTTGAATGAAATATAAATGTATGTAGAGACTATTAATTCCATACATGTCTATTTACTTGAGTCCCACAAGTCAAAGACTACCATACACGTCAATATATTCACACTATCTACGACATAACATAATCGTACAAGTATGGGTTGAATCTGGAAAAATTACAACTACTGGAAAATGTGCGTAACAACATTTCTCAACCTTGACATCTGGTTGGCTGAATGAATGAGGTAACTCCTCGAGTGAGGTTTCGATATTGAGGTTTCACTGTGATTCAATTCCTTTCGAACCCACTGAAAAATTTGATAACCTCGACAATTCCCCTCTATAGCAGAAATTCGACGAAATCGAATTATGTGAAATCCTCGCTCACTGAAATTACCATATGCTTTGTGCGGAACACTCCAATAACCGACGGAATAGTCAAAATACCTAGCACAAAGCCGAGTTACGTTTTAATGTCCACGAAATAGCCCCGCTGCCATCAATCCAAGATGCGATTCCGGGTCCCTATGACCACCAAATCCGGGTAGATATAGTATCGCGATAAGTGGTTTTAGAGCTACACTTTCAATCCAGAATAAACCCCAATCATAAAGTGTTTTATACATCAGGGAATATAGAGAGCCGCTTGAAGGAAGATCCCGAGAATAGATAATCATAATATTTGCCTTTGGCCCTTCGGGAATTGATGAGTTTGTATGACCCGGATTTCGGATTACGGGAGCACCTACCTTAAAAAATCGAATTGGCCACCTTTGAAGTTTATGTGTTATTTCGGTTGGCTGCCGTGGAGGCGGAATGGAGCCCAGTCCGACGATATTGTCGACGGTCAGGAGCCCTCGATTCGGGGGAATTAGATGGGGTCTGGCGGTTTCCTCAGCAGCCTATTTCACTGCAGAAAACACATCGATTGCTTATTTTATTTCTTTGTTTATTCCTTTTCTCGAATACGGTTGGGTGCGGGGTAGTAATGCTATCCTGTGTGAAGTTCGGTTATCAGGATAGAATGTGGATACTTGGATTGATAGAAGTACTTCTCTTCACCGGGCATCAATTTGGTTATTTCATTCCCCCTACTTTTGTATAAATGTGGAAAAAATGTGAGAAAAGCTTAGGTGTCCATTTTATGTAAGTCATACAGAATTGAGTGAAAAAGAGTAGTGCAGTCAGCCAAGACCCACCCAGGGTTGTAGCGCTTAAGGATGATCATGATGATACAGAATTTATGAGGACTACTTCAATAAAATGATGGAAAGCACTGCCATGAAGTCAGGATCTTTAGAGCGCTCGTTCATCCACCTTGTAGTTAGATTCGCATTTTTCAGTTTTAAAAACAAATGTTGACAGCTGTCAAAAAAAATTTTCAAACTAACACTTAACTCCAGACCTCACGTCAGTGCTTTTTTACTCAATAATTTGCTAGAATTTTTTACGGTATCCATAGTCTTGGTAATGCGATTATCCACGTAGTTTGAATACATTATACTTCATCTATGTGCAGAATTTCAATTCAATCCAATGACTAAATTCGAAATTATAAGGAAAAAATATTATGAACGCCCATATTTACGGAACCCATGGTCTAATTCTGATCATTGATGAACGTGACCACGAAATTCGCGATCCAAACCAACTCTGAAAATTTTAAGTCCCTAGGCCTATCCGTTCGAAAGTGATAATTTTCTATGATTTCCATGGTTCTGGTCATGCGATCTGGAAAAAATGTAGCTTGAATATATCATTCTTAAAATACAAAATTTTGTCACGATCATACCCGTAGTTTTAAAATGATCAAGAAAACTAAATTTCAAAGGACCATATTCACGGAACCCGTAAGCTAATTTTGCTCATTGATAACCGTGACCGCGACATTCAAGATCCACACATTCTGAAAATTTCAAGTTCCTAGGCCTTTCCATTACAAAGTTATACTTTTTTATGGTTCTGGTCATGCGATCTGGAAAATTTTGCATGTAGCTTGAACACGTCATTTATCATCTGAGTGCAAAATTTCATTTCGATCGAATCAGTAGTTTCGAAGTAATCCGGAAAACAGACAGACTCGAATTTTCCGACGGATTCATCATCAGTGAGTCGAACCTATTCGATTGAGACCATTTTCGGCCCAAAATTCGACAAATACAGACATCGTGACAAAATTATATTATTGCCCTCGTGTAAGTAGTACGGGCGCTCAAAAAACAGTCCAGGTTCGAATTTTCCTTTTATTTGGAGTCAATCACCTTGAATAAGTTCAAAATACTTGTTGAATCAATCAACTGATAGACATTTTTAGCAATTTTCTTCGGTATCTAAAGCAGAGCGTATCAATTATGCGCTATTGACCGTCGAACACTGATCGTGCTAGGGTTGGGAAAACTGTCGCCTCAATTATAAAATGCAAGTTTTTTATTTTAGTGCATGGTCGAATTATTATTATATACTGTTATGTCTCTTCTGTAACATTTTGAAGAAATTAATTTAATTTTGTAGATAATTGAAACCTAATAACAATTTTAAAGAATTCCGTTCAATTTTTTAATTGATTTGCCCAAAACTTTATCTCAAAGATGGTTCAAAGAGAACAATCAATAATAACTATACAAATTATATTATTTTTCAAAACCAAACTCAAACAACTTAATGAAATAATTCTAACGAAATGAAAATTCTAAATTATATAAAAATACTAGATATAAATAAGCACTCACAGACAACAGCTAAGTCCAAATGAAGTTCCTCAACTTTCCTTACTGGCTTGTCTGTAGTTGATGATACAATCCCTGAACTCCAATATTATGTTGATCTCAGTTTCTTTCGGTCCCTTTTGCTTCCAATTGAGTTGATACTTCCATCAAAGAACGTTGATTTTTACATGTTAATCAGTTTCCATTATTTCAGGTTTCATCCAAATCGTTAAAAACAAATATCTCGATGATTTTTCGTTTTACAATCTCAATTCAAACAATCCTTTTGAAAGATCTACTTCGACTCTGACATTCCTCAATTGTCACCACCGGCTTCCTCAATTATTTCCTTTCATATCGCATTTCCATGGTTACCTATTCCAACATTCTTGGTAGATTCTTCCCACTTCTTCATTTCACATACATCATTATTTTATATACTTCATGAACATAACTAACTAAACTCAACTATTTAAAATTAAACATTCCAACTAATTCATATTCTTCTATTCAAATAAAATGAACCCTCTTTGAAAATATAATTATATAAAAATTTATAAATTGATTGAATTTCCTGAATTGACTATAATGTTCAAAGGTTCTTGAATTTTCGGTAATTCATTTGAGTTAATTTTAATCTAATTTTTTTTAAGCTTTGAGAAATATGATCATGTTTTAGTTTCCATAACAATACCTACCTATAATTCTTCTTTATTCTCATTTAGACTGCTTCTATTATATTATTGTGATTTGATATGTACCCACCATCGTTTTTTTATGATTAAAAATATTTGTTGACTTCAACCAGGGCTGTTCACGTCGGCATGATTTTCAAAGTTTCTGATCATAGGAACGGAAAAAACATTTGCTATTTTGAAAATGGCATTTATTTGAAAAGAAAACAGTATCGTACCATTTTAATTGATTCAAATATTGAATATCATGCCAGCGTGGATTGCACTGATGAAAGTTGAATTTTTATCCAGACATTGAAATGTTTATATGCATGATGAATACCTATTACATTTCAACAAAAAATGTAGTACTTTCAATAAGAATCAGTCAAAATAATAGGTAGGAATTCACTATTAGTTTTATCATGCATAAGAATCTCTTTCAATTTTCACGCAAGAATCGCGTATCTTACAGAAAAATGTCGAGAAATCTAATTCACCATTATCTGAACGGAAATCACAAACATATTTTGTTTCAGGAAAGCGCAAAAAGTCTTCGGAAACGAACATCTGGGAGAAAATATCAGACAACTATCCTAAATAATGAGCTCGACCAAATTTTGTTGTTTATGACCCCGAAATTCCATCACCGCGCACTCAAAAACCGACGAATTTCGGATCGCCTCGAAGCGTTTTCGACCGAGGCAAAACTCAAGTTGTTCGTGCTGGAAAATGTCCACATTGGAGGCGGATGCTTCGCAAGCCAAAATTCCATAGAGTAAATTGAAACGCGATCTCGCGATTTGAGAGTAATCGGTTGATATTTCTATCCCTATCACGAACAGTGTTCTACGACCTGCCGCGCGCAATAGGTATAGTACCTATATAATTGGAAATATATCACAATAATCGAAGCCTCAATAGTATTATTTTGGAAGTTCTATTTGCAGAAAAAATAAATTGAAAATGACCTCTACTAGAAAGTATCAAAGGAACCGATACTCCCGAATCCTTGTGAAGAAACGTTCATCCAGAAATATGACCAATTTTTTTCCCGAAGAAAATGGGACGTAGACGTATAAATCGAATCTGGCTGCCTCCTACACCCCTCAATATCCGAATAAATTGCATAAACATTTCCCCAGAACCTTACGCAGCAACTATATGCATGAAGTTGTAAATCAGGCTCTACTTTATATTCTGTACAGCGCCATTCCATCCGCCAAGAAAATCGCACTTACATATGTTCAGATCTCGTTATTTTTGTCGCACGCCCTTGTTGTCAAGTGTGCATATCTGATAGAAAGCGGAAGTGAATTTACATGGGGATATTCCGCTTCTAGGATGTCGTGCAGGAACTCCTGTGACAGCATACTAATACGGCCAATTTCGATGAGGCGCCAATGCCGTACATCTTACCAGAGATAGATTTATTGGCATTACATTGCCTCGCGTTAGTCCCACCCTGCATCATAACTTTCTCATCTCGTTCAGCATCTCGGTCTTTTATAACATCATAATTCGGTACTTCATTCATCTTTCTTAGAAATATGGTTGGGAATCATACGAGGATTCAAGTGGGGCATTTAGAGCAATTGCCAACCCCCACCCTCCTACGGCTATATACTTGAGTGGATCATGATGAAAATCATTAATTTATTCTCGAAGTTAATTTCTTCGAAAGAATGTCTCTGATCGTTGTTGGCAGATGTGCCATGTTCAAAGGAGACACCAACCTAGTGGTAAGCTTCAATATATAAACCTGGAAAGAAAATATCGAGAAGTGACATTGTGATCCATTCTGACGGTCAAGGTGCAATGAAAGCACTGAACTCCTGTATCATCGACTCAAAGCTGATGTGGGAGTGTCGGAGGAAACTGAAGTAGGCAAGAATAACAAGGTCTCTTAAGTCTGGGTTTCTGGTCACTCAGGAATCAAAAGAAACGAAGAGGCCAATACACTAGCCAGAAAGGAAGCACAAACGCCACTTACTGGCCCAGAACCTTCCTGTAGCATAGGCAAATGCAACTATGAAAAAGAGTTTTTGAAGAAGGAAGAGACTGAAAGAGAAGTACTCTGGAGGAATCTTCCAGAAATGGATCACTCCAAAAAGTCCCTTCGGAACTTTATAAGTGCAAGATCCAAAAAGTATTTGGATCTCAGTAAGAATAAGTTACGCCTCCCCAATGGCTTCCTCACAGGACATTGTCGCCTTAAAAAGCATATGATGGGAATGGGCTCAACAGAAACTGAAGAGTGTAGATTCTGTGGGGAAGAGGAGGAAACTCCTGTTCACCTGATTAGAGAATGCCTCGCCATTTTGAACCGGCGCAATAATGCTTTGAAAGGAGAATTACAGGAGGAACGAGGATTTAACCTCCTTGAAGCCCTCTAAGATACTGGAATTCATTCATTGAAGCTCTGGAGCTGGAGGGCGAGCTGTAAGTAGCGCATTTTCGAAAGCAGCTCTGATGGGGGCACAATAGACCTTGAGGTCGCAGTGAAATGTAACCCCGTTACCTAACTATAACTAGGCTTCAAGTGAAAGTTATCCATAATTCATTGGTTTTCGCAATTTTTTTATCCTCAATAGGGCTTCTTTATGTGTCATTTGGAGAGGTATACATCCCTTGTGCAAACGCTCGCGCAATCATCTTCAATTATTTCTTATGTCGGCGTAAACCCATGCTTGTAGAAATATGTCGTGATATGGCCTGAAAAGTTCCAAATATTGGGTCACGACCAATTCGAAATAAAAACTTTGGATAGCACTGACATGAAGTCAGGTACTGAACCCACCCAACACTGCTTGCCTTCAAGTCCCATCAAACTAATCCCTGGTTTCTGCAATTCTGACCAAACCGTTGTTCACCGTACTCAATATTCAACTCGACAGCGATTTCTGATCAATTTGGTTTTATGAAATATTGTTAAGTGAGAAATTATCTGATCAATATGGTTTGACATAAGGTGACCCTGTAGCGAGACTAAGGGTAAAAAAAATTACGAAAAGCCCTGCCGTGAAGGTAGGAGCTTTTGAGCGCTCGTACATCCACCTGGTAGGTAGATTCGCATTTTCCAGTTTTAGAAATCAATTGAAGGAATTTTAGACAGCTGTCAAAAAAATTCTGAAACTTAGGCGAAACTCCAGACTTCATGTCAGTGCTTCAGCTGATCAATTTTGTTTCGATAATTCGCTAGAATTTTCTACGGTATCTATGGTCTTGGTGATGCGATCTGGACAAAATTTCGCACGTAGTTTGAATACATAATTCCTCAGCTAGGTGCAAAATTTCATTCCAATCAAATCGGTAGTTTCGAAATTATCAGGAACAGAATATTTTGAACGGCCATATTTACGGAACCCCTAATCTAATTTTGCTCATTGATGAACGTGACCGTGAAATTCGCGATCCAAACCCACCCTGAAAATATCAAGTTCCTAGGCTTTTCCGTTCACAAATTACAATTTTCTATGGTTTCTATGGTTCTGGTTATGCGATCTGGACAAAATATTGCTTTAATGTATCATTCTCGATTAAAATATGAAATTTTATCTCGATCGAATCCGTAGTTTCGAAATTATCGAGAAACCAAAATTTCAAACGACCGTATTTACGGAACCCCTAGTATAATTCTGCTCAGTGATAAACGTGAACGCGACATTTCAGATCCACACCTATCCTAAAAATTTCAAGTCGCTAGGCTTTTCTGTTCGAAAGTTATGATTTTCTATGGTTTCTATGGTTCTGGTCATGGGATCTGGAGAAGTGTAGCTTGAATATATCATTCTCCATTAGTATACAAAATTTCGTCACGATCGAATCTGTAGTTTTGAAATTATCGAGAAAACCAAATTTCAAACGACCATATTTACGGAACCCCTAGTATAATTTTGCTCATAGATGGAAGTGATCACGACAATCGAGATGCACAACTATCCTGCAAATTTCAAGTTCCTAGGTGTTTCCGTTCAAAAGTTGCAATTTTCTATGGTTTCTATGGTTCTGGTCATGCGATCTGGACAAAATTTCACATGTAGCTTGAACACCTCATTCTCCATTCGAGTGCAAAGTTTCATCTTGATCGAATCTGTAGTTTCAAAGTAATCAGAAGAACAAAATTTATAACGGCTATATTTACGGAACCCCTGGAGGAATTCTGCCCATTAACGACCTTAACCGAGGCATTTGGGATCTGAACCCACACTGAAAATTTCAGGTCTCTAGGTTGATCCGTTCGAGAGTTATCGTGCTTACGGACGGCCGGACGGACAGACTCAAATTCAAACCAGAAAACCAATATTATAACAAACTCTTTTATGTTTTTGTCAGATAAAATATTTTATATTCCATTTACTAGTTGCAACAAAATATCAGAAAACATTATTTATATTCAAACCCCTACTTCCTATTTCCAACACCCCACTTCGACTCTGGATTCATAATTCTTACAACTACTTCCACTTCAACTTCCCCACCAACTGAAAGAAAATAATTACATATATGGAATAGATTTCTCAACATCAGATCAGAAAAACTCAATTTTCCTTTCACGTGGCACAGCTCAAGACCTGAATTTTCATACAATATATGGCAAATAGTTTCTGAAAAACCGAAATTTCTAAAATTACTCCTTTTTATTCTTTTAGTGTTATAACCTCACAAAAATTCACATGAACCTTCGTGTCGACTGACTGCAAAGTTTCTATTCATTCGAATAGCTATTATTGAAGAAAAAAAATCAGATGGCTATATTTACGGAACCATTTGACGGATTTTGCCCATTTACAAAATCATTCAAACCTCGAATTTCTTCTGAAAATTCGAAAACTTTTTCTTTCGAAAGATATAGTAGATATATAGTTTAAGACCAATCTTGACTCTAAATTCTAAATTCACAGAGATTTGGGCACAATGATAATGCTCTTGTTCATAAAAATTACGAAAAGCACTGCCGTGAAGGCAGGAGCTTTTGAGCGCTCGTACATGCACCTTGTAGGTAGATTCGCATTTTCCAGTTTTAGAAACCAATTGAAGGAATTTTTGACAGCTGTCAAAAAAATTCTGAAACTTAGGCGAAACTCCAGACTTCATGTCGGTGCTTCAGCTGATCAATTTTGTTTCGATAATTCGCTAGAATTTTCTACGATATCTATGGTCTTGGTGATGCGGTCTGGACAACATTTTGCACGTACTTTGAATACATTATTCCTCAGCTAGATGCATAATTTCATTCCAATCCGATCAGTAGTTCCGAAACTATCTGGAAAAAAATATTTTGAACGGCCATATTTACGGAACCCCTAGTCTCATTTTGCCTATTGATGAACGTGACCGCGATATTCGCGATCCAAACCCACCCTGAAAATTTCAAGTTCCTAGGCCTTTCCGTTCAAAAGTTACAATTTTCTATGGTTTCTATGGTTCTGGTCATGCGATCTGGACAAAATATTGCTTCAATATATCATTCTCGATTAAAATACAAAATTTCATCTCGATCGAATCCGAAGTTTCGAATTTATCGAGAAAACAAAATTTCAAACGACCGTATTTACGGAACCCCTTGTATAATGTTGCTCATAGATGAACGTGATCACGACATTCGAGATCCACACCTATCCTGAAAATTTCAAGTCCCTAGGCATTTCCGTTCAAAAGTTACAATTTTCTATGGTTTCTATGGTTCTGGTCATGCGATCTGGACAAAATTTCGCATGTAGCTGAAACACCTCATTTTCCATCTGAGTGCAAAATTTCATCTCGATCGAATCTGTAGTTTTCAAGTAATCAGGGAAACAAAACTTTGAACGGCCATATTTACGGAACC
The DNA here is from genome assembly GCA_963966015.1 of Aphidecta obliterata. Taxonomy (NCBI): domain Eukaryota; kingdom Metazoa; phylum Arthropoda; class Insecta; order Coleoptera; family Coccinellidae; genus Aphidecta; species Aphidecta obliterata. The sequence continues at coordinate 28,739,218 of OZ014432.1, forward strand.
CCTGGTGGAATTTGGCCCATTAACGAACTTAGCCGAGGCATTCGGGATCTGAACCTACACTGGAAATTTCAAGTCTCTAGGTTGATCCGTTCGAGAGTTATCGTGCTGACGGACGGACGGACGGACGGACGGCCGGACGGCCGGACGGACAGACTCGAATTTTCCGACGGATTCGTCATCAGTGAGTCGAACATAGTCGATTGAGACCATTTTTGGCTCAAAATTCGAAAAATACAGACATCGTGACGAAATGATATAGCCCTCGTGTAAGTAGTACGAGCGCTCAAAAAGAAGCTGCCAAAAATAAGATCAAAGTTTGATTTATACAATCCGTAGAGTGATTTCCACAAAGACCAACATGCATTCGATTGAAAATTACCATCCACAAGATTGTATGAAAGGAGGCAATCGATTATACAATGAAAGATATTCCCCCATTATTATTTGAGAGTTCGTCAATTATTCGTCCTATTCAACGTTGTGTTTGCTCTACTGATTTCCACCGAATGCGAATAAGGACGTTTTTTATTCGACTTTTGGATGCTACGTCCCCTTGGAATGTTAAATTTCAGGGTATGGTTCGAAAGTTTTTTCCAAACGATTCCAGAGATTTATCAAACGTTATGCTCTGCTTACTGTACATACTTGAAAGGAGAAAGTTTCATTGTTTTCCCTGAAAAAATGTTGATTGATCGAACGAAATTTTTCCTCCAAAAACAGCAACGTATTCTTCATGGCTCAATATGCCATAGTGGCAGATTAACATGGATCGAAACTTCATTCAGGTTGCGTCTATGTTTACGGAAGTGCCCTCCTTCTTTGTTAGCCTCCGGCTAATCCCATCCAACTCACGTTGCACGTATAAAGATTAATACTTTCTGTAAGCCACAGTCTGTTGAAGAGATAATCAGATATGCAGGGAAGTTAACTCTGCCCTCTCTTGGAAATGTTTTATTCAGGTCGTTGATTACAATTCACTAATCTACTTCAACTTAATATTGCATGACCTGTCTTGCTTACCCCCGAGGAAATCTCTAATTACGCCTTCATTGAAAGTCGGTGGAAATTATGGAAATTGGGAATGAGCCACTCGTTTCCTGGGATGTAAATTCACACTTGCGATATGCTAAAGAGATTTGCTCTACTTCCATTCTATCAAAGGGTTCGGGTGAATTCGAGGAATTCTTACGTGTTCTTCTCGATGAAATTGAAAAAAAAATTCAAAAATATTTGATCTGACCTTTGGGGTCTGAGTTCTGGAAGATCGGTGCGCATTTGGCTGTTTTCCGACACCTTTCGTGAAGGAACAGAGGTAGTTTTTGGAATCCGATAATGAAGGCGTCAAAGAAAGTGATTTTGGTCAATGAAATAACCGATTTTTTCCCATTTGGAAATTTTCTGCGTGGGGAAACCGTTATGTTTTTGCAAGCTTTTTTCTACATTTTTCAACATTTTGCCTGAATGTCTGAAATAGCGAATTTTCAGCCGAGAATTGTTTTGAACGATTTGGACTACGAGATGAAGAATTCGTGGTGGAATTACAAAAATTGAATTGAATTGAAATTTTGAATGAAATATGGTAAAAAAATTACGAAAAGCACTGTCGTGAAGTCAGGAGCTTTTGAGCGCTCGTACATCCACCTTGTAGGTAGATTCGCATTTTCCAAGTTTAGAAATCAATAGAAGGAATTTTAGACAGCTGTCAAAAAAATTTTGAAACTTAGGCGAAACTCCAGACTTCATGCCAGTGCTTCAGCTGACCAATTTTTTTTCGATAATTCGCTAGAATTTTCTACTTTATCTATGGTCTTGGCCATATTCAGGGAACTCCTCGTCTGATTTTGCTCATTGATGAACGTGACCGCGATAGTCGTGATCCAAACCCACCCTGAAAATTTCAAGTTTCTAAGGCTTTCCGTTCAAAAGTTACAATTTTCTATGGTTTCTATGGTTTTGGTCATGCGATCTGGACAAAATATTGATTTAAAATATCATTCTCGATTGAAATACAAAATTTCATCTCGATCGAATCCGTTGTTTCGAAATTATCGAGAAAACAGAATTACAAACGACCGTATTTACGGAACCCCTAGTATAATTCTGCTCATTGATAAACGTGAACGCGACATTCGAGATCCACACCTATCCTGAAAATTTCAAGTCCCTAGGCCTTTGCGTTCAAAAGTTACAACTTTCTATGGTTTCTATGGTTCTGGTCATGCGATCTGGACAAAATTTCATATGTAGCTTGAACACCTCATTCTCCATTTGAGTACAAAATTTCATCTCGATCAAATCTGTAGTTTTCAAGTAATCAGGGGAACAAAACTTTGAACGGCCATATTTACGGAACCCCTAGTGGAATTTGGCCCATTAACGAACTCAACCGAGGCATTCGGGAACTGAACCCACACTGAAAATTTCAAGTCTCTAGGTTGTTCCGTTCGAGAGTTATCGTGCTTACGGACGGCCGGACGGACAGACTCGAATTTTCAGACGGGTTCGTCATCAGTGAGTCGAACCTTGTCGATTGAGACCATTTTCGGCTCAAAATTCGAAAAATACAGACATCGTGACGAAATGATATAGCCCTCGTGTAAGTAATACGAGCACTCAAAAATCAGCATTGATCCTTCCAGCTCGATAGTTCAATCCATGAATTTTGAAGGCATAAAATCGGGAAATTTTACTTGAACTTCGAAATTTCAGCAGAGAATAGTCGCAAAACGATAAAACTGAAATAATAGCTGAAGAATTCGTTGTCAAGTTCAATTCTGTCCGGCCGTATGGCCATAAACACGAAAGAAGAGGCCTAAAGTTTTGAAATTTTCAGGGTACGTTCGAGGTCTGAATTTGCCACTTGAGTTCGTCAACTAGTTTCGTGAGGATAGCCAACTGAAATTTGAATTACGAGCATATTGTCACAGATGGAAATAACGGGTTCAAGCTTCAACCTTATTCGTCTGAATAATTGACTGAAATAATATAATGGCTGTTTATCGTTTATCTGAAACTATCAAATTCATTGATGAAATTAGAAAAACTATACTAGATGAACTAGTAGCAAGCCAACAAAACAAATGCATGTACCCCAGAGACTACCAAAATTAGGAAAGTGATTCATGACCTACACACATTTCAGACAGTTGCTTTTGGAACGGACAGGTGGCGTGATTGGGGAAATTCCTCCGATCACCGTTGCCTTATGTTTTAAAGGTTTTCTGTTTCTCACAACGAAATTGTCATTTTGCCAACTGTACTAACGAGGTTTGATCTGAATCGAAACAGGTCTGCATGTGCAAATAATGAATTTGGTGATCTCTGGGGTACGTGCATTGTTTTGTTGGCTTGCTTTTAGTTTATCTAGTATAATTTTCCCAATTTCATTACTGTATTTGATAATTTCAGATGAACAGCCATTATCTTATTTTGAAATTGAAAAAAATTGAAATCCTATAGTCAGGTACCTACACCTCCCATCATTTTAAAAATGCTATTCCACCTAAATTCATATCGTACCGAAGATATTTACCGTTCGGAAGAAGCTCATTTTCTCCCATGTAAACACTGCAACAGAGTATAGAAATGGGGACCTCATTACGGAAGCTCGAAAGTGGCTGAAACTCCCGCTGTGAAATGCAGCTTTATGACTATACGAAAACATTGTGATATCATACTTGCAGTATTCCGACCTGGCTAAAAATTCATTTCAGGCTTTTGCCAGCGCGTGAATGAACTTTTCTGATGTGATTATGCAAAGAGGATTCTTCGGGTAATTTTTATAAGAAAATTTTCAAAGTTCTCTTCATGACAATGAAGATGAGATTATACCTGATGGGGCGGTTCATATTAATTTCAATTTCTGTTTTTACTCTCACAAAGTTTTTTAATGAAATTCATGGTATCGCACTGAATATTATAGGTACCAATGAATACCTGAGGAGATGGGCTCATATTGAGCGAAAGTAAATGGGAAGCAATTTTTCTTTCCCCATTTTTCGAAATATTTCGTTATAGGAAACGAGGCGAATCTCGTCTGTTTGTGAAGTGAACCATTCTGAAAATCCAAATTGCGTTTTCCTATAATTATATATCTCATCTATGGAATTCATTTCGCGGGAGAGCCTTGAATTCACAATTAGTGAAGTGCATCGAAGAAAGGAGATATTCTAGGAGAATGCCTCCTCTCCAGAAATGGTTAAATAGATTCATTGCTCGACCGAAACTGGTTCATTAACGTCGTTAATGTTAATTATGTTAATACAAATTTAGTGTAAATGAAGTTGGGAATACGCTCTTCTAGAAACATAAAACGTTTTCTTCATCAGCGGCGCCAATTAACTCGTATTCATCTAACCAACATATGGCACCCCTCAACTGCTTGCGGGCATGAGGTCGAATGCCATTTTATCGCATTAGCATTGAAATTTTCTAATTAGAGTTTGGGGAGGTGGCGCTTCGTCTATTATTTCTTCGAAGATGAGACTAGGGACAGCTTCCGTCTGAAGTTGCAATACAGGAGCAAAACTTTTTCAAGCTATTTTCCCAGTATAATGTGAAAGGTATGCTTTGCACTAAAGCCTATAACAAGTACATCCTCATAGTCCCAACATTGAAATTATTGTTTCCCTGTTGATCCTCTGCTCACCAATTTGAATTCAGATTTATTGGCGCTGTTGTTTCGTTGGGAGAACGCAAATCTATCGAATCAATTCATTTAGATATTTGAAACTGAAAAAGTTCCAGATTGAATATAGGTATTGACTGTTTATCTGGAAATTCAAATTACACGTAGTGAAACAAAAGAAAAATTGTTCTGGATAAAATAATAAGCATGCCAACAAATCATTCCGCTTAACCCCAGAGAACACCAAATCCATCATTCAAACTGTAGATCGGTTTCGACTCACCCAAGTCCCACCAGTGCAGTTCAGCATCGTATGAGTGGGTTTCTAAATTCCGTCTTATACTCGAACTCGTCTGAATTAGTCAATCAATTCAGTTGTAGTGTAGTCAATTCATCAATTAGTGAACTCAAGTCAGTGATTCAAGTTATATTTTTACACACCACTAACCACCTATCATTAGTCGAGGGCTTTTATCTATTAATGAATTTTCGACACGAACATTTTGATAAGAGTTGAAGAAAAAATCATCAAATATGCCACTAATGATTTCCTCATTAGATCCCTAACGATTCGAAAAAACATTTCCCTAATGAATTTCGAGTGCAGGATAGGCAATAATGATAAATACTTCATTTATAAACTTCTGAAATCAATTATTAAGGAAAGTTTTTCAACTAATGCTCAAAATGCCTACGAATAATCATAATCAAAATTGAAAAACTCTACTATTTTTTGCTCGTCTGCAGTGAAACACCTTTATAATGATGCCTCACAAGCGGCAGTGTGAACGAATTTGATATCAGTGGAATGGAAATAGATGTTAATCCCTTTATGAGCTGCTTTTGTGCTAGCACAAAACAATATCAGGGCTTGGAACTATTCCTGGCAGGGAAACACATGGATAATATAAAATAAATTCGAAGAGGAAGTAGCTTTAATTCAACTTGAGTTGACAGTATTTGATGTTATCAAAATATTGAACATATAATTCAAAGACAATGGGAGCTCTAAAATTTAAGAAGTACAAACTTTATCTTAATTGGATTATACAGTTGTGAGGTTTATCTACTATTCGATTGATGTTCCTGACGATGTTCGAAAGCGATAGTAAAGATTACTTTCAGTCTGGATCCAAGGAAAGATGTCGATTTGAGTCTCAGTGTGACAGAAGCTCAGCAAACTCTCAGCAGTGGAAATATAGCTACATTAGAGCTAGATATGGTTTCTGGTTTGGTCCCAATAAAGAGGTATTATCTCTGGTTTAAGTCCCATGGAACAATCTGGAAAGTTCATCTAAATAACTAAGTTATTCATTAACAGGCAGTTTCTACATATTGATGTTGGACATACTGAACTTTTTCTACAAAGGAATCAAGGATACATCACCATACAGCCTTCCGAGAAAAAAAACGACAAACCACATAAAAAAACCGAATTGAATATTTATATATGAGAGCGTTCTCAAACTGGAAATTTTATGAGATCTTGATTCCATGGCCTTAATATTCAACAATAGCATAATAACTTTTCGCTATCCTGTCGAAGAAGAGCCTTCATCAAATAAATGCAATAAATTAGCCGGTCAACTCGGATTTACCAATTCACAATTTTTTTCATGTCAATTATATGCACTGGGATGTGAGCATTTGCGATGGCTGACGCCAGAAGAATTGTCCTGTCCATATTGTTTCGAAGCTGAATATTATCAATTTTTTTATTCACGAATACAATGAGCTTATGGGGGTCTTCCAGAGACCTAGGAAAGTTGGGATATGAATAAATTTGATAAATAAATTAATAATAGAAAAAACGGAGATAATAGTTCATATTTTATTCTAACGTAGCGTTTACACGTTGTTGCAATATACGATTTCAATGGTTGAAAGTATACTTCCCCATACTGAATGCCTTATGTGAGTTTGAAGAGATATTAGGTGTAAACATATTATGCTAAAATCTAAGCGTCACATTCACATTATGACCTTTTATAACTAATCATGGCATAAAAATATGTGGGTTATGCACAAAATTTCCAATTCGTGTACTGGTTGAACTTCTCTATATTATTCGATATGAATACATAATGTATTTACTATTCACTTCTGCTGGTTCGTTCGTAGTTTCTATTGGATTTAACTTCATGAGTGGTTATTGTTTGTGAACGGGTTCCAATGAATACACACGCTGAGAGTCTACACATGAGGGAACAATGGATTTTAGGGTAATTGGTGAAGTTCAAATATACGATACGGACGTCTAGACACTCACTATTGAGAATGGATTTTCGGTAATTATTAGAATATGACTTTCAGGCCTAAACGGTGATATTTTAATCATTGTAACATCATAGAGTATTCTGAAAAACGAAATTATGTTGCTTTTTCGCTGATGTACGCGATTTTGGAGACTTTTGACAAAGTAAGCACTCTTCGAGTGTTTTCTAGTTCTCTATAAAGCGTTTATCATTTAGTGTCAGGTCGAGAAAGCAGTTTGGTTAGAGAGGGTTAGAGAGGGAGCAGAAAAATCAATTGGGATAGACAGCTTTGTTATAATCCTCGAAATACAGTAAGTGTGGTTCAAACGTATTTGAACGTAAGATGCTTTATTCATTCTGAAAGAATTTGACTTCTCGACGATATGATAACATTCTTTTAGTAGGAGCTAGTTGATTGAATTCACTCAGAAGATGTTCAGTAACCACTTGTAATTTAGTTTATATTGTTCTGAGTATGTACAATAAATATTGCACAGTATTATTTGAGTGATTCACAACAGAAATTTCATAGTAGAAATATGGGTCGGCTTCGTTTTGAAGATTTGAATTGAAAGAAGTTTATTTTGAATAACGATGTTAAAAATTCTGTTTCTTTCGATATATGTTTGTCGTTATTGCTACATAACGAAAAGCTATAAAACAATGATAATTTCCAGAAAAAATTTCCTGATGTTCCTTGTGGTTGGGGGTGTGCAATTAGGTGGATTTAATTTTTTCTCGAAAATACAGGAAACTTCTATTTTCAGTTGACTGATCCGAAAAATATACAGGGATATCACGAAAAAAGTTGGTGGCGTATAATTCTTTTTATTTAAACATTTTTGTTCAACGTTCCTTTCGGGACATCACTTGACTCCATAATTTCAATCAATAACACCGCCAAATAAGAACAAAATTGGGATCTCCAAGATACTTACGAAAAAACAATTTTTCAGTATCTTGATAACGAAGCATTTGCGTACCTTTGTTCATACAAACTTTTGTCTTTGAATAACCTAAGGAATCTTCTGTTAAATTAATTGCACATTCCCAAAGAACACCCTTTAGATGCAGTTCTGTTTGCAAATATGGTTTTAATAAAAGTGCATTATAATTGAAGCCAGTTCAATTGATTCAACTTTACGGTGTACCCCCCTTAATTTCCTGGTCCCCATGCGTATCAGAAAAAAAGCAAAAAGAAGTAAACTTTGGTTCTTACGGGGACATTTTCCACGGTTTGTTGCAATTGATTTTTAACAACCCTGTAAGCGTTATGACAGCAACCCCTTAAATCTTAAATGAGAAGGGAGTTTGAGCGACCTCTTGTTCAAAAAGTATTTCGATTGCCTTCTCAAAAATTCCATACACTTGACCTTTTTTGTTAGTACATACTTCCGAAAAAAAAGGATGGAATAGTTACTATTGCAAGGGTCGCAATGAAACATAAAAATTACGAAAAGCACTGCCGTGAAGGCAGGAGCTTTTGAGCGCTCGTACATACACCTTGTAGGTAGATTCGCATTCTCCAGTTTAAGAACCCAATTGGAAAGATTTTGAAAGCTGTCAAATAAAATTTCAAACCAACGCGAAAATCCAGACTTCACGTCAGTGCTTTAGTGACCATTTTCTTTTTCGATAATTCGCTAGAATTCTCTACGGTATCTATGTTCTTGGTAATGCGATCTGGACAAAATTATACATTATTCTTGATATATGTGCGAAATTTCATTTCAATCCAATAAGTATTTTCGAAATTATCAGAAAAAATATAGTTTGAACGGCAATATTTACGGAACCCCTAGTCTAATTTGGCTCATTGATGAAAGTGATCGCGAAATTTGCGATCCGAACCTATCCTGAAAATTTCAAGTCCCTAGGCCTTTTCGTTCGAAAGTTATGATTTTCTATGGTTTCTATGGTTCTGATCATACGATCTGGAAAAAATGTAGCTCGAATATATCATTCTCAATTCAAATACAAAATTTCGTCAGGATCGAATCCATAGTTTTGAAATTATCAAGAAAACCGAATTTCAAACGTCCATATTCAAGAAACCCCTAGTCTAATTTTGCTCAATAATTAACGTGAGCGCGAAATTCGCGATCCGAACCTATTCTGGAAATCTCGAGTCCCTAGGCCTTTCCGTTCGAAAGTTATAATTTTCTATGGTTTCTATGGTCCTGATCATGCGATCTGGAAAAAATGTAGCTCGAATATAGCATTCTCAATTTAAATACAGAATTTCGTCACGATCAAATCCATAATTTTGAAATTATCAAGAAAACTGAATTTCAAACGGCCATTTTTATGGAACCCCTAGTCTAATTTTGCTCATTGATGAACGTGACCGCGAGAGTCCCTAGGCCTTTTCATTACAAAGTTATAATTTTCTATGGTTTCTATGGTTCTCGTCATGCGAGCTGGACAAAATTCTGCATGTAGCTTGAGTACGTAATTATCCATCTGAGTGCAAAATTTCACCTCGATCGAATCAGTAGTTTCGAAGTAATCAGAAAAATAAAATTTCGAGCGGCCATATTCACGGAACCCCTAGGCGAATTTTGCCCAATAACGAACTCATCCGCGGCATTTGAGATTCGAACCTACCCTGAAAATTTCAAGTTTTTAGGACATTCCGTTCGAAAGTTATCGTGTATACGGACGGCCGGACGGACGGACGGACAGACTCGAATTTTCCGACGGATTCGTCATCAGTGACATAGTCGATTGAGACCATTTTCGGCTCAAAATTCGAAAAATACAGACATCGTGACGAAATGATATAGCCCTCGTGTAAGTAGTACGAGCGCTCAAAAATAAAGAAAAATGTCTCCTCATGAATGATTTTCAAAATGTTTTCCATTATTTTCAAACTCGTTTATGGTAAGAATGTTTTCATTATTGTCAAGTTCCATTGCAACTATTGCTATCGTAATTATTCTTCTCTTTTTTTTTCGAATCACCTTCAAAATAAGTTGTCACTCAACCCCCCTTCTCATTAAAGATTTTAGGGGTTGCTGTGACGCTCACAAGGTTGATACAAATTGATTTCAACCAACCGTATAAAATTTTCCCCTACGAACCAAAGTTCTCTTTCTCATTTTTTTCCTATATTGCATGGGGGCCGAGATATTAAGGGTGGTTTCAAATTGACACACCGTATACGAAGTACTACACTGAAACTCAATCAAGGCTATTTGAATGCAAGGAACATCATAGGCACCGAATAAGAAGCGTACAATAATGAGAAACAAACTGAATGTTTGATAATTTGGACTTCATTACTCTGTGTCGGTTTTTGTCTGATTTGATTGTGAAGGTATACTTTTTTGAAAATTGTCTGCTCTGAAAAACTTTCCTCCGTACGCTCATAATGTTTTATTTCGTTTGAACAAGATTCATCTGGACTTGGGAGGAGAAGCAACGGTAGAATATAATCTCGGAGTAACAAAAGGCATTTCGAAGTTGCAAAAGTAAATTACTATAGAATTATATCCGCTCCTCACCCAATTTTCTGCAAAGTTTTATTGTCGTACTTTCGTTTTGGCTGAATGTTGAAAACTTATGAAATTTGCGGAGGAAAAAGAACAAAAACCTTTTTCCGTGAATGAAAATTTGTTCAAGCAATGTAGGTTGTTAATTCGAACATGAAGAGTTCCAGGATAAGAACTTTTCAAAATAAATGTTGTTTTTTTGGATAACTTTCAGAATGATATTGATAGGGTTTTGAGATAAGAAGGATGGAAATTTTCATCCGTTGATAATATTCTTCAATAGCTGATGGCATTCTTGAAGTAAATATCACAGAATTTCAGAAAGAATGGGATGCGCAATAATCATTTTAGCTGGTATGCTGATAAAATGACAGTATTTGTCATACTACCATGAACGCCGAAGGAGGTTTTGGTAAGGAAGCGCGCAAAACCTTCCCGTGATTTTCAGATGTTTTTGTTCACATCTACTACCTTCATGTCAAGATTTCGTTTGTATAACTCTGTATTGATATGACTTTCATCAATATGAAAATCCTGATATCTTCCCATAAGGAACGTTATTTGGGTAAGAATGTTTCGAACAAATTGGCGGATGCGCCGGTGTGAAATAATAGGGCTCCATTAAATTTGACAATTTATTTTCTGGCTAATAAAAGTCCCCGAAACTTTTAGTTATTTCCCCCAATAAACACGTGAGCGGAGTCGCGCACGAAGGCTACTACGCCAACTTTGCCCAAAATAATTTCAGAATATTATCTGCCTCGAAAATAAATTAATTGAACTCATAAAAAATTATACACATAAAATGAAGTAATGTCAGAAATGGAACTTTACTGTCTTCTAAGACGACACGAATTCACAGAAACGAAGAGGAGTTAATTCATCATTCTCCTAATTCAAGGGACGTTGCAAATTAAAACAGAAATGGAATTAAGGAGTAGTTACGAGCAAACTTCATCTGAAAAGTAGGATTAGTGTTGTTCGAGAAGGAAACTCGTTGCATAAACATGAAATTTCGTAATTTCGGACTGAAGTGAGTGTAATTGGACATAATGTAAACTATCAAAATGGAATCATTAAATGTTCATCATATTTCTTGCGTCTGCCTCATTAAACTCGAAAACCCTAATATAAAATTCGGAACGATTCATTCAAGATGTCCTGCTTCCGCTCATTAAACATTATTATGACATCGTATATGTTTGAGTATCTCTGCTAATCACCAATCTTCGAACCATGATTATGTACGCCTATAACTTATGTATTAATTATAGGGATTCCGCTACTCCTTAGCTATACAAATAAATGTTTATCTCTTTCGATGAAGGTTCTAACATATTGATCCAATTAATACTTCTTATCCATAAGAAGAGAAGAGATTCATTTAAGGATTGGCTGAAGAGCCATCACAACCCACTTTACAGTTTTGATATATACACTACACATTATGATTACAAGGTAAAGAGTACTCTACACTACAATGAAGTGGTGACGTGAAAACAATGAATTTATATTTTAAATGTGTAGCGTTTACAATTCTCCATTATTCAAAAGGGTTTCGATGAAAACTCTAAAGAAGTGAGTATTCATTGAAACCCCTTCATAGTTGAGGTTGAGATAACAGGTTGTGAAAAAGAAATCCTGAATTTCCAATTCCACCACTTTCAACATTCATCACAGAAACCTTCGGGAAAACTTGGTGTCGCGGATTACTGAAATGTCCGCAACTCCATAACTTGGAATTAAAATCATGTGGAGTCACATGAAAAGTGAATGTTTCATTCTTTTTCCACCATCGACCCGAAAACGTCTCGCTGCCTTACCGAAGCCAAACATACCCGAACCTGGTTTGCTTTGTAGATGACTTTTGACATGGCAATTTATAAAGTAGAATGCTAATGTCAGGAGGTTCATTTGGATATGTCTTTCCTCGAAGAATTTACGTTCCAGAGTTTTTAAATTATTCAAAGGAAACATGGCCACGGTCGTTTCACTCGAGAATTTGTGTCATGGAATTAATTCGTTTATTTGGACGGCAGGGGATAATTGAAAATTTCTGATATGGAATTCTCAGGTCGCAATGGATGTAGTTATTTCGTTCCTACGCTTTGATGTCTGATTTCGAGTCGTACATTCGGCGAATGAAATTTCCCGTGGACCGTAAAGGAAACATTTTTGCTTTGAAACTCCAATATCATTGTGCGTTTTGTTGCGCCGTCCACAAACCCATATAATTACGAAAATATTGAATACAAGAGGAAGCAGTGACGACGAATCACTTTCGAATATGCATGAAATCTATTTTTTCATCCTGGAGAAAAAATTTAGCATAATAACTCTATGAATTTACTCTGTAACAATACAAACTGACCATTGCTTGTTATGAACCAAATCTAGTACTCATCGAATGTGAATTGGCCTTCTGAATGGCTCTCTCGGCCATTCAAAAATTACTGGTTCATTTCCATTTCGAAATTCAGAGTACAAGGTTCTTTTCAATCATTCATATCCGTAAATATTCAACTTAGGCTCACCCTTTGATTAAATATTCTCCAAACTCATAGAGATCGTTTCAACTTTGAGTCAGATAAACTGATATTGCAGCGACTAAAAATGTAAACTCACTGAGTTTCCAGAAATATGCTCGGTTTATCTGGATGTGATGAAACGACCGCCCTATGCAATGAATGTAAATACTTCTATGAAATATCTCCCCTTGAGTTGAGTTCTTCTTTTTATAGATTTGAATACACGTCTAGTAATGGCGGAGCAATAAAAATGTTCTTCGAGAGACGAAACGTTATCAGTTTTGTCCTGATATGACGTTAGGTTAGGCAGCTTGCAGTTGAATATACTTTTTCTAGTTGAATTGAAATGGAGATTTAAGATATCATTTTGCAAAATGGCGAATGCGCCCGAACTATCATGATGTAATGGAACGACCGCCAAAAAAATGAAAATATGACTAAGGGATTCGATTCGAAACCTTTTTTCTCACATATTGAAGATAAATTTTATCGTTCATGATATATTTGGCTCGAGGAATTGAAATAATCAACAGTTGAAACCATAGAAAAATCGAGACCCTTCAATAAAAAAAGGTTTTTGACCATTTCCTATTATTTATATTGGTACGAACCATACAATGTCGTACATTTTTGAAATCGAGAAAAATTAAGCTTTCAAAAAATGGCACAGAAATCTAGTGTTCCCATTCATAAAAACATTACTTTGGGTCATAGCTTCGTAATTTAAAATCCTGCTAATAAGACGAGCGCGCCACTGGATTCTACGTGAAAAAGTGCCTGTATAATGTTTTAATTCCAGAGCTCTATCATCATTATAAGCGGAGATATAAATTTTGTCAGATATCGCCATTTTTCCAATTTTCGCTTTTAATTCGAAAACAGAAGAAGGTGGCCAAAAATGAATACTACTCTTGTTAGTTTCTCAGAAAAAGAGAACGAGAATGGGGTATCAGATTTTGTCTATCTCCTCTGATTCAAAAGTTGTAATGCTAAAACATCGAAATTTGCCCACCCTGTACAACAATCTTAAAAACTCAAATACTTTAACATTGCCTAAGGTTCTAGATTCAACAACATATCTTCAACTATCTTTTTGAAAATATTTTCATTCTTCAGAATTTTCAATGACTGAGGCAATTTGTTGTAAGCTGAAATGCTGCAACAAAAGCATCCTTTTTCATATTGAGTGAATCTGTGTAGATTCAAAATCAAATTTCTAGTGCTTTTTGTTCTTAGATTCACAATGGAGCTTTTACTTTCGAAGAAGAAAACAATTAGTTCATGCATGTTGGTTTCTTCAGGTCTCATTGTATTTAAATTGCAAAATGGTTTATAGGGTGCGTTTTTGATGAATAAATCGCCATTGGCTCTACACTTTCCCCAAAATATTATTCCGAATTAGAGAATGGATTGAAAATTTGAAAAGTTGGTGTTAGGGTTCAATACTAAAGAAAGTTTAACTTTTTTTTCAGCTTTTGGATTTTGAGGTTCCACTGTAAATTTTCATCTATCGTTAAACCTAGAAATCTGGTTGATTCTGCTATTTCTTCTGATTTTATGAGGCTCGATTTGTTTTTTCCAAAGATGATGAGTCTTAGTTTTATCTGCATTCAGAATAGGGTGGTTGTTCTCCAACTTTTTTTTTGTATAAAGTCAACACACAGTTATATTTTCTCTGTTGTTGAAAATTCAACCAGCAGATGAAAATATAGTTTCTTAATGCAGAATCCTAGACTTCCTTTTTTTTGTATTGTATTGTATTGTATATTGTTTATATCCCGACTCTCCTAGGTCTCCGAAGCATCACTGCTAATAATTGTCTGACAACATTTTAGAAATTTCATCACCTTTCTATCGAAGAAGAATCACAAAATCTGGAAAGAATCAAAATTGACTTGAAATATCCCTCGCGGTCTGGAGGAGAATATCAGGATAAAAAGGAAGGATAGTATATTACAGCCCCATTTATGAAGTTTAACGTACCGTCGAATGTCAAACTGATGTTCAAACGGTACATTCATTCCAAGAGACTCCGAAAGAAATCTCTTGAAATTCAAACTGCGCTATGACTTTCCGCATAGCTCTAATATATCGCTCGAATATATTACAGCGTACATGATCTGCCCACTAAGTGCGCGAATGAAATATATCAGGAAGGTGAGAAGTTAAAATAAGTGCCATAGTTTGCCGGAACGAATACTCAGGTTACACATTTTCGATATTAACCGAGAATATATTATAGTGCAAATGTGAAATGCTTTTGCATATATCAGCAGGAACTCGAAGGGAGACTGCTTGTTTGTGAATAGCGTGAATGAACTATTGTCGTGAATGATATCCTTTGATTTCAATGATTAACGATAATAAGAGACGCATAATGCAGGTGATCCAATCAATCCTCCTGATGATTGAAACTAGTGGCGCCTACTTCAGGGGGAGGCAATAGCCTTCCTGAGTAATATACAAAAATATCGTTATAAAAAACTAATATGAACCATTTTCAATAGGCATACAAATTGTAGGGTCGGGAGAATTAATGCTTCCGAAAACGACAATAAATAGTTGAAACTTCGTCCAACTCGACTCCGAGTTAACCGTATAAAAACTAAACACAGACTGGTAGGGAAAATTCGAGCTTCTAACGCAAGCTAGTGGAGCATTTTCACTTATGCCCCAGCAGTTTATTGCGCTCATTTTTATTTGCTTTCCATTCGTGAAATAATCGAACTGATACAAAATAACTTACTGGGTCTGGAAATTAAGACAAAATTGAGGAATTCAGGGCCTCCTATATCCAATTCAGTGATCAGGCTAATACAAAACAATTGGAAATCTAATAAAATCGTAACGAAAAATTTCAACAGAAACACTCATTGTTTAGGCGACTAGTAATGCAAAATGTTTCTTTTTTTTGTGCTTGAATAGGAATTATCCACAAAGCTACTTCGAGGTAAATAACGACTTTTATCCAATCCTCTCGTTACTTATTTTTCACATTTTCAGCTTTTTACGAGAAAATATCGATATATTGTGAGAATCGATAGATACCTGGAACCATTTGATCATATCATGAAGAAAAATATCTCTCATTGTTTGTTATACGAAAAAAAAATCGAAAAGATCTTCTTCAGTCGAAGAGAATGGAAACTTGAAAAAATTGACCCAAAAATCGTTCGAACCGCTTTGAGTATTTGAATTGAATCCATTCGAGACGATATGTATTAATTTCCTGTGATTCACAATGAAGATATTCGCAAACTTATTATTGAATTTCACCATCACATTTTCACAAAATATATCGAAATTCAATCACTTATTATGCAAGAAGAGTTTTGTGCTGAGGTTTTTGAGCTGCTGTCATTTTTTCGACAGAAATTTTCATTCAATAATTGGTTTCTAAAACTGAAAAATGCGAATCTACCTACAAGGTAGATGAACGAGCGCTCAAAGGGTCCTGACTGCTTTTTAGAATTTTTTAAACGTATTTTTGTATCCCATGAAGAAATATACGATTCTCCTTTCACATTCCTAATAAGGATTTTTTTTTACACATGCCATATTGTTGGATATTTGAAACTCGGTATTGCTCTTACTCAGAAGTATATTATTATTTGAATAGTTTCTATATTAATTCAGATCCCTGATCGTATTGAGATTCACTGGGCTTTCGCAGCCATCATTATTATTCCTCGGAGTGACAGTAGATGGTTGGACACCAGATTTATGTTATAATGAAATTTGAATTATTCCTACTATGTGTAATTCATTAAAAAAAAACACAAAAATTCCAATGTTTTGAGTTTTCACTCCTGTCGGCAGTCCCAATCACTGCCTATATCTTTTTTCATTCATTTGTGTGTAATATAGTTTCTCGTTTTTCTGTGATTTTAGGTTCTTATTAATCTGTATTGTTTACTTCGAATAATGTGTGATTGTGTGTATTGAATTGGCTTCGTACCGTTCGTATTATTCATCATTCATTTATTTATTCACGGAAAAGATTAGCGGTAAATACCTAGACTCAGGATATAATTTACAAAAATGAACACAAAATCCTGAATGAGTAATCGAATCATAAACAGATAATCTAGATAAAAAAAATAAAAAATAACACGCTGAACTAATAAAGTAAGAGAATTAAAATGAAACAAACTCTGTGTTCAATAAATAGACTTTGCGTTGTCTCCGCGTGGACAACAATGTGATTCTAAATTTCCTTATTTCAAATGCTTTGTTGCTCTGTGGACCCTTAACCCAGTAATCCAGGAACGGAAGTTGGAACCACAGCGACAGAGATAGCATCACATGAAGAGTTCACAACGAAATTCCGGACTTTTTATGATTTAATGCAATTCAAGTTTTACTATGATATCGTGCCCCTCGCTTACGTGGGTTTTATTGTCGAAGCAAATGACCACAGAGGCGAAGTCGGGCTGGGGTAAGTAAAATAAAATATGCGGTCTGCGTACCCTCACAGTCAAATTAACCCCGGAGATAACCCTTAATTTTATATTTGCCGTTTGGGTATTCCGCATCAGGAATCGCGGAAATTACATAGCCGAATTGTCCTGCAGAGCTGAATTTCTGAAATCGGCAGGATGATCCCGGAATAAATGACTTTGATTAAGAACCAATTTGGTCTGGGTATGTATTGGTTTTCGGTTGAATATGCCCTGAAATCTAACGTGCGATACGCCTCTTGTACGTGAGTGAAATCTATGTTGAATAAGAATGGAAGGACCACCATACGAATGGGAAATATGCGATATACAGGACCACTTATTATATTTCAGCAAGACACTTTGGAAACAAACGAAAATATGCACTATTAGTATTTTTAGGAATAATTCAGACAGAAAATTTCTCAAATTTCCTGAGTTGAAGTCAACTATTGACACAAAACTAATCGGGCTTTCTTCTCGAAGAACACGGTTATGCTTCTACACTTGCTTAAGGGCAATTAATATATAATTCCAAGTGTACAGCTTTGGATATCGAAATGTCCAGTAATAGGATTAGACATAACTAACATCTGTTATTGAATTTATGTGGCTGATACTTGATTAAAATCCATAATTCACTTTGTATTCGATACAAAATTTTACTTTACTGAGCACTCATCAAAGGTTTACTAAAACAAAAGTGTCTTCAGGTGATGAAATGAAACTAGTTATTATTGCAACTTGCTCCTTAAATATTGGGCAAAATTCGCCTAGAGGTTCCGTAAATATGGCCGCCTGAAATTTTGTTTTCCTGATTACTTCGAAACTACTGATTAGATCGAAGTGAAATTTTGCACTCAGATGGTGTTCAAGCTACATGCAAAAGTTTGTTCAGCTCGCATGACCAGAACCATAGGAACCATAGAAAATTATAACTTTGTAATGGAAAGGCCTAGGGATTTGAAATTTTCAGGATAGGTGTGGATCTTGAATGTTGTGGTCACGTTCATCAATGAGCAAAATTAGACTAGGGGTTCCGTAATTATGGCCGTTCAAAATATTTTTTTCCTGATAGGAAATCGAAATCAAAATTAGACTAGGCGTTCCACCAGGACCATAGACACCATAGAAAATTCTATGGCCGTTTGAAATTCAGTTTTCTTGATAATTTCACAACTACGGATTTGATCGTGACGAAATTTTGTATTTAAATTGGGAATGATATATTCAATTTTCATTTTCTCCAGATCGCAAGATAAGAACCATAGAAACCATGGAAAATCATAACTTTCGAACGGAAAGGCCTAGGGACTTGAAAATTTCAGGGTAGGTTTGGATCGCGAATATCGCGGTCACGTTCATCAATGAGCGAAATTAGACTAGGGGTTCCGTAATTATGGCCATTCGAAATATTTTTTTCCTGATAGGAAATCAAAATCAAAATTAGACTAGGCGTTCCACCAGGACCATAGATACCATAGAAAATTCTAGCGAATTATCGAAAAAAGAATTGGTCACCTGAAGCACTGACGTGAAGTCTTGAAATTTTCTTTGACAGCTGTCAAAATCTTTTCAATTGGTTCCTAAAACTGGAAAATGCGAATCTACCTACAAGGTGGATGAACGAGCGCTCAAAAGCTCCTGACTTCATGGCAGTGCTTTTCTGAATTTTTTTTTCGTTAATTTCAAAACTCTTCAGAAAATTTGATTTCTTCTCTTTCTCTTCTTCATACAGCATTTGTGTTAATTAGTCAAGCAATGCTTTTCTGTCAATGAGTGATCTGCGAAAGTTGAATTTAGTTTTAACTTGACGAAAGAGCTTATACGTTCCTCAACTCTTTTTTCAAAAGTTCTTATCTACTCCCGATTTATGTGATTGCTATGTTTAGTGTGATCTATTTCCCTGAAATATTATCGTTAATATAAGCTATGTTGGTTTCATTTTGCTTTGTTTAGAACAAAGTTGTTTTCTCTGGAATAAGTAATTATTTTATGATTTCACGCGCATTTTGTAAATGGTATCATTAGACAAAATGAAAACAAAGCTTGCAAGTCACAAATATTGAATCTCGACTCGATGTAGATATATTACAATAATTGATTGTCGCCCTCATTCGACACTGCATATATTCATTTGGTAGCGGATAATTATATTGAATTACAGTAACAATTCATTGTAAATGGAATTCTGTCCGAAATTTGCTTTCATTACAACTAATTATAGGAAACTATGCTACATTCAATCACAATGGATACCGATGTAGTCATTTCAGGCCATACAAATTGAATTTTAGCTGAGGAAAAATAACGAAAACTTGGCGAGCCATACTGAATATATATCGTACTACCTGAAATTCAATTCGCCTCTTGGCTTGTAATAATAATACTACCAGAGAATTAAAATTAATATCTTACTCTTCATCTCTCGGCCGTTAATAAATAAGTAGATAACTTCTTCATTTTCCTGACGCTCACTTCATAAAATTTCTCGTGGGATAATATAAATTGAGAGAGAGATGAGAGTGGAATCTTATACCACCGTAGCTGCTCCGTATATTCTTGCCTCCTTCAATTATTTTTCAATTTGGCCATCTTTATGTGCACGCAACATGAAGGAATTTGTTCCATCAGAAAACGAGATGTGAAATTTTCTCTTCCTGATACGGATCTGAAAAAATATTCTCATTAGGACAGTGTAGGATTAGCTGAAGTTCAAAATGTTTTTTCAATTTCGAAACTACTGATTGGATTGGAATAAATTTTGCACATAGATGAAGAATAATGTATTCAAACTCACGATGTCTGAATTTTTTTAATTTTGAGCCGAAAATTGTGTCAATCGACCAGGTTCAACTCACTGATGACGAATCCGCCGAAAAATTCGAGTCCGTCCGTCTGGCCTTATACACGATAACTCTCGAACGGGACGACCAAGAAACTTGAAATTTTCAGGGTAGTTTCGAATCTCAAATGCCGCGGTTGAGTTCGTTATTGGGCTGAATTCGACCAGGGGTTCCGTAAATATAGCAGTTCGAAATTTTGTTCTACTGATTCCTTCGGAACTACTGATTCGATCTTTCTGTAGCTAATAAAGGATTATTGCATATTATTTCCTTTGGGCCTGTGTATTTTCTTCAAGGATAGAGATCTTGGTATGGATTAAGGAGAAGATGGTTCAGAAAGATGGGACTTCAAAATGTTTCTCTCAGAAACTCAGAAATATCATTAAGTTCCTGAAATTTTCTACAAGATTTGCAGAAGTTGAGCGTAAAATGCAATTTTTGAGCGCTCGTACTACTTACACGAGAGCTATATCATTTCGTCACGATGTCTGTATTTTTCGAATTTTGAGCCGAAAACGGTCTCAAACGACTATGTTCAACTCACTGATGACGAATCCGTCGGAAAATTCGAGTCTGTCCGTCCGTCCGGCCGTAAGCACGATAACTCTCGAACGGAACAACTTAGAGACTTGAAATTTTCAGTGTGGGTTCAGTTTCCGAATGCCTCGGTTAAGTTCGTTAATGGGCCAAATTCCACCAGGGGTTCCGTGAATATGGCCGTTCAAAGTTTTGTTCCACTGATTACTTGAAAACTACAGATTCGATCGAGATGAAATTCTGAACTCAAATGGAGAATGAGGTGTTCAAGCAACATGTGAAATTTTGTCCAGATCACATGACCAGAACCATAGAAACCATAGAAAATTGTAACTTTTGAACGGAATCGCCTAGGGACTTGAAATTTTCAGTAGAGGTGTGGATCTCGAATGTCGTGATCACGTTCATATATGAGCAAAATTATACTTGGGGTTCCGTAAATATGGTCGTTTTAAATTTAGTTTTCTTGATAATTTCCAAACTACAGATTCGATCGTGACGAAATTTTGTATACTAATGGAGAATGATATATTCAAGCTACTTTTCTCTAGATCGCATGACCAGAACCATAGAAACCATAGAAAATCATAACTTTCGAACGCAAAGGCCTAGGCACTTGAAATTTCCAGGATAGGTGTAGATCTGAAATGTGGCGTTCACGTTTATCAATGAGCAGAATTATACTAGGGGTTCCGTAAATACGGTCGTTTGAAATTTTGTTTTCTCGATAATTTCGAAACTACTGATTTGATCGAGATAAAATTTTGTATTTTGAACGAGAATGATATATTGAAGCAACATTTTGTCCAGATCGCATGACCAGAACCATAGAAACCATAGAAAATTATAACTTCCGAAGGGAGATGCTTAGGATTTTGAAATTTTCAGGGTGGGTTTGGATCGCGAATTTCACGGTCACGTTCATCAATGAGCAAAATTAGACTAGGGGTTCCGTAAATATGGCCGTTCAAAATATTCTGTTCCTGATAATTCCGAAATGAATTCAGGCGAAATTTTTTCTGTCCGGTTAATTTTCCGGTGCAGTGTGTATTTGCATTGACTATCAATGACGAGGCATTCTGGTACAAGGTATTTAAGAATTTCTTCATCCTCTGCCTAAAATCTGCATTCGCTATTTTCTTTGAACCTCTTTTCTAGATTAAGTTGAATACATCTTCCTTCAGCGTGATTTTTTGCTGGAAAGATGGAAGAGCAGAAGAGCATTGCTTCTGAGTATTTCGTTTCAGGTTCGAATACTCCAGCTCCTGTTCGTTTCCTGAACCATCCAGAATACGAAGAGAAGTAATTATAAATTCAATGAAACCTCTTCCATAATTTCAATAAAAGCATGAGATTTCTTATGCGGAAGTTGAATAGTATCCCGGAAGGTTTTTTTCCAGATTTATTCAACGAGTTTTCACCCTATCGTGGTCGTAGCCGACATTTTTATCACGGGTAATCAGAGTGTCTACATTGTAGGACTTCCGGATTGCTTGTTTATCATTCTGGAAATTACCGGCATGATTTGGAACGAGTCGTTTTCCACTTTGGAAAGTCTCCAATTCCATCGCACTAATTGTGTGCCAATCTGGAAATTTCATTTCGTCCGAACAGAATAACGTCTACGACCGGGCACCATTAATGCCAAGTTAACGCCCGCTCGAAAAAGATCCCCGAATTCTCAGTCTGTTCCGAAATAGGAATGAATGACGCTAATTCATTTCGCGTCCAAGAATTTTTCCGTTTAAAAGCGGTAATTTTGTTTCGTGACGAGTTCTTTCCAGACAAAGTGGCCCCTGCATATTTCATCGTTAAGAGCATTTTCGAATATGAATTTCGCTTGTGTCCTTTCGCAGCTGCTGCTGTTTCCTTCATGAAGTATTCAATTTCTGATTTCTGCATAAAACAGTTGCGTTGTCGTTCGTGTAGCTCTTTCGGGTATAGTTTCCGGAATCGTGGAAACTAGGAAGATGTTTGAAAGCTTGAAATTTTAACGACCTCATCTACAAATTCGAAAATGTAGATTTGAAATTATCTAGATTATTCTAAAATCTGGTACTTCTGCTGAATGAATTTTGTAGTAAGAAGTTACCCTGCAAATTTTACATATTATTTTACTCGCATTGCTTCGAAGTAGATGTTACGAAATATTCCAACTAACTCCATTCGTACATTAGTTTCATAACCCATGAACTGTTAGGAGTAAGCATTTTGGTAAGAAATATTCAATTGGGTAACATCATATAAATACATATTTTGAATTCGAGTATTCTCCAGAGTGAATTCACAATTTGTTTGAATATTATTCTATTGTTTTTTTATTAGGGGGAATAAAATGAGTCATTTTACACAAAAATCGTCTAATAAAAATCACAAAAGAATATATGGACATTCAAAGTTGATATCAATTTGTATTCTAGTCCAAAAACTTACAGATATTTATCACTCCATTCCGTATCGATCACTCATTTATATATATATTTTTTATGATCTTGGGTCGTATTAGGATAGGTGTATTTTACCGATGTTTGTTTTCTATTTCGAATCTCGAAATTTCTATACCGGCAAATTTTGAATGGTTCATTTTATGAGTTTTAATTTCTTTAAAAATAACTCACCTTCAAAAACACCTTATACAGGGTGTCCGGGAAAATGTGGAAAATCTCTCGGATATAGATGAAACCTAAAAAAATAAGATGACAAGTTCCCATAATTTTTTTTCCTAGCGGCCCTCCCTACGGAGATACGGCCTCCTAAATGACGCCACTGGAAATTCATTTTACTGAAATAAATTTTAAACTGCTTGATATAATTTAATGAAAATTTGATATGATGAGCAATAGTGAAGACCTGTTGAAATACTGCCCTTAAATTTGAATCAGCTTGTTTAGTTTACCAGGGGCAGACTAGGTTGTACATTCTAATGCCTTCATTTTCAACACCCTGTATGATAAGGAGTTAAAAAAAAACAAATTTGGATACCTTGAACATTGGGCTGAAGAAAAGGTAGTCTCGTTCATTGTCGATAAAATGAACCGTTTTCGAAAAAAAAAATAATGAAAGAAGTATTTTTCTTATTTCTATCAAAAAGAACCATGAATTCTAATTTTTTTTTGTCTGCAACAAAGTGTGATACAAAAGTTATTAAAGGAACAAAAAAGTTTTAGTTTACATTATTGAAGCCGACAAAATTACAAAGATTCTCAACAATGAAGTTTTGGCCCAGAAAGGCACCTCAACGAAAATACATACATTTCATTGTGATGTGATAAGAAACAAATTTTGTCGAATTCAATAACATGAACTAAAACTTTTTGTTCCTTGAATAACTTTCGTATCACACTTTGTTGCAGACAAAAAAAAATTAAATTCATGGTTCTTTTTAATAGAAATGAAAAAGTTACTTCTTTTATTATTTTGTTTTTCGAAAACGGCTCATTTTATCGACAATGAACAGGAGTACCTTTTCTTCAGCTTAATGTTCAAGGTATCCAAATTTGTTTTTTTTACTACCTCATCATACAGGGTGTTAAAAATGTAGGCATTAAAATGTACAACCTAGTCCGCCCCTGGTAAACTAAACGAGCTAATTCAAATTTGAGGGCAGTATTTCAAGGTGTCCTCACTACTGTTTATCATATCAAATTTTCATTAAATTATATTAGGTAGTTCAAAATTTATTCCGGTAAAATGAATTCCCAGTGGCGTCATTTAGGAGGCCGTATGTCCGTAGGGAGGGCCGCTAGGAAAAAAAATTATGTCATCTTATTTTTTTATGTTTTATCTATATCCGAGAAATTTTCCACATTTTCCTGGACACCCTATATATAAACTTTCTTAGCAATATATTTTTTTTCCCTACTTTCATATTTTGCCATGAAATATCATTTTTCGAATTCTTGAGTTAGAAAAATCGAAAAAACGTTAATCAGCCTAATTCCACCAGGGGTTCCGTAAATATGGCCGTTCGAAATTTTGTTGTCCTGATTCCTTCCAAACTACAGATTCGATCGAGATGAAATTTTGTACTCTAATGGAGAATGATGAATTCAAGCTACATTTTGTCCAGATCGCATAGAAACCATAGAAAATTATAACTCTCGAACGGAAGGGCCTAGGGACTTGAAATTTTCAGGATAGGTGTGGATCTCGAATTTTGCAGTCACGTTCATCAATGCGCAGAATTAGACTAGGGGTTCCGTAAATATGGAAGTTTGAAATTTAGTTTTCTTGATAATTTCAAAACTTCGGATTCGATCGCGACGAAATTTTGTATTTTGTTGGAGAATGATATATTCAAGTTACATTTTGACGAGATCGCATGACAAGAACCATGGAAACCATAAAAAATTATAGCTTTCGAACGGATAGGCCTAGGGACTGGAAATTATGAGAATAGGTCGGGATCTCGAATTTCGCCAATACGTATATCAATGAGCAAAATTAGACTAGGGGTTCCGTAAATATGGCCGTTCAAAATTTTTTTTTTCTGATAATTTAGGAACTACTGATTGGATTGAAATGAAATTTTGCACAAAGATGAAGAATAATTCAATGAAACTACGTGCGGAATTTTTGTCCAGATCGCATCAACAAGACCATAGATACCGTAGAAAATTCTAGCGAGTTATCGAAAACAAAATTGATCACTCAGCACTAATGTGAAGTTTGGAGTTTCGCCTTAGTTTGAAATTTTTTTTTTACGGCTCCCAAAAACATTTTCAATTTGTTTCTAAATATGGAAAATGCGAATCTACCTACAAGGTGCATCAACGAGCGCTCAAAAGCTCCTGACTGTACGGCAGTGCTTTTTATAATTTTTTTTGTCTCAGACGCCTACAGATTTTTATTACTGGAACTTATTAACCTAACCATCACTTCCACGATTGCATCATGGTTTATAATTTTCCATAACAAACCCCGGCAATCGTTCCAAAAGAACTCTGCCAAAAATCCGATCTATCAATTGAAAGGGCTGAAAATTGAGATGTCAAATGCAATCAAATTTCTATCAAAATCATGAATTCATATTTTTATACTGTTTGTTACTCGGTCAAACCAAATTTTCTGCAAAGCGTTATTGCTAAAAGGTTCATGAGTTATGAAATTTTGGAAATCGTTCTCTACCCAACTCCCAACGTCTATGGCTCAGTGGTTTTTGAAGAAATTTTTTTTTCATTGTATGTAAGGAACAGACATCAAGTGCGTTAAATTAAATTACCCAAAATTTGTCATGAGATATACCTACATTTTGATTGGTATTCATTCACAATTTCAAGGAATACTTTCTGTCTATAACCTTGTTGATTTTTTTTTTCAAGTCATAAAGTTCGTCATAAATGCACTCCAAAAGTTCAACGTAACTCGATTTTGACGGATAAAGTTATCGACTCCAAATGCTATTTTCTAGTTATTTCGGCCTGACTTCTAAACCTGAAGAGAAACTATCGGAACAACATTATAGAGTTATTACCAAGTCTAGAAGTTTATTTCAGGGTTCTACTTGGAATTACCGGAAATAAACTGGTTAGGAGTTGGTCGAGTATGCAACTTTTCCTCTTTGAGCTTAAGTTGTTCATTTTATGGGTTAGGATAATTTTTACTTCGCAATATTCCTCCAAGAAATATTATGGTGGAGGAGAGCTAGTTTATGTCGGTTAATGTCGGATAATATTCTTTTATATCTGGGAATAACTTAGATATAAGATATTTCTTTATAATTCAATAAACCATTCTTCATAAAATTCGATAAAATTGGCATGCGGCAATAATGGGCTCTTTTAAATCTAATATATAAAATTCTCGTGTCACAGTTTTCGTTGCCATACTCCTCCGAAACGGCTTGACCGATTTTGATGAAATTTTTTGTGCTTATCCGGTATCTATGAGAATCGGCCAACATCTATTTTTCATCCCCCTAAATGTTAGGGGTAGTCCACCCCTAAATTTTTTTTTTTTATTTTTTAGACAAAATTTCTAATTTCTATTTTTTTATGATACAACATACAAAAATACATACAATCCCCAATTTTCACCCTTTTACGATCAACCCTTATTTTTTAATAGCCAGAACAACGAGAGGCCGAAGGTCTCGAGCAATTTTGAAATTGCGAAAAAAGGGAGAGAACGGGGGCGCGAAGCGCCCCCCGCGTTTTCGAGAGGGAGAAACGGGCTTTCCTAAGGTAAGAGAGGCCGAAGGCCTCGAGCAATTTTGAAATTGCGAAAAAAGGGAGAAATATGGCAAAACAACGTTTGCCGGGTCAGCTAGTATTATATAATAAGAATTATATCATTACTTCTTGTACGGCGAAGTTCTTTCTGAGCGCTCGTACTACTTACACGAGGGCTATATCATTTCGTCACGATATCTGTATTTTTCGAATTGAAGCCGGAAATGGTCTCAATCGACTCACTGATGACGAATCTGTCGGAAAATTCGAGTCTGTCCGTTCGTAAGCAAGATAACTCTCGAAAGGAACAACCTAAGTTCGTTGATGGGCAGAATTCCACCAGGGGTTCCCTAAATATGGCCGTTCAAAGCTACATGTAAAATATTGTCCAGATCGCATGACCAGTACCATAGAAACCATGGAAAATTGTAACTTTTGAACGGAAACGCCTAGGGACTTGAGATTTTCAGGATAGGTGTGGATCTAGAATGTCGTGATGACGTTTGTCTATGAGCAAAATTATACTAGGGGTTCCGTCAATACGGTCGATTGAAATTTAGTTTTCTTGATAATTTAAAAACTACAGATTCGATCGTGACGAAATTTTGTATATTAATGGAGGATGATATATTCAAGCTACATTTCTCCAGGTCGCATGACCAGAACCATAAAAAATTATAACTTTCGAACGGAAAGGCCTAGGGACTTGAAATTTTCAGGGTAGGTTTGGATCGCGAAGGTCGCAGTCACGTCCATCAATGAGCAGAATAAGACTAGGCGTTCCGTAAATATGGCCGTTCAAAATATTTTTCTCCTGATCATTTCGAAACTACTGATTGGATTCGAATGAAATTTTGCACTTAGCTGAAAAATAATGTATTCAAACTACGTGTCAATTTTTATCCAGATCGCATCACCAAAACCATTGATACCATAGAGAATTCTAGCGAATTGTCGAAAAAAAAAATGGTCAGCTAAAGCACTGACGTGAAGTCTGGAGTTTCGCCTTAGTTTGAGAGTTTTTTTGACAGCTGTCAAAAAATTCTTTATTTTGTTTCTGAAACTGGAAAATGCGAATCTACCTACAAGGTGGATGAACGAGCGCTCAAAAGCTCCTGACCTCACGGGAGTGCTTTTCGTAATTTTTAGTAATTCAATTTATTATTCAAGATTCTTTTTTTCCTAAATATTTTGCTTTGTTTTCGGGGAAAAATTCAGAAATGTTTCCATGGATGTGACCAGACAAAACTATGTAACAGATATTATAAAAAAATCTATGCAATTCATCAAAAAACCTTTCAACATTCAGAAATTCACTGAAACTGTTTAAAATCACCTCTATCATCATCATCATCATCATCATGAGATGATCATGATCATGAGCAAGTCTTCACTTTTTCCTTTCTCCTATTATTGTCAATTTTAGAAGTTCTCTCGCATTTACATTTTCACCACAATCACCCAGTATTGAGTACGGAGGATGACCCGAGAGGAATGCGACAAACAGAAACCATAAACTGATTGAAATCGAGATATGTACTTCAATTACCAGAGGGCCTTGGTTTCGTATACAGGGTGACTTTCGGATGTTAAGTGAAATTTCAAAGTTAAATAAATCTTGAACCAATCAACTGACAGATTTGAAAGTTTGCTGTTATATCACCTTCTTGGCGCGCTCTCGTTTGCCATTTCTGAAATTGAAGAAAATCAGGACTGGAGTAGGATAATTTTGTATATTTCTCATCTTTGTTAATAGAAGTTCAAACTGCACAAACATTTCCTCCATCTTCATGGGTGTAAAAAAATGAATCAACAATAAAGTCTAAAAAAATTACATGTCAGGTTGATAAATTAATTTTGCTCTTTTCTTGATTGAATGATATTCCACCCTGTATGGCAATTAAATCTGATCCTTATCTCTTATAAATACTCTCAGACGAAGGATTACACAACGATAATGCTAAGTAGAGGAGATAATGGAGATCTCAAATAACTACTTAATACTCAAACCATTGTCAACAATATCAAGAAAATATTTAAAATTCGAAAAATATTCGAATGGCTTTTTGTTGCCTATTCCACTATTCGTCACTCAACCAGCAACACCACCAATACTATCGAAATTCCAAAATAATCTCGTACATCACCGAAGTCGAGCAGAGACACATGTAACACCAGTGGCGGTGCGACATGTGATATTGACGTATTCGCCACATTGCCAATATCATTTCACGCCGAATAACACCCGTTATCGACGAACATGCCGCTATAAATTTCACGCTTTCTGTCTTTAACTTAACGCTAATGCGATGTGAGCTATTACGTGATAGGGCTGGTCGGCTCATGGGTTTCGTTAACATCTCCCTGCTCTTCCCTGGGGGCTTTAAGTGCACTCGGTTATTTCGTTCACTGTACGGCCGTTATTAATGCAGTGCAGTCACGGAATTGGGATATATGTAAAGGGAGAGTCGGAACTTTTGGGTTGGCGTACGGTTAGGCTGGGATTGCAGAAATGATGAAAGATCATTATACAGGGTGATTCCAAATTCGACTTGAACCTTGAAGGACGAGTTAGAATGACTCATTTGCTGTCATTTGAGCCATATTCATTAATATCCAAAATTCAACAGTTTACGAGTTATTTGAGTTATTGTGTTTTTTTGAAAAATTCCTCACCCTACTCCATTTTTCGTCAATTTTTTCTACGCTAAGCAGGTTTGATTATAATTGTGTGCTAGCAATCAACTTCTTTTGAATTTGACCAAAACAGAATGTATAACATTTTATACTGAAAGGCTGTTTCTTGATCTTCCAAGTACGGTCAACATTGGAGGAAGTAAAGTTCATTTATCCAACACTGAAAATTTTCTGGGAATACATCTTGAAATAAATTTAAAATGGCATAACCATATTCAGAACCTAAGCAAGAAATTGTATAGGGTTATTTACACTTTGAATGTACTCAGATATCATGTAGATAGAGACACAATGAGAGTAGGTATTGTACTATTCAAACTTTCGATCGCTAATGGCATATGGCATTATAATATGGGGAAACAGTAACGATGTAAATAATATCTCTAAAATCCAGAAGCTAGCTATCAGAATCATATACAAGATGAAGTTTCGTGAGTCTTACAGAATTGTCTTCAAGAAAAATGATTTTTTGACAATAACTGGTCTGTATGTATATAAGTTTATTCTCTTTATGAAAAAGCATCCAGAATTTTTCACTGAACATCTTAATATGAACAATACAAGACGAAGAGACCCATACTTGTATCCTAGGGTTTCCACAAAAAAGTGCCAATCTTCTTTATATATAAAAATTACGTGTCACGTTGTTTGTCCTGAATGGTCTCCTAAAATACTGAGCCGATTTCAATCAGATTTTTGCACACTGTGTGCAGTTTGATCCAACTTACAAGATAGGACAGTTTATATCTCAATTTATAGTTGCAATATTTCCTTATTGCAAATTATTCTTTTATTTTTCCTGACAAAGGCTGATAATTATCCACGCGGCAACATAGGGCTCAAACCGATCTGTCCACCCTAGTGATATCGTGCGAGGAGTGATGCCAAGTTTCTGGGTCTTTCCTTAAACTGAAGAAATTTAGAACTGTTTAAGAACTGAATAATACAGAATGTTCATAGAATTCGTAACTGTCAAGAATGGAAAATAATGTCAGTGATAAAAAATGATTGACATATATATTGGTTGTCAAATATTTATGTAATTGCAATAGGCAATCGACGTATGGCAGTTAGGGTTGCCAGTTGTATTTGAGGAAAAAACCGGACAAATTTTTATTTTTTATTATTTCATATTACATATTACGGAAAATGGCGAAAACGCTTACAGACTACATCTTTATGTACTTAGCATTTGATGAAACTGATTCCAACAATGGTTCATTTCTGCTTGAGATGGCATCCTTGAATTCAGTTCAACTAGCTTTTATATTAAAGTAAACACACAATTCACTTTTCACAGTGTTAACGGCGAGACGATTCCTTTCGTCATTCCATAGATTTCCCATAACGCTCTAGATGGTTCCACAAAAGCGTGGGATACAAGAATACTACAGACAAACTGCACAATTTGCAATAAATTTCGAAAAAAATGCACCACATATCAATGGAATTGCCTTCAAGTGGAGAAAAAATACTGTGAAGGACAAAGGACAGTAAAGGATTAGGGGAAGTGAGGTGCGCGATATCATACGTTACTACAAACAATTTTGTTGATTGTCACGCAAGATATTGCGCGAAATTGAAAACCGGACAATCTTCTGTCCGGTTTACCCAAATTTTTTCGACCGGACAAACATGGAAAAAACCGGACATCTGGCAATCCTAATGGCAGGAGGGAGGACACTGAGAAAATGGCAGGAGAGATGAGATGGTAGAGGGAAAAATGCCGCTTGGACGCGCAGGCTGATCAGGAATTTGAAGCAGTGGATCCAATGTGAGAATAAAACGACCGGATACTATTTCATTCAATTTTTGACAGGGCATGGATCTTATGGTACCTTTACTAAGGGGATAGGATGGGATGATCTGTCATGCATGCCACGTTGTAGACGACCCGAAGCACTGCCTCAGATCAGATGGACGGAGGAAAGGAACGCACTGGTTGGAAAGATAGGCCGCTTACCAACAGTTGAGTATATAATAGAGAAAATGATACAGCATGAAGGATACTGGAAGGCGTTTACGGCTTTGTGACAGGAGACATGAGGAGAAAAGAGACTCTCTCAATCTTCTCACTGCTCCGTCTATTCTCTCCACAAGATGTGCACGTGTATGTTTTTCCCTTTCATATAGTATTCATTTTAAACTGCCCCAAACATGAATACTAACGGTGTTAGATCCGGACTTCACGCTGGCACCGAAATAGGTCCTCCCCTACCTATCCACCGATAAGGAAACAATTCGTTCAAGAACATACGAACGTTAAGCCTATAGTGTGTGGGACATCCATCCTGTTGGAAAATGATTTCACGCCTGTCAATCAAGAGAACCTCGTTCAAAAAACGGTCCAAATTTGTTCTAAAAAAATCTTCATAATTTTCTCCATTCAAGTTGTCAGGTAGAAAGTAAGGAGCTATCAAAAGATTAGCTATTGCTCCCATCCAAACATTCGCCAAATCACTATTTTTTATGCCGGACATTCAAAAGGTTGTTCACAAAAAAATCTGCTGAAACGAAACTAGTGCCTGCATTCTAACGAAAACTTTTTTATGGAATAAAGAAGGAATTTGGTTTTTAAAATACTTCTGTCATATATAAATTGTGGAGTTCGAAAGTTGCAGACGAATTGATAATAGAAATTGACTATTCTTTTTTCTATATACAAACTTTCAAATCATACAAACACAAAAACTCAAACAACTCGTAAACTGTTGATTTTTGGATATTAATATATATCGCTCAAATGACAGCAAATGAATCATACTAACACGTCCTTCAAGTTTCAAGTCGAATTTGGAATCACCCTGCATAAAGTCAAAACTTCAATTTCCGGATTCGAATTTTTTTAACAGTATCAACTAGAATAGTTGATACTGCTCAAAAAATTCGTATTGCAGCTCAACGATTTTTTTTAAATTTATATATGTTTTTCCATCCATCGTTCAAAAAATTGTAGGATTCCGTTCAATATTTCTTAAGTAAGAGCCGTTTGAAATTTCTCCAAGTTTCTTGAAAACAAGTGTCCTGCAGCGATTTTGAAAACCATTTCCAAACTCACAGATTTTCTCTATCTATATTCACCTGAGCGGTGTCCAACTCCAACAATTATTACCTAACGCAGATCACTTATTTTTCCACACTAACCTTTCATCTTATTCCAATTTTTATATTTTCTTCAAGTACCGCTGTTGCATCGTCAACGAAGAAATCTTTGTCAAAAAAAGGTAGGTCCCCTAGAAAAAATCAATCACTTTTTTTCCTTACATAATAAAAAACTTCTTCCACTGTTGTTGAAACACATCCGGCTTCAATCATCAGTAGTTAAATATTTGTCTTTTCAGCATCAATCAAATTGGGCGTAAAACAGGTTTCCGTTAGTAAAATTTCGAACAAATTTTGAATTTCCAACCATAATTGATATTGAATTATTAAAATATTCCAACCAAATGAGCGGTCCGGAAGCATGTGATTTATTCATATCGATAAAAAACCCTTTATTGTCCCCCAAATCGGGGCACTTTTTCAACAGACACAATATTAATATATGTCCGTTGGTCGAACGCAAAAGCTCATTTCGGATTTATTTTCGGCTCTCCAGTCAGACAGAAAAACCAATTCATCAATAATTTTATCACAGGGGTGAAAGCAAATTAGCAAGCTTTAATTATTTTGTTCATGAAATATGTATGAATGTGGCTACTGAAAATTTATCGTCGTCATTGTGGGAAATGATTTCGGCCGTGTATTTACTAATGAAATATTTAAAATCGTCGGGATTTCATCAGAGAATTTTTTACATATATTTTCGTCCGTTTTGTTCGAGGGCGGGTATCGTCGATAACATTATGGAAATGCGGAGGGAGGTAACTCTGGAATGCCGCAAACAATTCGTTTCCTTCATTTCGATTTCGATTTTTTTTATGGTCGAACGAGTAATATTCAACTACCAATTTTAATAGTAATTGTTTATTTCGATTGAGAGTTGAGTGGGTTGTTCATTCATCAACATAATCCACAATTGAATTCATCATAAAAGATTTATGTGTACTGAAATAAAAGTACCTAATCTACTCTATAAAGATTTCTACCACAAATCTACACCCTTCTGTTGGATTCGATTCAGAAAAACAATAAGCTGCTCTGGAAACAATCTCGTATATTAAACCGATCTCGGTCCTCCACAAGAGTACCTATTAAATTAATTAATCGTTCATAGTTCCGAAATCCAGATATGGGAGAGATGTATGTATACACGAAATGGAGCAATTACTTATTGAATTAAAACGTTTGCCTCTGGGAAATCTTCGAAAATTACCTCAAGTGTAATTTGCACTAGTCCTATAGGTGTGTTTTTTGTATAACATGGGAAGTAAGGGGAACATGAAATACGTTGCGGTGAGATAGAATGACCTATCTGAAGGATTTGGGCTTCTAGGAATACCCCTGACGAGCATTTCTTAGACTGAATCTGGGAATATGTGTATATTGAATCAAAATGAAGTTCAACATGAGTAATCATCTGCAAACCTAAATCGAATAGAAAATTCACAGAATTGAAAATTAAATTCTTTTTATCGGACTGGTGAAAATGAAGAAGGTGGCAGTTAGGACTTCGATTTCATTTCGCGACCCTGATAACCTTCAATACCATACCAAATGAGATCAAATCTGTCGGAGTGGTACTCCGAGACGAAACGCACTAGGAGCCAAATTTCAATATTCTTATCTCAATGACTCGAAACCCCGAAATTTATTTCTCCATGGAATTATTAATGGTTGCTCAAGATGCAGAAAAATTAATGAAATTCCCCAAGGAGCTCTTTATCCAGACTTCGCGTCTATAATCTCGGACTTTCATCCAGATTAGATGCTAGAAATAAACAGTTTCAATTCATCCTATACGCATTTATTAGTTCTCTGTTTTGGAGAATAACATTCTTGCCGGAGGAAACAATATTGATTACTTTAATTACGGAGAACAAGGGCTATAAATAACCAGATGGTTAAGGCAATAATTTTGTTGTCTTAATACTCCAAATTCTTGTGAAAATATCTCCGGGGAAAAATAATATTGGACCATATATTGTTGGGGTTCTACGAAATAATTCTGAAATATTCCAAATATGAATTTTTCTGACCCTTCTTCCTCATTGCGAATCACCACTTTCTTGTCCTTCCTATACAGTTTT
Source organism: Aphidecta obliterata (assembly GCA_963966015.1). Lineage (NCBI taxonomy): Eukaryota > Metazoa > Arthropoda > Insecta > Coleoptera > Coccinellidae > Aphidecta > Aphidecta obliterata. Next base: position 28,774,000 of record OZ014432.1, read on the forward strand.
GAACTATTAACAAATCGATTTGTTCTCTTTTCTATCGGAACCTTCACACAAAAAATTATGAGCCTGATATCAATCATCTCGTTGGAAAACCATATGCCAGAAATTGATTGAAAACAATGAACTCTAGTGATTGTTCAATCAATAGTTTGAGTAATTCATTATCATAATTTCTTCATATCACAAAAAATTTATATGATTTTTTTGTATGGACTATGAGTGATATATTATTATTCATGCTGTAGGGACCCTTTGATTCTACTACAGATTGCTCAGTTATTCAAATATTATTTCAATGAAGTTTACCGTGTTTCTAAAATATCGAGATGGGGAGATCCAAATGATAATAACATTATTCTATTCTACATTCCCTTTGGAAAATAAACAAGCTTTTTCATCATTCAAACTATGTCAGCTCCATATTTCCGTGTCCGTATCTCCATAAAGTTATATTCTAATGAACGCTAAAACGGCGGAGCTGGCGGAATACCGAAAATGAATCTAATTTTCACCTGCAACTCTGAACTGAAAGAGATGAGTAATATTCAAATGCACCCTCAAGCTTCACGTTCGGACATAAAAATTCAAACTGTGAACGGAATAAACGAATAGTTTCATTACCGAAATGCAAATATAGCGTGGACTCACATTCAAACCGATGCACCTGTGCGAGATATGGATATCCTTTTACCCAAATTAATTCTCCTTCGTTTCATGTATCCCGAATAACTGAATACAAGAACGGGAGGATCAGGGACCATTGTTGATGTTTGGCACAATCGACGAGTGCTGAATAATGCGGGGATTTGGGAGATTGTTGAAAAATGAAAAGAATTATTTCGCCAGAGATGTAGGTATTTATTTTATTTCAAGTGATTGATAGAGAAGGCGTCGTTTGTCCATCAGTTGTCTAAAAAAAGACTTGGTGTTTCCAGGATGAATGAATAACACTCCAATGAATTTTTCACAATTAAGCCATAAGATCGCTCTTTAATCTTTGGACCATCATACAAATTGTTAAGTCGTGAGTTTTGGGTTTCTTGACTCGGGGTCATTGGGCGGTTTTCTGTTCGGATCACTAGTGACGCCCTCCTGGTAGAAAACGCAACTGAATGGCTTGACTGTCAGAATCGCTATTATTAATTCACCAACATAGTCAATCTTCGTACGTTTTGAGCAAGTTTATGAAACAAATCTTCTGATTTTATCGCCGAGTTATCGCTCACAACCACTTTTCTAATAAATATCACCGCATTTATCGCGCCATTGTTCCCTCTGTATGTGATATTGAGCAACTTGGAGTGAAGTGCTTTGGTAGTTTTCCATCAACCAGCGGACGACCACGAAGCTGTGCGGGAAAAGATTTATCCTCTGTCTCCTCTATCCTTGAGAACCTTATTCCAACAACAGACCCGTGGAGATTCGCCTTGACTTCGTCATCAGTCCCTTGGGGTAAGTAATTGCATTGTTCACCAGTTAAGTTGCTTCAATATCAACAATCATTATCTGAAAGTGGTAGCAAACTCTTTGCTACCATTTTGAAATAAACATTCCATGAAGACTTAGTTATTACCTTAAATACTCCCTCAAATTGTGTCTTATTATATTCGTCAACGAATACGTCTAATGTTCAACTTTTTTCTGGGAGTCATCTTACTCATCAATCCTTCCAACATTTCTGTATCTTTTTTATGCCAGTAATTTCAACTCCGATAATCGGTAATTTTCTTCTTCGCCTATTCTTAGGGAGGGTTTGATAAAGAAAAAGCTCTAGGAAATATGCCAAATTTCCTCTGCCGAACTTCCATTCAGAGATATTCGCGTCACCGCAAAAACGGCATGACGGAATCTGCTACATTCGGAAAGTTCCCCAGTAAAAATGTAAATCGCGGATGTTAGCAACTACGACCCTATAAATCAAACTTTTTCAGGATCACAAGTCTTCGGAACTTCCACCAATCGATAAAACATCCCTAACATGAATGTTAGTCTTTCTACCATTTAGAACCTATCACGACAACTTTAATACCGAGAAAACAGGACACCCACACAAGTTCGATTTCCACCCACATCCTTTTTCACCTAATAGAATGAACAAACATTGGGCTGGAAATATGATTTGTTTTATTTGGAAAGTTTTTCAGACATACTTTCTAGGCTGGTTCTTTCCCACTTTGGATTTAGTGCGGCGGCAAGTTCTGGAGAATTATGTGCTTAACTTTGAATTTAGGATCGTTCACTGCGTGATTTATAATTCACTTTCGATTATAGTGGCATCAACAACTAAAACTTTAAGAGCGATGCTATATATCAAGGCTGGTGAGACTTACACAAAGCCGAGAAAGCTTTCATTGAGAGGAATAAAAATGGAATATGAAACTAATCAGAAGTGACATATCAGATCTTCCTGAAGCAGTAAAGCTTGTACGAGAAAAAGCTTTCGCTCATTGAGTCATAAACTTTATGGCAGTTTTTTCAGGCTTTGAGTTGGGAGAACTACTTTTAATTCCGTAGTTTTCCGCTCCATTAGGTACTGTAATATTTGCATCAGTGTCGTAGTCAAGGGTTGAAAAGTGTTACTCTATCTTCAAATGATGAAAACAGCAAAATTGTATACTAGCTAGAAATTTCCTCAAATTTGGCATTAGAAGTAGGGAATCCAATCCCGCACCAAAACCACAATCCCGCAAACCCGCGGGATTGAAAAAATCAATCCCGCGGATCCGCAAGAATGCGGGATTGTTGACAATATACAGGGTGTCCGGGAAAATGTGGGAAATCTCTCGGATTCAGATAAAACATAGAAAAATAAGATGACAAGTTTCCATAATTTTTTTTCCTAGCGGCCCTCCCTACGGAGATACGGCATCCTAAATGACGCCACTGGAAATTCATTTTACTGGAATAAATTTAAAACTACTTGATATAATTCAATGAAAATTTGATATGATGAACAATAGTAAGGACCTCTCAAAATACTGCCCTTATATTGAAATTAGCTTGTTCAGTTTACCAGGGGCGGACTAGGTTGTACGTTTTAATGCTTACATTTTTAAGACCCTGTATGATAAGGAGTTAAAAAAAACAAATTTGGATACCTTGAACATTAAGCTGAAGAAAAGGTAGTTTTGTTCATTGTCGATAAAATGAACCGTTTTCGAAAAACAAAATAATAAAAGAAGTAATTTTTTTATTTCACGTGAAAAGAATCATGAATTCAAATTTTTTTGTCTGCAACAAAGGAGCAGAAAAGTTTTAGTTTACGTTATTGAATCCGACAAAATCACAAAGATTCTCAACAATGCAGTTTTGGCACCTTAACAAAAATAATAATAATAATAATTAGAATTCATTGTTCTATTCAATAGAAATAAGAAAGTTAATTCTTTTATTATTTTGTTCTTCGGAAACGGCTCATTTTATCGACAATGAACAGGAGTACCTTTTCTTTAGCTTAATGTATCCAAATTTGTTTTTCTCAACTCCTTATCATACAGGGTGTTAAAAATGTAAGCATTAAGATGTACAACCTAGTCCGCCCCTGATAAAGTTAAAGAGCTAATTTGAATTGAAGGGCAGTATTTCGAGATGTCCTCACTACTGTTTATCATTTCAAATTTTCATTTAATTATATCGAGTAGTTTGAAATGTATTCCAATAAAATGAATTTCCAGTGGCGTCATTCAGGAGACAGTATCTCCGTAGGGAGGGTCGCTAGGAAAAAAAATTATGGGAACTTGTCATCTTATTTTTCTATGTTTTATCTGAATCCGAGAGATTTCCCACATTTTGCCAGACACCCTGTATACTAAACCTATTAAACATGCTAATAAAAAGGTCTCATGCAATTAAAAACATACTATAGTAATAAAATAAAAAAGGTCAGGTCAGGTCACATTGATTTTGGAAATATATTCGGACAAAAGTTGATATGTCATTCGAAAGCCTACAAAATGGGGTATTTTTCGCTGAAAAGAAAACATGTCCATAATTCATGATTTTTCATCGATAAAACCATTGGAAAAATATGACTGGTTTTGTTCACTTCAGAATCGTGATATTCATCTCCTTATCACGCCGGCAGTAGGTACAAAAATTTTTGGCACACAGAAATTCTTATCTTGTAGCAAATTTAATGCTGTTTCCAGATATGTGGTCAACTTCGATGAGGCTTCAAGGATAACTGAAGTATGATTGATTATATGAAAAAACTTGTATGTTAAATCAACAAATGTTAAATTAAAGAATAACCGTCAACATTTCGACCATATGTTATATGACATTTTTTGTTGCAAATCTCATGTATGATATCCCTCTGAAGATTGGCCTTTTTAAAAGTAGACACCCTGTATGAAAAAAAAACAAATAATTTTTTTTGCGGCGTACTGAGAAGAATTTCAGTTATTTCTACTAAGCATTGCAGAAGAAAATCCTTTATCGTCAAATCGTTCTATATGTTCGAACACTCTCATATAAGGAAGGCGAAAAGACAAAATACAATAAAGTTATTGGAGATGTCTGTTGGAGTTCCGTCATATATCTTTCTGATTGCTTCATGAGGAAAAGTTTTTATTTATTTGTGGCTCTAACGAGTTTGTCGAAACTTTCTCAACAACCGCAGCTGTTGTGTCATATCTTGTTATTTAGTAAGCGTTAATAGATGAAAGTGGTTAGGAATGTTGGTTATGGCATATACCCAAGATTTAATTTCACCATTTGAATGACCCTGTGAATGAAGTAGCCGTGTAATAAAACGAAAATAATTCCGACAATCAATATCCTCGCTTGAATTCATCGAACTCGAATCAATTTTCTGGAATGGCCGAACAACAAATCACTCCTCCGTCCCTACTGACAGTGTCACTGATGATAAAAAGCAACTAGAGGGAAATGAAAGGACATCCTAATCCGTATTTGGCGTCATCTGTTGTATACAACCGGCAGAAGGCTTTGTTCATACGATAAATCATCGGAGGTGCACAGATGGGACTGTTTCCTAAATTAAGATGACCCTCGTGAACAAGTATAAACTCTTCTTGCACTGCCGACTTGCCATGTCAACTTGTTTTCTTGTTATCCGGGTGTGATTTATGCGGGTTTAATATCCTTGGATTTTGAAGATTTATGTACCTCAACTTTAATCAATGAACCGATGTGACAATTTCAGAGTACAATACGATATCGCCCTATGAATTTACAGTTCATGGGAGTTGAAGCTTCAAAGTATCGAGAATAGTTCGATACTCTAATTGAAATTTATTGAATCAGTTATGATATATCGAGGGCGAAAATATCAGAGGCATAGAGAGTATAACACTCTTAGTCGTCAAAATTTAATTTTTTTTATTGATTATTCAAGTTCCTCCTCATGTCTCATCAAACCAAAAGATTCATTGAAATATCAGGACATTGCAACAATGCTCAACAAACACGTGAGCAGCATAGTTCTGGCGGAGCAATCCTTACGTAGATTTTTCAGGAAAAAGTGAAAACGTGTCTCCATAGAGATTTTTCATGAATAAATCGTCTCTCATTCAAGTACGACTGAATCAAACCCATCTTTTGGTCCGTTTTGGTCGAAAAACCTTCTTTTTTTCGATGTTGACATGTTTGTTACTCACTAAAAGAGGTCAATCTGTTTTCGCTCGACGGGAACAATTTGTGAATATAGTGAATAGTTCTTTTAACACTCCTAAACTCATGTCGGTCTGAGGTACTTTTTAACACATAAAAAAGACGTTACATTTGTTCAGATTTATGGTGTTCCATAAACCTCTCTGTATAATAATTCTAAGTGCCTAGGAGATTTGTTTCAATTCCTAGAACTAAATAGCTGTTTCGTCCAGATAGAGTAATTTACTTCTACTCGTAAACTGCGTGTATGAGTAGAATATTCATGTTTGTACCTTCATTATTTCTGCCGACCGAATCTGTAGTATGGAGAATGAAAACATATTATGAGAAAAACTAGGTATTCTCCTGAAATCTGAAATTTTTTATCACCGCGATTATAGCGGGTTAGGAACTCAGGATATTTCCTTATAGTCGCTGGCAGCTTGGTCGCTCCCAAGAGGGCAATCAATCAGCTCGAAATCTTCACTCCTAATCAACTGGCGAGTAATCAATAGGTGCAATCAATTATATTTTCACTAATGGAGGTGGCACTGATGCCAGGACGTGATATTACAGAAATATTAATTAATCAATCAGAATGGATTGGGCCGTTCTCAGAATGAAAGCTTGATAAATTGCTGGGACTGCCAACGATTCCATTCGAAATTTGAACTGGCTTTGATCTATCATATCGATTGGATTGGACCTTTGTTGGAATTTCGATGATGAAAGGGGTGTAAAAGTCCATAAAAAACGTTATTATCGGGGAAATGTATGGATCATCGACAAAGGCTCCATAATTTACAATTTACCGTCATTTTGATCGTATCAGTTGGCGTAGAAAATTGTGACAATTTACTGTCATTCATTACTTCCGATTCTGTCAGGATTTTTTCCAACATATGAATAAATCATATTAAACATAAAAAATCTAAATGCATTCTCAAGGTTATATTCAGAGCCAGGGGATTCAATTCAAATGAAATATTTCAATATGTTAAGCACAGAAAAATATCTGAAGATCTTCGATTCAGTTCCGAGATCTTAGTAAATAATTCATTTCTTCAAATCTCACTATTCATCCATAAGTTCTGGACTCAAATTTCTCCAAAACTTCTGTCTAGAGCTGGAGTTGCTTGAAGTTACTGCCATCTTCCTATACTCGTTTCTGTTAATTTGTTCAATCTGTGCGGCATCTTGTTTCATTAATTCAATCCCATCTCGCCACAAGAGGGTATCATGTTCGGAATCTCATCCGATGGCCCTCAAATGATCCCAAGACGACCTCAATGCTTAATCATTAAACTCTGGGTCCGTCCCTGTCCCGAATTCATCGACTTCATTATTGTGCGAAGGGGACCCCTTTAAGGGAATGGCCATTCTGCAGAAGCCATCCCCATTTAGAATTTCCGTAATTTCGTTCATTCACTAATCCACAAGGACATAAGGTGGTCAAAATGTATCAATTGAATGCAATTAAGATCAAGGAACGTTCTTCCAATTATGTGGCGGGTTAATGCCGAAGCCAGGACTATGTGGCCGCAAAATTGGTTTTGGGACTAACGTCATTGGTGGTTGCAAAAACACAATTATCTACTTTGAGTTGGATTCCTCAAATATATTTGTCGAAACGTTCAGAATCATTTCTATTATGTTCGAATTATTGAGGCTTGAATTAGGTACATAATTTGATTTGAAGTTGTATAATAATCGATGAAGTTCATTGAATTTTTTCAACCGAAGTAGCAAAGAAGAAATATCGAAATCGGTTTCGAACTTCTCATATTTTACTTATTGTATTTGTCACATCTGTAAATATCGAGATGACCTCTCACATTTTGTCCCAAGTACAACTCATTTTATTGTCAATAGTTGAAACCGTATAGAAACACAAAAGAACTGAAGGTCGTGGTGCGATGAAACACTCCAGAGAAAACCTGCGGGTAGGGTAGGTCAAAGTTCCATGAACTCTAGAATCTGAAATTCACGAGCGCATTCGCCATTTTGCAACCACAAACAGATCTCTACAAATTTGATTGCATTACGAAAGAATAGTTGACTATCACTCAATTGGAATCCAAATAATTCAGGAGACATTTTTATGTACCTAAATGAATATAGGATTTGACATCTCTTTTGGAGCTATCAAAGACTTCTTGAGGAATTTATGTCGCCACATTCTTTCTTCTTGAGCAGAAACAGATTGACGTCTTCTTTGAACAGGTTTATTTACCCATTCAGACAAACATCCCTCAGAATCTTATAGGTTTCTGCACCTGCGTTATAAAGATGAAGATTTTTGTCCCATTTCCATAAATCAGCGATGTGATAATTGACCCTTTTGGGAAAGATAGTTTGCCGATGGAGGCCAGTCACGTTTACGACATCTTTGATTTGAGAAATAATGGTTTTATAGTTCAGACTCATCAAAAAAAAAATACAATTTTGATCGAGATGAACGACCCAATCACAATCCCTGTTAAGTTCAGTTTTATTCATTCAAATTAAGTTGCTCTCTAGACGACATGAAAACTTGCTTTTATTCGGACATTAGACGAAGTTCAGTAGCCCTTAGTCATTTAGTTAGACTACATTGTTAGACGTTGAAGCTGCTAAATAATTTGCACTGACGTTGTCAGAAGTGTGTAAATGAAAGTGTGTGGTTTGAATAGAATTCAATTCAAAAAGTGATAGGAAGTGGACCTTGGCGAATTTATACAATTGTACTTCCCTTTTTCGAATTCACATGTTCGAGGGGAGTTGGATAAACTAAAATATACAGGGTGTGGCGTAATGAATAGATAACATGGTACCTGCAAAAAAAGAACGTTGTGGCGGTCCAGAAAAATAAAAATAATTAAAAATTCAAATAAAAGAATTGAATCAACAAAACATGACATTTGAGTTAAATCTTTGTTTAAAAAAAAAACTATGCATGCGTCCCAAAAATCATAGTTTACATTCGATAGCGCATCTATCCAGGAATACCATCGAAATAACAGATTGGAAAAATTTCCCCATTTGGAGTCGTGCCATCAAAAAGAGTAGCCAAGGGTGAGTTTTCGGAAATGTCGAATATCTCGAAGATATACCTAATAACATAAACTGAACATAATAAATATTTTTCTGAACTACCACAACTTCATCTACCTGCAAGTACCATATAATCCATTCATTAGACCACACCTGTATATAGGGGAAATATGATTCTCTTCATGAATTCTGAGCTGCCACGAGGTAATATGCAGTTGTTGCAGCTTATTCCTGACTGTTTCTTATCCAATTATTAGATTATAGATAATAAGATTCGATTTTTGCTTGCATGCTTCTTTACTCTCAATGAGTTATCATCACGAAAATATTAGCTACAATTCGTTATTCTGTAAACTGGATGGATCGTTGCGAGCTCGACTAGAATCAAATGATCCAAATCCACTGATGGTAGGTTTCCGCAACTCGGAAACTACTTCAGCGAAATGCTCAGAGACAAATTCAAACTAATTAGTCAGTCGGGAAGTTTCGATTACATTCATACTTGGTCAGTAGTTCGACATTCTTAAGAGAGGTTCGCCAATAGATCCGTTTTTGTTTCAGACCAATGAAATGGAGTTATGAAACTTAGCTTTAACTAATGTCCAGTACTAACCAACATGAAGTGACCACTCCGAAGGCGCTCTATTTTGGGGTAGGAAAACATGAAACAATCTTTCACTAACAGACCCAGTTTTCCCCCATGTGCACGGTAAAATCTTCAATTTTCCTGATTATAGATGAAGAAAAAAATCGAAAACAGAAAACACTTCCAACAGCTTTGTATTGACGGACGTAAGGGAGTTTCATAGAAAATCAGCGGTAAGAAAATGAAACAAGCAAAAATCATGGGAAAATTTAACCGCGTTGGTGTTTCTAAGCCGTTGAAGTGAAAGTGTCATCTCAGGAAAAAAAGTTTGGAAAGGAAAGGACTCCACGATTGAGGAGATCAGTAAAAGTCGAGACAGTTGCTGGATAGTTCCCAGGGATAACAGTTCGCGGTTCTGCTTTGGGTTACCAAAAAGGGTAAGGAACTTATAAGTTCGTTTTGAGAGTCTGTGTTAAAGACAAATGGAGTTAGCTCGTGGTAGAAAAGTGCCGTCAGTATTTTTCGTCTGAGTAGAGTTTAGAGTCGAACGGAGACTAAGCGCGAATTCGTTACAGGAGTGTAAAGAGTTGAGCTCACTTTCGGAGTGAGTGACTTTTATTTCATGTACACATCGGAAGTAGGCTGCCTTCAATAGGTATCCTGGGAGAGTGCCGCCTTTGAAAAGGTAGAAAAGGTTCGGATCACATTGTTAACCCCTATACATGCAAATGGTATAATGGTGGCCCCTGATATTGCTGATTACTCGACCCGGGATTGATTTGATTTATTTTGCATTGATCCAGTTGACCCCCCCGCACAATTGGATTATTGAGTTTGAGTGAATTAAAGGAATAACGAATTTGTATATGCATTTTACCCATATATATAATAAGTGAAATTTAAATTTTTGATTTTCCTTTTGCTGACAACCCTATTTCTCAGAAACTGACAAAACAAATACTCCCTCTTCGTGTAGGGAGCACAAATTTTGATTCCTTATTGGAAAGATTAAATGAATATTGCAACATCCAATCACTTTCGAGATTCCAAAAAAGTCAGTAACGTACTAGACAGATACGGAAAAGAAGGTTGTACTTTAATTAAGATCAATTGCTCATAAGCCGAAGACGTGATAGATATTATATAGAAAATTCCACACATGTGATTTTTAACCAATCAGAACGTGTATTTCTGACAGATCACCATCGCAACGGATGAATTTTAGTGGAAATTTTTTCACGGTACCCAACAGCGAATTATACTGGAAATTTTTTTGACGTTTTTAATGACAGAATATTATACTTGATGAAGACGAAAATTGATGTTGTTGGAAATAATCGCATTTGGTGTGGAATTTTCTTACCGAATACCACACGAGATCAAATTAAATCCGGAAATTTTGTTCTCGCTCATGAATATTTTTAGAAAATTATCCCTCGTCTTCGACTCGGGATAATTTTTTTTAAAATATTCATGAGCTCGAAAAAATTTCCGGAAATAATTTGACCTCTAGTGGTATTACTAGTGAAAATTCCACATATGTGATTTTTAACCAATCAGGACGTGTATTTCTGACAGATCACCATCGCAACGGATGAATTTTAGTGGAAATTTTTTCCTCGTGGGTACCCAACAGCGAATTATACTGGAAATTTTTTTGACGTTTATAATGACAGAATATTATACTTGATGAAGACGAAAATTGATGTTGATGGAAATAATCGCATTTGGTGTGGAATTTTCTTACCGAATACCACACGAGGTCAAATTAAATCCGGAAATTTTTTCTCGCTCATGAATATTTTAAAAAAAATTATCCCGAGTCGAAGACGAGGGATACTTTTCTAAAAATATTCATGAGCGAGAAAAAATTTCCGGAAATAATTTGACCTCTAGTGGTATTACTAGGGAAAATTCCACACATGTGATTTTTAACCAATCAGAACGTGTAATTCTGACAGATCACTATCGCTACGGATGAATTTTAGTGGAAATTTTTTCCTCGTGGGTAGGTACAGGGGTATGACAGAATATTCTATTTGACAATCAAATTTTATTTTGTTCACATGAGTGGAATATTCTTACGGAATACCACACGAGGTAAAATTAAATCCGGAAATTTTTTCTCGCTCATGAATATTTTTAGAAAATTATTCCTCGTCTTCGGAAAATTTCCGGAAATAATTTGACCTCTAGTGGTATTACTTGTGAAAATTTTACACATGTGATTTTTAACCAATCAGAACGTGTATTTCTGACAGATCACCATCGCAACAGATGAATTTTAGTGGACATTTTTTCCTCGTGGGTACCCAACAGCGAATTATACTGGGAATTTTTTTGAGGTTTATGATGACAGAATATTTTTTTTGACAATCTAATTTTTATTTTTTCACATGATAATTTTGATTCATTTCAACTACAAACTTGGATGTTTTCTAAATTCTTTGGACCATTATGATTAATGTTTATATTGAAAATGCAATTTTTACATACTATGGCAGGTTGATTTAGAGATTCTTGGATTGTCTTTGCAGAAGTTGAAGCCGAACTCATTGCGTCAATTATATCCTGATGATGGCCCGAGTCAATTTGCATATATAGTTTTATGGAGTGACTGCTACCACGCCCTGTTATTTTAATTAATTGCTGTTCTCCAATTCCCGTTTAGGCTAAAGTTGGAACAGCAGTGGCCCTCGCAGAATAATTTTTTATCTTGATCTTGTTGACATCGATTCCAATCACTGATGCCGCCGATTTGAACCAGGAAGATTGTATTTTGTACAACCGGGCTGTTCTTGTACCAGCACCAGCCTTTGGAATTGGGGTGCTGCCAGGTTGGATTTGGAGTTTGAAAATAAACGATTCGTTTTGATGAGTTGGTCCCGCTTGCTTATCAGTCTTTCGACAAGTCTTACAGGGCATAATTCTTCATTGACTGTATTCGCCACTTACTGTCGGTCATTCTTTTTGAACCGCCTTGGTTGGTCTTGGAGCAAACCGGGTTATACTAAATGCGTCCTGTTGGTTCCCCTTTATTGTCAATTTCCTCCACAAAATATTCTATTGTTGCTGCCGCTCCTTCATTTCCTCTCAAGGCCAATTCATGAGCAGCAATGTGAAAGAACTTTCTTTGCAATCCTTCCGGAGTGTTTTCGTCCCAAAGCTCAATAATCTTTCTCAATTCGTCTGCTGATAGTGCGGATGAACTTGCATTTTTCTTGGTTGGATCTATTTGTAGCTTCCGACGCTTATCATTTTCTGCAGTTCTTGCGTTGACAAATTCTATGTCAGAGAATGGATTAAATTTGCGATTATACCTTTCGAAAAAATATTTCTGCAACTGCTAAGCTCAAGAGTTCCATAGAACTTTGATAACACTCTTCTTGTAGTCTTCGGAGTTCTTTTTTCGCATGTTGAAGGCATAGTCTTCAAGAATAAGCGCCAGTTCTTCCACAGGTATATCCGCTCTGTTGCCTTCGATTTCCTAGTATTCGCAGGTGTCAACTGCTTAATATTCTGGCGAATATTTTGTTTACTTTCTAGACCGAAGCGAGACATTTTTCTACGTCGTGCTGTTTTTGACAAATTCAGAACAGAAATAACTTCTAGCTTAGAAATTCACTGAGTTGCCATGGTAACTGAATAATCAAGTCGACAAAACCTTCTATGTGTTGCAAGTACTTGATGAAGAAAATTGACGTTGTTGGAAATAAACACATTTGGTGTGGTATTTTCTTACCGAATACCACACGCACCTCGTCTTCGACTCGGGATAATTTCCAAAATATTCATGAGCTCGAAAAAATTTCCGGAAATAATTTGACCTCTAGTGGTATTACTAGTGATAAAACGGGATATTCAGTATCCGGCAATTGAGTGTACATTGTAGACGTTGATACCGCTGATTTATTATTTCATAACTATTAATAAATTGAATACAAATTCATATAATTTGACAAAAGTATTGATGGAAAGTAGGTCAAAGCAAGAAATCGAATCCTAAGCATCGAAGGAAAGCAATAATAAGATCTGTACCACGGAGAAATAGAACTTGGCCATCAAAAATAGATATAACAGAGTTGAAAAAAAGCACGGTCTGGTATAGTAGCAATAACGCTCAGATGAAATAGAAAATAGTTGGTTCACGAAAAAACATTCTTAATCGAATTCCTCCGCGTTTCGACTATTCCTTTCCCACACCGGTGTATTCCAATCGAATAATACCATTTTCTTCTATTCCAGATTCAATTACTGGTGTTTCGGCCTGCAGCCCTTCTGGTTCCATGCAACGAACGTGTTATTACACGCATTGGTGAGTGTGCTGTTCACCCGTGTAGTGCTACGGATTGCGGGTTTGAAACCGCCCTTTGCCGCCGTAGCCGGCCTGCTGTTTGCCGTTCATCCCATACACACCGAGGCGGTAAGTAAGCTTGACATATTCCTCTCTTACAGCGGATTAGTTGTGTGAGGGCAGCGATTAAACGAAATCACGGAACACGTTATTCGCATCAAATGCGTCGCGGGCGACGCCCTCATCTTTGCATGCCGCGGGCAGGCTTTTGTCGGCGAGGAAATTATGAAACGACGTTTGGGGTTTTGGAAAGATTAAGCGCTCTTAATTTACCTGCGTTATGTCTACTCGAGTTTGGCGAAGTGGTTCACGAATCAAATAGAGGCAAATTCGGGATTCGTAAAGGTTGATGATTTATTAGGTAATGCTAAGAAATTGACTGCTCAGTAGAACTAAAATCATAAACGTGAAGAAATTGAGGATCAACAAACAATACACCTAGGTTTGATTTACTTGCCATTTCATCTGTCGTTATTCGACAGGAAAAAAATTATGACGAGGAGTTACTAAATATATAGTCCATTTAAGAATTATTGACATCGAAGCAGGCCATGAACGTCCAGTCGAGGCTTTATTTCTGGTTACAAAAAGTAACTAAATTTCATCATAAAAATAAAACATAAATATAACCTAGAAAAATGTTCAGTATACGAACTATCGAAAAGCACTGCCGTGAAGGCAGGAGCTTTTGAGCGCTCGTACATGCACCTTGTAGGTAGATTCGCATTTTCCAGTTTTGGAAACCAATTGAGGAAATTTTTGACAGCTGTCAAACAAATTTTCAAACTAAGGCGGTAATCCAGACTTCAAGTCGGTGCTTCAGGTGACCATTTTTTTTTTCGATAATTCGCTGAAATTTTCTACGGTATCTATGGTCTTGGTGATGCGATCTGGACAAAATTTCGCAGATAGTATGAATACATTATTCCTCAGCTAGGTGTAAAATTTCATTCCAATCAAATCCGTAGTTTCGAAATTATCAGGAACAGAATATTTATAACGGCCATATTCACGGAACCCCTAGTCTAATTTTGCTCATTGATGAACGTGACCGTGAAATTCGCGATCCAAACCCACTCAGAAAATTTCAAGCTCTTAGGCCTTTTCCTTCGGAAGTTATAATTTTCTATGGTTTCTATGGTTCTGATCATGCGATCTGGACAAAATGTTGCTTTAATATGTCATTCTCATTTAAAATACAAAATTTTATCTCGATCGAATCCGTAGTTTCGAAATTACGAGAAAACAAAATTTCAAACGACCGTATTTACGAAACCCCTAGTATAATTCTGCTCATTGATGATAAACGTGAACGCCACATTTCGGATTTACACCTATCCTGAAAATTTCAAGTCCCTAGGCCTTTCCGTCCGAAAGTTATGATTTTCTATGGTTTCTATGGTTGTGGTCATGCGGTCTAGAGAAATGTAGCTTGAATATATCATTCTCCATTAGTATTCAGAATTTCGTCACGATCGAATCTGTAGTTTGGAATTCATCAAGAAAACTAAATTTCAAACGACCATATTTACGGAACCCCTAGTATGATTTTGCTCATAGATGAAAGTGATCACGACAATGGAGATCAACACCTATCCTGAAAATTTCAAGTCTCTAGGCGTTTTCGTTCAAAAGTTACAATTTTCTATGGTTTCTATGGTTCTGGTGATGTGAGCTGAACAAAATTTTGCATGTAGCTTGAACACCTCATTTTTCTCTAGCGTGCAAAATTTCATCTCGATCGAATCTGTGGTTTCAAAGTAATCAGGAAAACAAAAAATTTCGAGCGACCATATTTACGGAACCCTTAGGCGGATTTTGCCCAACAACGAACTTAACCTGGGCATTCGGAATTCGAACCTACCCTGAAAATTTCAAATTCTAGGACATTCCGTTCGAGAGTTATCGTGTATACGGCCGGACGGACTGACAGACTCAAATTTTCCGACGGATTCGTCATCAGTGAGTCGAACATAGTCGTTTGAGACAGACATCGTGACGAAATGATGTAAGTAGTACGAGCGCTCAAAAACCATTGAATATGAATATGAGAAATTCTGAAGTATAACGAGGTTAGCATAGGTATTTGCTAACATTTGAATTGACATTTTTAAAAGCACTAACTTGAAATGATCTAATAATGATATTGGCGAGAGGAGACCTATTTAATCGTATTCACCCAGTTTCCACCTCTAAGTTGCTATATTTTCCGATATTTTCATTCGCAATTCAGGTGTCAGATTTTGAAAAATCACAAGTAAGTGTGACAAATAATCTCATTTAATTTCTGGAACCCCAAGGGATGGAATCATAGAATCAATATCAAATTCCTCAACACAAGATCAGATCACTCAATTTTATTTTCACATGGACAACTGTGAAGATAAATATTTAAATAACTAATTTTATCCATGGGCATGGTCCATGTTCAGACGAAAAATGTCAGCAGGTCTAGACGAACTAAGTACAAAGATTCGATTCGATCAAATCGGTATTTAAAGAGGGCTATATCATTTCGGCCTAGGGACTTCAAATTTTCAGGGTAGGATCGCGAATTTCGCGGTCACGTTCATCAATGTGCAAAATCAAAATAGGAGTTCCGTAAATATGGCCGTTCGAAATATTTGTTTCCTGATACTGATTGGATTGGCATGAAATTTTGCACATAGATGAAGAATAATGCACTCAAACTATGGCGGAATTTTGTCCAGATCGCATTTCCCAAAGCATAGATACCGTAGAAATTTTCTAGCGAATAATAGAAAAAAAATAATTGGTTACCTAAAGCACTGACGTGAAGTCTGGAGTTTCGACTCAGTTTGAAAATTTTTCTGACAGCTGTCAAAAATTTGTTCAAAGCTCCTGACTTAACGGCAGTGCTTCTTATGAATTTTTGCAAAACAAAATCAGATAGCTTAGTCTACGAAACGGCAGTTTTTGCCTATTTACGTATTCAACTGACGCATTTAGACCTCGATAGTACCCGGAAAATTTCAAAACACTTTGCCTTTTCTTTCGAAATTAATCTTATTCAGGACCGGGCGACCGAAGAGAGGGATTTGACCCCGAATTCTTCATATTTGAGTTTCAGGCAATTTTCGACTGAAATTTCCAAAATTTCCGACATTCAGACAAAATGATAACGTTCTTATTCATGGTAATTAGTGCGCAAAAAAATAGAGTTTTTTACATAAATAGATCTTAGGAAATTGCCTCAAAGGAAGAAAAAGAAATTTCATGGAATATTTTAGTTATTTATGTAATTATGTTGGTAGGTCCGGTAAAAACAGTCAATTTCCAATCAAATTTCATCATTGTATAAGCCTTTTTAGAAATTTATATATTCTAAACGATGAGTTTCCAGAAGTCGAGAGTGGCACCATCATATTTCTTATGAAAAAGTTTTTTTCAGAAAGAAAAACCACCTCAGAGGTGGTACTGCTCATGACATGAAGTACTCTCGTATTTTTCGAATGTCTTGAAAGAGGAAGTACTATTCCTCCCATAACTTCTGCATAACGAAATTTCTGTTTTTATTTCATATTTTCTGGATACGGCATACAGTTTCTGGATAGATTCATTCAGTCACAGGATTATGTATTCTTTTAACATACTTATCTTGGGAATTGCCTTAAGAAAGCAGACCAGCAAAATAATCAATGGTACAGACACAAAATCACCATTGAATCTGGCGGGGAAAAAATGAAAATATCGAAAATGAGACAGCAACCAGAAATGAAAGAAGGCAATGCTGGCCCTATTTAATAGAGAAAACCCGAGGCAAAGAGGCAGATCCAAGCGAATTCTAATGCACATGATCCATTGAGATGCTCATTACCGCCTCTTTCAACGTTTTCCACTTCGGATATTTTGTATTCACTAACGTCTAGTATTATCCTTGTTTCTTTGTTTTTTTTGAACATCTCAATTCTGAATGAATGATTTCAGTGGATGATTGTAGGTGCATTATATCCCTCGAATTTATATTTTTGAACTTACACGAGGGCTATAACATTTCGTCACGATGTCTGTATTTTTCGAATTTTGAGCCGAAAATGGTCTAAAACGATAGAATTCAACTCACTGATGACGAATCCGTCGGAAGATTTGAGTCTGTCCGTCCGGCCGTAAGCACGATAACTCTCGAACGGATCAACCTAGAGACTTGAAATTTTTAGTGTAGGTTCAGATCCCAAATGCCTCGGTTGAGTTCGTTAATGGTCAGAATTCCAACAGGGATTCCGTAAATATGGCCGTTCAAAATTTTGTTCTCCTGTTTACTTTGAAACTACAGATTCGATCAAGATGAAACTTTGCACTCAAATGGAGAATGAGGTGTTCAAGCTACATGTGAAATTTTGTCCAGATCGCATAACCAGAACCATAGAAACCATAGAAAATTGTAACTTTCGAACGGAAACGCCTAGGGACTTGAAATTTGCAGGATAGGTGTGCATCTCGATTGTCGTGATCACTTTCATCTATGAGCAAAATTATACTAGGGGTTCCGTAAATATGGTCGATTGAAATTTGGCTTTCTTGATAATTTCAAAACTACAAATTCGATCGTGACGAAATTTTGTATACTAATGAAGAATAATATATTCAAGCTACATTTCTCCAGATCACATGACCAGAACCATAGAGTCCATAAAAAATCATAACTTTCGAACGGAAAGGTCTAGGGACTTGAAATTTTCAGGATATGTGTGGATCTGAAATGTCGCGTTCACGTTTATCAATGAGCAGAATTATACTAGGGGTTCCGTAAATACGGTCGTTTGAAATTTTGGTTTCTCGATAATTTCGAAACTACGAATTCGATCGAGATAAAATTTCATATTTCAATCGAGAATGATATATTAAAGCAATATTTTGTCCAGATCGCATGACCAGAACCATAGAAACCATAGAAAATTGTAACTTTCGAACGGAAAGGCCTAGGAACTTGAAATTTTCAGGGAGGGTTTGGATTGCGAATTTCACGGTCACGTTCATCAATGAGCAAAATTAGACTAGGGGTTCCGTAAATATGGCCGTTCAAAATATTCTGTTTCGAAGCTACTGATTTGATTGGAATGAAATTTAGTCTAAGTTTCAGAATTTTTTTGACAGCTGTCGAAAATTCCTTCAATTGATTTCTCAAACTGGAAAATGCGAATCTACCTACCAGGTGCATGTACGAGCGCTCAAAAGCTCCTGCCTTCACGGCAGTGCTTTTCGTAATTTTTTAGGAGTAAAAGTAGAACTCGAATTTTTCATTGAATTCTCACTTATTTGAAATTTTTTCCAGAAGAAACTGATTGGAAAGAATATAACTCTGTGATGTCGATATTCAGAGATGAAATATAACTATCGAGTCGTTTATCCGACTTGTTGCATCTTTCAGATATCATCACTGACATGAAAATATGTTGATATAAGTTTCATTCGTGAGTGTAACAAAAATCAAGAAATTCAAAGGAATCGGAATGAAAATATATTCTGCTTAATAATCTAGACCTCCACAAGTCCCAAGCCAGATTCTAACACACCGTTCGAGCATATAGACCCAGATCACATTTCATTCTCAGACACGTCTGCTAGAGAAGGCAATCAGAAGCCAATTGCAGAAGGCGTTTCATAATGTGCGAATGCTGCGGCCATATATCAACCGGAATAATGCTGGTGCTTCCATTGTAACTCGCCATAGATGATACTCCTGCTGAATACATTGTGGCGGCTCCATCGGCAGAATGCTCGACGCCGTTTTCTAGCCCGCACATGGAATGCCGTGTTAGTTAAAAGACCGTTCATAATAACAACTGTGCCCGCTAATTTACGTGTAAGTAACAAGAGAGGCTGCTAGATTCCATATTTTCCACGAGCTTTGTTGTACAGCCTCTCAATTTAACCAACTCGGGTAAGAACCATCCCTATTGATTTAACTTTAGAATGGTACTTTTATTCTCGCAAATTGGTATTGCTGAAAGTGTGCAGGTGTAGAAAAAATAAACCAGATTTCTTCAACTCAAGACTTCTATCATTGACGGAATGCTCAGTACAATTGTTCTTCAAAATGATATAGATAAACACATTTTTATATTCAAATCAAAATAGGCTTTACTGCATGAGGAGAATAACATGAAATTACAACACCAAACGTGTTTTCTCACAATCGTTATACTCAAATTACAAATTTTATATATTTCAACAGGTAATTCTTGTACAAACAGGATAAATTTCGTATTCAGATTTTTAAATTGTAAGTTTACCTATATTGTAGTTTTATTTTTGTAGAATCACAATTTTATACGAGAGCTCGAGTTGTAAATCGACCATTTTCCGACGAACGTGAATAGAAAGCAGACATCTTCTAACGTTTCCACGAGAAATTATTCCAACTTTTGACGGGAGAATTTCTCTCAGAACTCGCAGAGATTTCAGACTGATCCAAGAGTGAAGCGAATAAAAAAATTACGAAAAGCACTGCCGTGAAGTAAGGAGCTTTTGAGCGCTCTTACATCAACCTTGTAGGTAGATTCGCATTTTCCAGTTTTAGAAATCAATTGAAGAAATTTTCGACAGCTGTCAAAAAAATTCTGAAACTTAGGCAAAACTCCAGACTTCATGTCAGTGCTTCAGCTGACCAATTTTTTTTCGATAATTCGCTATACTCCGTTTAAGAATTATTGACATCTCGGTTGGCTGTGAAAAATCGAATTTAAGTTGGTAATAGACTATTCAGTAATATTTTGGGTTGCTGAATTCAGGTTGGTATAGGAATAACACTAACATTACCCATAGAAATCTTGCTTTGATGATTTTATCGAAGATATTGGTGAATATGTAATTATAAAAATTAGCTCTGAATTTGAATATTTTTTGTCTTATGCTATTAAAATGGCTGGAATTGACCAGGATACATCGCGCCTAACAAGAGAACGCCAGGCAGTTTGTCGGTGTTACTTCGAGTTTTTCAAAGATTTGGCATATATTTCCGCTAGTGTTTCAGGTAAACTGTTATTCACCGACTCAAAGTGTATTCTGATTGATCATATCTCTTAAATTTTCAGATTTCACCAAGCCCTGTCCGTAGAATATTAGCATGTTATTATAGCCTGGAATTATCAGTGGAAGAAAACCTGTGCGATATGATTATTCCTTCAAAGAGACATTGAATGACTTTGTTTTTGCTAGAATTAAAAACAATGAATATATCAGTTTAGATATCCTTTTCGAACTGGCCAAAGAGCACCTAGATTTCAATTGATCGAAGTCAACATTATAATATATCATAAAAAAAATTGGATACAAATACAAAAAAGTTGATCGAAAGAAAATTCTTACTGATAAACAGAAAAATATAATAAAAATAGTACGATATTATGATAAATACCGAGATTACATGGAACAAAACGTAAAATTCATTTATCTAGATGAAATTTGGATATTCAAATTTGTCAGTGCACACTAGAAAATAATCCAGAAGGTATGCCGAGTATATTCAAGGGTAAAGGCAGAAGGTGCACTATTTTGAATGCTGTAACAATTGATGGATTTTTACCTGGATGTGATCCGATTCTTGACAGTGGTATTAATGATAAGGATTACTATGAATGGTGAATTATTTCATATATGGGTTATTGGAAAATTGAAACCTTCCCTGCAAAAGGATGCCCATCAATAGAATTATGTCAGCTTATTCAATAAACACATCCAAATATAACACATGCTATATTGTTCCCAATTCAAAAGTATACTGAATAATTGTAAAATTGCTCATCAATTATAATATTTTCAATAATTCATGGACAGTTTTAATGAACGAAAATAAAAATTGACTTTCTTGAAATATTCAGCACTAAGCAATAAATAATTCACAAATTGGTTCATATATTGATAGTTCGGTACAAAATTCTTTATGTACTACATAGATTCTTAATTTTTGTTTCTCTCTTATTTCTTAATACATTATAACCTTTTTTCCAATCCATTCTTTTGGCCCTGTGCTTGCGAAGTACCCAAAATTTTTTTTTTGTTGGACCACTATCTACCTGCTAGAATTCCATTAATTATCCTTCTTGAATCCTGACATAAAATGGTACTCTTATAGTTATATGGTTAGAATTTTGCAAGATTTCCAATACCAATAAATATTGCATGGTCCTGAGTGAAAAATATTTATTTGAATGATCTTCAATTTTCCATGGTTGACTTTTATATGAGATAAATTCATATGAAAGCATTCCACGATATTTTTGCGCTTTCAAACCTGAATTCCCATGTAGAAACTGCAATCGATATATTCCGGCTTAATTATTCGATAATTCGTATACTCAACACTTTTCTAGGTTATATTTATGTTTTATTCCTATGATGAAAACAGTAACTTTCTTGTTACTAGAAATAAAGCCTCGACTGGACGTTCATGGCCTGCTTCGATGTCAATAATTCTTAAATGGACTATAGAATTTTCTACGGTATCTATGGTCTTGGTGATGCGATCTGGACAAAATTTTGCACGTAGTTTGAATACATTATTCCCCAGCTAGGTGCATAATTTCATTCCAATCCGATCAAAAGTTTCGAAACTATCAGGCAAAAATTTTTTGAAGGGCCATATTCACGGAACCCCTAGTCTAATTTCCCAACCTGAAAATTTTTTCTAGGCCTTTCCGTTCAAAAGTTACAATTTTCTATGGTTTCTTTGTTTCTGCTCATGCGATCTGGACAAAATATTGCTTTAATATATCATTATCGATTAAAATATAAAATTTCATCTCGATCGAATCCGTAGTTTCGAAATTATCGAGAAAACAAAATTTCAAACGACCGTATTTACGGAACCCCTAGTATAATTCTGCTCATTGATAAACGTGAACGCGACATTTCAGATCCACACCTATCCTGAAAATTTCTGAAAGTCCCTAGGCCTTTCCGTTCGAAAGTTATGATTTTCTATGGTTTCTATGGTTCTGGTCATGTGATCTGGAAATGTAGGTTGAATATATATTTCTCCATTAGTACACAAAATTTCGTCGCTATCGAATCTGTAGTTTTGAAATTATCAAGAAAACTAAATTTCAAACGACCATATTTACGGAACCCCTAGAATAATGTTGCTCATAGGTGAACGTGATCACAAAATTCGAGATCCACACCTATCCTGAAAATTTCAAGTCTCTAGGCGTTTCAGTTCAAAAGTTACAATTTTCTATGGTTTCTATGGTTCTGGTCATGCGACAAAATTTCACATGTAGCTTGAACACCTCATTTTCCATTTGAGTATAAAATTTCATTTCGATCAAATCTGTAGTTTTCAAGTAATCAGGAGAACAATATTTTGAACGGCCATATTTACGGAACCCCTGGTGGAATTCTGCCCATTAACGAACCTAACCGAGGCATTTGGGATCTGAACCTACACTGAAAATTTCAAGTCTATAGGTTGATCCGTTCGAGAGTTATCGTGCTTACGGACAGCCGGACGGACGGACAGACTCGAATTTTCCGACGGATTCGTCATCAGTGAGTCGAACATAGTCGATTGAGACCATTTTCGGCTCAAAATTCGAAAAATACAGACATCGTGACGAAATGATATAGCCCTCGTGTAGGTAGTACGAGCGCTCAAAAATCAATAAGTTGAATCGGTTTGCAGTTCACCCACCCCTAGCTCGAACAGTATTCGAAGATGTATTGCGCGTAATGAAGACGCACCTTGAAATTCGTAGGTGCTGACTAGGTACAACTCAATAGCCAAACTCGCAAATAGGTAACATAACCTTCGAAAACTAACAAGTTCCATAGCGATTTATGAGCACAAAACAGGTCCTCAACATTGTTGGATTTAATCGGTTCACACCTAAGAAAAAGTAGGTTAGTCTTTAGTGTAGAGGGTTACTTCGTTTGAATAAAAACCCTTTAACTTTGCCGTCTGTGTGATTTTACCTGGACTGTCTATCCAATTATTGACTGTGTAAGAAAAATGAAATCTCCTGAAATAACTTTCCATATTTCACTTGTTTCGTGATGAAGAATCCAGAACAAAAACTTCTCCAGATCGAAACGGCTTCAATTTTGAAGCTATCGACCACAATGATCGTTCTCGTCCCAATAAATCACAATAAAATAAAATTTATATTTTACTTTTAAGTTCTTTCTGAAGTATGACCTTTTATCTCAAGGAAAAATTTCAAATATTTTATTCAGTGGATATTTCAACTCAGTTTATCAGTACGAAACATATATTTCATGGTAACCGGGGCGAGCAATCTATCATGGGGATGATTTCCCACGGTGTTTGGAGGTTTTTACGGTTTCACGTTTTTAGGGCTGGAAATCCCAGTGGGTTGGAAGTTTTCACATGTTAATTCGTTCAATTCTTGACGTAAGAATTTATAGAGAGATAACTGTGGGTCGAAGATTGATAGTTGCTTGTACGGTTGATTTCTTATAGAGTCGTTTTTCAAATATGGATGACATTATTTCGAAAATTCAAATTCTCAGTTCCTCCGGTATACAACGATTAATCTCTTGATTAAGCTTCTTTTTTAGATCCGGTTACTTCATTGCTATCGGGTCTCGAAAATGTGGAAAAAAAAAGTCGAACAATAAATCCCTCGAAAAAGACGGACTAATAAACCATCTCATACACACAATAGAAGCTGACAAACTGAAATTTATAACTCCTGCCGTATCGCTGAAATACAATGTGATACACAATTTAGCAAGATGTATTTTTCTATATATGGCCATAATTCTTCGGTAGGTTGATTTATTCACTTTCATTTTCCGTGAAATATAATTTCCCCCGAAAATGTAATTTAGATCATGTTTGTGTATACCCAGACGTCAGGGGAAGATAAACAGTGTCAGACTTCGGCGAAAAAATGAATTCAAAAGGATCGAATTTAACGGGGCTGAGGTAGATGAACAATGAGGACGAACAACATTGGAGAGTGTACAGCAGTGGGGAAAATATGGCGGAATTATATCAGTCAGATTAAACTTTGTTCTCCCTGAAAAATAAAATATGTAGGTACTCGAAAATATCTTCTAGACTTCAATTTTTTCAGGATATAAAAAGAATTATCATTCATCATAAAAATTGCTCCCTCCATTATGACAAAATATACAGTGGTTATTTCCTGCGGAAAAATGTTTCACCGAAGTATCAAATTTCAAGCAAAAAGTTGGAACCAAAGTCACTACGCTAACGTATTTGTAGTTGAACATACGATTTATTCGATCTTTATTTTTCTGCCATAAAATGAATAAAATTTTCCAGTACCAAATGTTCATAGGTATGGCTTTTAGAGAATATATATTTATACAGGGTGTCTACTTTCAAAAGGGCCGAACTTCAAGAGGAGATCATACGTGTGATTTGCAACAAAAAATGTCATACAACACATGGTCGAAATGTTGACGGTTATTCTTCAATTAAACATTTCTTGATTCCACGAAATATTTCAAGTTTTTCCATGAAATCAATTCTACTTCAGTTATCTTTGTAGCCTCATAAAATTCTGTGTGCCAAAAAATTTTTTATTGCGGGCGTGGTAAGCAGACGAATATCACGATTCTGAAGTGAACAAAATCAGTCATATTTTTCCATTGGTATCATCGATGAAAAATTATTAGATATGGACATAAATTCTTTCCAGCGAAAAATTCCCTATTCTGTGTGCTTTCGAATGGCATATCAACTTTTGTGCTTGCTGCTTGTCTTCTGCCCTAATATCATGGCTAACAAGATAACAACGAAAAAGTCGAAATATCCCAAACCTACATAGGATCTATTTTAAAGCTCTTTATGATTGAATATCAAGGTAATTTCCATGAAAATCATGAATCCATCTGTCCAATCAAAATAATTTGAACGAATGAACTAGAGTTTAACAACAATACAGATTTCATGGAAAAATGTAAAGGAAACAGAATAATATACTTTTTCTTTCAAGGTGTTTCAGACATAAAAATCTAAAGGCGTGAGGTCTGGGATCCTTGTTGGCCATCTAACCGGACCGTACCTTTCAACCCATTGCACCCCTAAATATTCATTCATTGTGTCCCGCACATTCCGGCGTTGGCAGTCATGATAGGTGAACTTTTCAGACTAGTCATACTTCCCGATCGTCTTAACGCTGAAGAATTCATTACATCAATCCGAAGCAGTTCAACAGGCAAAATGTATGGTTTCCAATGGATGGCTGCCCAGCTCATAATAGCTGGAATGTACGGTACCTACTCAATGAATAAATATTTTGGAATGCAATGGATTGGAAGGTACGGTCCGGTAAGATGTCCATCAAGAAGCCCTGACCTCACGCCTTTGGATTTTTATGTCTGGAAAACCCTGAGAAAAGAAGTAGGTTTATCAAATTCTCGTTCAGACTCGAGAGGATCAGATTGAAAGAATAAATTTATGTTGTGCAGAAATGCGTCAAAAACGTTGTGGACATCGCAGAGTTGTAGATTCAGTGCGAAAACGATGTGTAAAATGTATTGAACATATTGAAAAACTCGAACTATTGTTATAAGGAGAAGTGGTCTGTTGTCTTTACATTTTTCTATAAAATCTTCATTATTGAAATTCAGCTTATTCGTTCAAATTATTTTTATTCGACAGATAAATGCACAATTTCCATGAGAATTACATTAATATTCAATCTTAAAGAGTTTCAAAATAGATTGAATTTAGGTTTGGGGTATTTCGACTTTTTCGTTGTTATTATGTTAGTCATGATTTAAGGGCAAAAGACAAACAGCAAGCACAAAAGTTGATAGTTCACTTGAAAGCACACTAAATGGGGTATTATTTGCTGAAAAGAAAACATGTCCATAATTAATGATTTTTCATCGATAAAACCATTACAAAAATATGACTGCTTTTGTTAAGAATCGAGATATTCATCTTCTCACCACGCCCGCAATAAGAATCTTTTGGCACACAGAAATTCTCATCTTGTAGCAAATTCAATTCTATTTCCAGATATGTGGTCGAATTTGTTAAGGCTACAAGGATAACTGACGTATAATTGATTCATGAAAAAATTTGGGATATTTGGTGAATTCAGGAAATGTTGAATTGAAGAATAACCGTCAACATTTCGACCATATTTATATTTTTTGTTGCAAATCACACGTATGATCTCGCCTTGAAGTATGGCCCTTTTAAAAGTAGACGTCCTGTCCTGTGAAAATTTTGTGTCACGTTGTAAGTATGCGATGAACTCCTAAACTACTGAACCGATTTCAGATCAATTTTGCACACAGTTTGCAGTTTGATTCAACTTGGGAGATATAATAGTTTATACCTCAATTTATATTTGCTATATTTTTTATTGCTAATCATTTGTTTATTATATGACAAAGAGTGATAATTATCTCTGTTTTCAATAAGATTCTAACAAATGGCGATCTAAAATAATTTATTGGCTGAATTGAATAACTATCTAATAGATAGCGCCATATTATGGTTAGGTTAGGGTTAGACACGGGTTAAGTTAAGGTTATTTATGTAAATGACTGTATTTCTATGTCATGTATCAGCTGATTGATGTCTTTACTATACGAACGAGTGAGGGAAAACAGAGAGAGTGACTTTGACGGTTGGCGATATTGAGGTGAGACCACACAATATTCTTCATTTCTTATTCTTTTTGACTGGCCTCAAACTACTATTGAAAATTGAAAACAATTAAAACGCATAAGCTCAAACAGTTGGACTTGAAAAAAAGAATAGAAACTTGTAGGGAATTAGAAGAGCTTTGAGTGTATTTTATAAATTTATGGATTTTTATAAATTTATGGAGTAAACTTCATTCCTTCGTTTCAATTTTTGTTCAACCTGTTAAAAATGGATGGTGGAATGATTTAGCATTCAATGTTTTTTCGTTTGTTACTTTTGTTTTTCCAGATGAAATAAAAACTGACGTTATAAATTTGGGCATCCAGTATGATCGAGGTGAAAGTAAAATTCATATTCCATCAAATTTTTCCATGCTTCAGTCGAGTCAGAAGAATAAAATCAACATTTCTATCCATAAAATTCAGTAGGCAATATATGGAAGAATAAACCCCAAAAATAATAAAAATTGACTGCTCCAATTGCAACCTCGGAAAGATATAAAATGGAATCGTCTTCATTTACGAGCGCAGGAGCTATTAAAATTCCCTTAACCGGATTTACTATATTCCCCTATGTTCTTTCAGGTGGTAGCAGCCAAACACTCCGAAGAAATGCCTCCGCTGAAATCCGGATCTGCAACGAACCCAAATCTGAAACTACGTTACAATATAAGGGGTATATAGCATTCAGCGGGGCTTTCAATGTGGTGGCTTTATGCGCTATAAATCTAACAAGAGTGGGTGAACTGAAGGGTGCCCTAAGCTCAGGTCTGATATATCAATACCTCAACCACCTCGCAGCTGATAAAGCATGCCACTTATGTGTGCCCAACGTATGGAATATGTTTCGCGTTTTTTCCGTAAATCCTCTGATTTATTCAGTAAAGCCAATATTGAAATGAACTGAGTTGGTATCCTGAATTTATAGGGGCGCAACAAGAAATTCGATCCTCGATAGAAGGAGCATATTATGCAAAATATTTTCCAGGGTTCCACATAGTTTGCTTATACTATATGTATAGTTCGGAATATTATCCATGATATTCGATATTCGGAATTTTTAATATACTATCAGATAACTCCAGGACAAGAAGATTCATAATGGAGGGAACATGAGAAAAGTTACTACAAACCGGAACTTCAATGTTACATCTCATTTTGGGCTTTGGTAACCCGGAGCCTGCGGTGTCTGTGAAACTTGCATTCCTCTCATCTGCAGGAAATAACATTTATACAGAAATGTATTAATATTCCATTGAAAGCCTTTCGATATTTCGTGACATTTATATGTATAGAGGCAATATCGCGTGGTGTAGAAATGATAAAGTTGTGTGCAAAATTTGCATTTTGGTTTCCATTAGATTTTCAGATTCAATGTATACAACCCAAAACCTTAATTCCGAAAATTTCATTTCAGTGATCATACTTTTCGAATCCATTGGGATTATCCTAACGCATTCATTTTCATTATTAATAAATACTATTTTATATAATACTAGCTGACCCGGCAAACGTTGTTTTGCCATATCTCTCCCTTTTTTCGCAATTTCAAAATTGCTCGAGGCCTTCGGCCTCTCTTACCTTAGGAAAGCCCGTTTCTCCCTCTCGAAAACGCGGGGGGCGCTTCGCGCCCCCGGTCTCTCCCTTTTTTCGCAATTTCAAAATTGCCCGAGGCCTTCGGCCTCTCTTACCTTAGGAAAGCCCGTTTCTCCCTCTCGAAAACGCGGGGGGCGCTTCGCGCCCCCGGTCTCTCCCTTTTTTCGCAATTTCTTAAAAAATAAGGGTTGATCGTAGAAGGGTGAAAATTGGGGATTGTATGTATTTTTGTATGTTGTATCATAAAAAAATAGAAATTAGAAATTTTGTCTGAAAAATAAAAAAAAAAAATTTAGGGGTGGACTACCCCTAACATTTAGGGGGATGAAAAATAGATGTTGGCCGATTCTCATAGATACCGGATAAGCACAAAAAATTTCATCAAAATCGGTTAAGCCGTTTCGGAGGAGTATGGCAACGAAAACTGTGACACGAGAATTTTATATATTAGATATACTGTATATACTGTGGTGTATACTGATTCAATTTCGATTTTCATGTATTGACAAGGCAATATTCGACTCGGAAGTTTTATATGCACGGAACCTGAGCTGATTGAAATAATTAAATAAGCCGAAAAGCAGCATCCGGGGTTTCCATGGAGCCAAAAACAAAACAAAAAATATCAACAGGGAAGTAGCGCATTTTCCGTGAATTCCTAAAGGACTATTAAATTTATTCCTACTTGATATCAGTAACATGGAAATGGCGGAGTTATGGAGACAATATATTTCAATTGGATGGGAATAAATTCTGGAATATGCAAGAGTTCGAGCGCATATATCCGGTATATGATTTATCAGTCCTGAAAGAGAACTTTTGTTCAACCAGTTGACAGTTCACAGACGTTTAGTATGGAATTATGAACACTCAGAATATACAGGATGTTTGAAGGAGAGTGTGAACTATTCACGAGGAACTTACATGTAGTGAAACAAAAAAAAATTTGTTCTGGACAAACTAATAAGCAAGCCATTAAATCAATCCATTTTTTCTTCCCTTCTTCGAGGTTTAATGTATTGATTTGTTGGTTTGCTTATTAGTTTATTTAGAACAATTTTTCTTTTGTTTCACTGCATGTAATTTGAATCTTCCAATAAACAGCCAATATATTATTCTTGTCAATTATTCGGACGAACAGCTTCATTCCATATTTCCACATGTGACAATTATGCCGCAATGATTGCGGTGGTTACATATGTTGACTTTTGTCGAGGAGCTAGGACATCGTTTCATTTGCCTACAGAGATTGGGAGACGTTTGCTTTTGGAGCGGACAGGTGGTGTGAATGGGGCAATTTTCTCTGATCGCCGCTGCGTTACAAAGTCTTTCGTTTCCTTTCATCGAATCCATCTTCGCTGA
Source organism: Aphidecta obliterata (assembly GCA_963966015.1). NCBI lineage: Eukaryota > Metazoa > Arthropoda > Insecta > Coleoptera > Coccinellidae > Aphidecta > Aphidecta obliterata. Next base: position 28,804,158 of record OZ014432.1, read on the forward strand.
GCTATACTGATGAGACTTGAATAAGTCGAAACCGGTATATAGTTGCGAATGATGGATTTGGTGTTCTCTGGTGTTAAATGGATTGACTTGTTGGCTTGCTTATTAGTTTAACTAGAAAAATTTTTCTTTTGTTCCACTACAAGACATGTAATTTGAATCTTCAGATAAACAGCCAATATATTATTCTATCCAAAAGGGTACCAGTGTAGACCGAAATGAACACACCCAAAAAAATTACGAAAAGCACTGCCGTGAAGTCAGGAGCTTCTGAGCGATCGTTTATCCACCTTGTAGGTAGATTCGCATTCTTCAGTTCTAGAAACCAATTGGAAAGATTTCGACAGCTGTCGAAGAAAATGTCAAACTAAGGAAAAAATCCAGACTTCAAGTCAGTGCTATAGGTGACGATTTTTTTTTTTCGATAATTCGCTAGAATTTTCTATCTATGGTCTTGGTAATGCGATCTGGACAAAATTTCCCACGTAGTTTGAATACACTATTCTTCATCTATGTGCGAAATTTCATTCCAATCCAATAGGCAGTTTCGAAATTAACAGGAAAAAAATTGTTTGAACGGCTATATTTACGGAACCCCTAGTCTAATCCTGAAAATTTCATGTCCCTAGGCCTTTTCGTTCAAAAGTTATAATTTTCTATGGTTTCTATGGTTCTAGTCACGCGATATGGAAAAAATGTAGCTTGAATATATCATTCTCCATCAAAAAACAAAATTTCGTCACAATCGAATTCGTAGTTTTGAAATTATCAAGAAAACTGAATTTCAAACGGCCATATTTACGGAACCCCTAGTCTAATTTTGCTCATTTATTAACGCGACTACTACATTCGAGATCCACACCTATCCTGATAATTTCAAGTCCCCAGGCCTTATCATTACAAAGTTATAATTTTCTATGGTTTCTATGGTTCTGGTCATGTGAGCTGGACAAAATTTTGCATGTAGCTTGAACACGTAATTCTCCATCCGAGTTCAAAATTTCACCTCGATCGAATTCGTAGTTTTGGAGTTATCAGGAAAACAAAATTTCGAGCGGGCATATTTACGGAACCCCTGGGCGAATTTTGCCCAATAACGAACTCTACCGCGGCATTCGAGATTCGAACCTACCCTGAAAATTTCAAGTTTCTAGGACATTCCGTTCGAAAGTTATCGTGTATACGGAGGGACGGACGGACGGACAGACTCGAATTTTTCGACGGATTCTTCATCAGTGAGTCGAACATAGTCGTTTGAGACCATTTTCGGCTCAAAATTCGAAAAATACAGACATCGTGACGAAATGATATACCTAGCCCCCGTGTAAGTATTACGAGTGCTCAAAAATTAGGTAAACATGAGTCTGCAAAGTAAGGGTAAAAACTTAGTGAAGCCATGAAGAGAAGTCGGGCATCAGAGGGCACATACGCATCTACGAAATCAAATGTAAAAATTATGAATCCAGAGTCGTAGTGAGGTGCTGGAAATAGAAAGTAGTGTTTTAAATATAAAATGTGTTTGTTGTACCCAGTTAATAGAATATAAAATATTTTTATTCAACAAAAATATAAAAGTGTTAGCTCTAATATTGGTTTTCTGTTTTATATACATTGTTTTTGTAACTCACCTAATATTTTTGTTATATTGCTTATTTCCGTCCTTTTTTTTTTTGTTGCATCCAGTAGAATATAAAATATTTTTATCAGACAAAAATATAGAGAGATTGCTATAATATTGGCATTATGTTTTTTCAAATTTCTTTTGTAGCTCACCTCATATATTTGTTTATTGCTTATTTCCGTCCATGCTTTATCCAACACATATATATGATGTCTCCTTTCTCTTTAATCCCATATTGCAGGCCGAATAAATATTTCACTCATCAATTTCTCTTTATCCATTTCAATACAATCAAATTATTCAATCACCTCAACTACGACACTGGCTAAAACACAATACTGCTAGCACCAATCGTATGTCTCGTTTCGGACATCATGCCTGTAGTGAGTCTTGAAAATCGAATCGATTGGATTCCCCGGCAGCGGCGATGCTCGATGCCTGGGTTGAGGCGATGGTAGATGCTTTACTATGAACGGTTTAGTTCAGTTACATGCATTTGTTTTTGATTCTTGAGGCGAGTCTTGATGCGATGCTTCACCTTACTGTTTCGTAGACATGAAATTTTATCAAAAACTTATTTTAGCGATAGCTGATTTCTTTAAGAAACAAACTAATAATTCATACACTGAATTAACAAGATGTTGTTCAATAGAGGCAGAACTAATATAGATTTTACATTCTCAGTTGATTCTCGACCCTTTCTGTTGATATTCCATAGTTCCCCTCAAGCAGAAAACTTTCAGAAATCTAATGCACAATGTATTATGTTTAATTGTTGTTGCAGGTGACTGGAATCGTAGGGCGAGCTGACGTCTTAGCCTGCGTGTTCTTTCTCCTGGCGCTTTTGGCGTATCATGGGTGAGTTGAGTTCTTGTTTGTCTGTTTATTACGTACACGTAGTTCGGAACTTTGTTGGTATTCCATTAACCCGAAATTGTGGAACAATTGTGGTTTATGTAAGGAAATGGTCATTAAACTGTCAGTATGTATTCAAATGAATATAGTGCGGCAGTTCAGGAAGTGTGTACGTTGTGTATCAGATGGATAACGGAAAATCACTTATGGACCCTCGATGAATTCAATGACGATGTAGAAAGCAAGATTATGGAAGTAAACAATTTTTTAGAGAAGTTTATAATGAAAAAAAAATTCAAAAGATGAATTTGAACTGATAAAAAATTCAACATCAATTATTATTTCTGTCCCAAAATGATTGCGCTTGAAGCTTTAGTCCATTTTGTCCCCTAATCAGTATTCGCCTGGTAAAAATAAATACTATTTCATCTATTGGCCTGTTCGAATGAAATAACCAGTTTTCATCGTGTGAATGACCTTGATGTATAAATAGGATAATCAAGCTCATCTATATTCCTTAAGGAAGCTTCGCTGTTGTAGTAAATGAACGAAACCACTTATTGATTTGAACTTCATTCATTTCAAAAATATACACTTCGCCATTGCTCATCACCTGGTCGTAAATTATATAGTTCAACTATCAGCACTTTCTGGCGTCGATAAGCAATCCTGGTTGAAGTATTCTCAGACGTCCTTTTGCTAACATACTTCACCTCTTCAGTAATAAATGATTCGATATAATGATAAGGCAATGACACATTAACTCAAGGATGATGGCACCCGAAATTTAGTTAAGAAATATTTATCATTTCTTTCATGTTCACAATGGGTCTCAGTTAGGCTTTCTCTACCTTCTGCGATTCAATGCAAGAGGGTCTAATAATTATTGAACAATGGTGCTTGTGAGTGGCGCTTAACATCAGCCCAACCAAGACTACAGTTATCCCATTTACTCGGAATGAGAAACTTTCCTTACTCCGAATGGAGATCAAAGAGTGAAAGTAAAATACCTGCGATAGCATGCTTCTGTGGAACTAGCATATTGAGGTAACGAGTAATAAAGCAACAATCGCATCGATGGTGTGCAGAAGTCTGCTGGGTAAGACTTGGAATGTAACTCAAAAATACTGCGATGTATGAACGTCATGACTGTTAGACCGATTAAAACTTATGGGTCAACTGTCTGGCGTGCAAACGCAAGTCTGGTACGAGGAAAGCCCTCCATAGAATACAATGGTAAGCCTGTGTTTGTATCACTAGAGCTATGAGAACTTGCTCAACTAAGGCATTGGAGATCATTACAGATCTCTCACCTCTTTATCTTGTGATAGATAGATTAGCACAGGAGGCCATCCTAAGACTATCCAAGGAAGGTACCGGCAGTGAGATAATTAGGAATCAGAGAGCCTGTTCCTCTGTGATCATGAACATTTTATCAGCGGACCTGCCCAGTGACGAGATGTCAAAGGAAACTAGCATCGAGAAAACCTTCACTACGATGCTAGGTAGAAAAGAAGATTGAAAAAGAAAGCTAACAACCCGTCAAATGGTACACATATCGTTTTAAAACAACGATAGGGACTAGAGCTAGTGTATTCGGGGCTAGCACTGAATGCTCACTATCGTTACCGCTGTCCAAGCTTCCCTCAGGCAAATACTTGCGAAAGGAAGATGTGTGGAAATGAACCTGATAAGAAATTATCAGAAATGTGATATAGCGATACATTCTGGCAGTCAGACTGCAAATAAAGCACTGAGCTCCCATATCACCGATTCTCAAATGGTATTGAAGTGCCGAAGAAGACTCAAAGAAATAATCAAGAACAACATGGTCTTTTTAGTCTGGCTTTTTGGTCACTCGGGAATCAAAGGAAATGGAGAAGCCAACACACTTGCCAGAGAAGGTGACTTTCTTTGTTCCAGAACCTTTTTGTGGTATAGGTGTCTACAAGAAACAGTTTCAGGAGGAAAAACCCGAAAGATAAACACTCTGGCGGAATCTTACTGTTGGATCATCCTCAAAAAGGTTGATACTGAGGGGTTTAAGAAGTATCTGGATATGAGCAAGAATATGCTTTACCTCCTCACTGGATTCCTTACAGGGCAATGTCACTTCAGGAAGCATCTCATGAGAATGGGTCTAACAAAAAACGGCGAGTGCCGATTCTGTGGGGAGAAGGAAGAAACTCCGGATCACCTGGTGACGGAATATTTCGCCATCGCTAGCCAACGCAAAAACTGCTTTGGACCAGATACTTGTAGACGTGAGGAAGTAACATCCTTGAAGCCATCCCAGATACTGATGGAGTCCATTAGAACTCTGGAATAGAAAGACTAAGTAATGGCGAGAACAGTTTTGATGAGGAGCACGATAGAACTTAAGGTCGCAGTGCAATGAAACCTCCCTCAAAATCTAATCTGAATCTAGGGTTGCTCTATTTCGAATTTTCAGATTCCGTGGGACTCATTGACTGAATGAGATGAATGACATGAAATAAAAGCGGTTAAAAATTGACTTGAAGTGCCATTTCTGAAGGGTTGCAAGTTTTATCGGGACACACTCTACAAGAATCTTTTATGTCGATCATGGAACTCTGCTGCATAAGTCCACTAGTTGATATTCATGGTGAAAATATTTATTAGGTAGCTTCATTTGTGAGTTAAGTGGCGGAATTTGGTCCTGTTTTGTTTCCGCAGTATCTCTGAATCCCTGGATACGAAGTAACAACTTTGTGACACCGTGTGTATTGAAGAGAAAACATTCTGGATTCTCAACTGTTGTCGATACTTTTCGTCTTTCTCGAACATATGGGAACGAAAAGGTGCTGACTATTGATTTTTGAGCGCTCGTACTACTTACACGAGGGCTATATCATTTCGTCACGATGTCTGTATTTTTCGAATTTTGAGCCGAAAATGGTCTCAAACAACTAAGTTCGACTCACTGATGACGAATCCGTCGAAAAATTCGAGTCTGTCCGTCCGTCCGTCCGTATACACGATAACTCTCGAACGGAATGTCCTAGAAACTTGAAATTTTCAGGGTAGGTTCAAATCTCAAATGCCGCAGTTGAATTCGTTATTGGTCAAAATTCGCCCAAGGGTTCCGTAAATATGGCCGTTCGAAATTTTGTTTATCTGATTACTTCGAAACTACTGATTCGATCGAGGTGAAATTTTGCACTCAGATGGATAATTACGTAGTCAAGCTACATGCAATTTTGTCCAGCTCGCATGACCAGAACCATATCAACCATAGAAAATGGAATGAAAAGGCCTAGGGACGAGCTACATTTTTCCGAATCGTATGATCAGAACCATAGAAACCATAGAAAATCATAACTTTCGAACGAAAAGGCCTAGGGACTTGAAATTTTCAGGATAGGTTCGGATCGCGAATTTCGCGATCACTTTCATCAATGAGCCGAATTAGACTAGGGGTTCCGTAAATATTACCGATCAAACTATATTTTTTCTGATAATTTTGAAAAAACTTATTGGATTGAAATGAAATTCCACACATATATGAAGAATAATGTATTCAAACTACGTGAGAAATTTGGTCCAGATCGCATTACCAAGACCATAGATACCGTAAAAAATTCTAACGAATTATCGAAATAGAAAATGGTCACCAAAGCACTAACGTGAAGTCTGGATTTTCGCGTTGGCTTGAAATTTTCTTTGACAGCTGTCAAAATCTTTCCAATTGGTTTCTAAAACTGGAGAATGCGAATCTACCTACAAGGTGCATGTACGAGCGCTCAAAAGCTCCTGCCTTCACGGCAGTGCTTTTCGTAATTTTTTTTTTCTGTTTTTAAATTTTTTTTCATCGAAAACTCTCGCGGTGACATAACATTTCTTTGCGATTTCATCATTCAACGCTTTCGGTATGTTATGTAATGCACAAGTTTCACACCATATGAAATTATTACATGAACTCTTCAAGATAACAATTCGATGCAAATACAATGGGTGTTTCATTTCAAGATATTGAACTTTAAATTAAAAAAAAAAGACTCCATTTGAAAGATAATATTTTCCATTTGTGTTTGAATATCATTTCGGACATGTGGTAACAGCGGCTGATACGTAAAGTGGACGTCAAAGTGACTTAACATGCCCCAAAAAAAAATAGTCAAGCAGAGCCAAATCACACGAACGCGGTGGACAGTTGGTAGGTCCATTTCTCGTTAAGTCGTTACTACGAATGTTTCTTTCAGTAAATTCCTACACGTTAAATATTCTAAGCATGTAAACCAAGAATACTCCATAAGAGTTTTCCAGCTATTATTATCCATTCCCAATTGTTGCACACGATGACAAAATGATTCATTTTGATCTTCTCCAATACTACCACTACACCATGTACACTATGTACACCAATTATGTCGACCATAAAATGGATTTATTTTCAAAAGTAAATTGTAACAATTTGCGAACGTAGTTTTGGCTGTCAGCTGTCAAATCGGCGGCACAGAAGGAAGTGTTGCCAACACAAAGTTCTATAACTCGAAAAGAAACACCTCCACTTTGCCCCTACGTAATATTTGACTTCCCAACTAATGTTTTGCGGAACGAAATTAAACCGTTGTAGGAACAAATTAAATCAGCGGTGTTACTCCAAAATCACGTAGCATAGTGTAGGGACTGCAGCAGTTCCATCGATCGAGCATAAGATTCCTTCAGCGACAAACCCCTATCTACATGGTTTCCGTTATTCTGTTTACACTCTTCTGTAACTAATTCCGGCAAAATTGCACATATGACTTTACGGCATAAAATATAACACTGCAGAAGTGGCACACCCTATTCCGCTAATACGCCAATTCCATAAAGCAAAAGCAAACAAGAAAACACCACTCGAGATGATAAACCCCGCAACTATCTCCTTTCGGCATCTTTCCATTATCTCCGTGGAATGTTTGTTTTGCTGAACGCGTATTGTTCAACCAATCCGTCTTATAAATATTAGTTGCGATGTTGTACATCACAGAGCTTTATGCAGATAAGGTCTGTTTGTTCCGCAGATCAAAATGATTCATGCATATTTAAGGGCATGATCATATCGGCATGTATTGTTTATTATGCGGATCTTCCTGATGGAAGTATCATTCGGTTCAAAGAGAAAGCTGTATAATGTATAATTTCTCGTGTTTCCCGTTCGTTACTGAAATGATGACTTGAGTTTCCCCGTAGATATTTCTGGACGAAATAAGGACGAGTCACATTTTGAAATTCTTGTTATTGCGTAGTTATCCAGAAGAGGAATATTTTTACGATGGAATCTGAATGATTCAGTACACACAATAAAAAACGAAGCTCTGCTGAAATATGGAGGGCGTTTCAGAAACGTATTGTTCTGTTTGGTTTCGCTGTTTCTATAAATCTTGATATAGCTGTTGTATTGATTAAACCTGGAATACAGGAAATGTCTGTATTGTTCCAGCTGGATGTTCGTTCGGTATGTAGAGAAAATATCTCTAGTATCTTTTTTCCTTTAAGTATTTCGTAACAACGGTTGTTTCCGTGAGATAAAGTTGCTACCATGTTTCCATCGAAGATTGGTTGGAATTGTAAACGAATATGTATCTTCTCTTCAACCAATTTTACTTTTTATACTCCGTTTTCTAGCAACTACATCTACATATCTTTGCTCGAAAATCTACTCAACAAACATAATTAGGAATATTCGTCTCATCTAAGCTCTTAGATCATTATTTCAACCTGAATTTGCGGTAGTTGCTCTGGCTTTTTGAATAAAAGGAACACTTCAAAATGTAACGTATTTAAAAAAAAAAAAGAATGTGAAACTATTATGAGAAGAGTAGCTCAGCAGAATAATAATTCTTATTTGTACTCAACATGCACTTCATCATCCAGTTTATAAATGTCAAATGACAAAACTTAAAAAGCACTAACGTGATGTCAGAAGCTTTTGTGCGCTTGTTTCTGACCGAACCAAAACGGCGGTAAGTGTTCATTGTCAGTCATTGTCAGAATAATTTGCCCTAATTTGCTTATTTGAGTGATGTTATGGCAACATCAAAAACTCGAGAAATGTTAAGTGTAAATGATAGTTTTGAGCGCTCGTACTACTTACACGAGGGCTATATGATTTCGTCACGATGTCTGTATTTTTCGAATTTTGAGCCGAAAATGGTCTCAAACGACTATGTTCGACTCACTGATGACGAATCCGTCGGAAAATTTGAGTCTGTCCGTCCGTCCGGCCATCCTTCCGGCCGTATACACGATAACTCTCGAACGGAATGTCCTAGAAGCTTGAAATTTTCAGGGTAGGTTCAAATATTGAATGCTGAGGTTGAGTTCGTTATTGGGCAAAATCCGCTTGAGGGTTCCGTAAATATGGCCGCTCGAAATTTTGTTTTCCTGATTACTTTGGAACTACAGATTCGATCGAGATGAAATTTTGCACACTAATGGAAAATGAGGTGTTCAAGCTACATGCAAAATTTTGTTTAGCTCGCATCACCAGAACCATAGAAACCATAGAAAATTTCAACTTTTGAACGGAAACGCCTAGGGAATTGAAAATTTCAGGATAGGTGTGGATCTCGATTGTCGTGATCACTTTCATCTATGAGCAAAATCATACTAGGGGTTCCGTAAATATGGTCGTTTGAAATTTAGTTTTCTTGATAATTTCCAAACTACAGATTTGACGGAGTGACGAAGTTTTGTATACTTATGGAGAATGATATATTCAAGCTACATTTCTCTAGATCGCATGACCAGAACCATAGAAACCATAGAAAATCATAACTTTCGAACGGAAAGGCCTAGGAACTCGAAATTTTCAGGAAAGGTGTAGATCTGAAATGTGGCTTTCACGTTTATCATTGAGCAGAATTATACTAGGGGTTCCGTAAACACGGTCGTTTGAAATTTTGTTTTCTCGATAATTTCGAAACTACGGATTCGTTCGAGATAAAATTTTGTATTTCAAACGAGAATGAAATATTAAAGCAACATTTTGTCCAGATCGCATGCCCAGAACTATAGAAACCATAGAAAATTATAACTTCCGAAGGAAAAGGCCTAGGAACTTGAAATTTTCAGGCTGGGTTAGGATCGGTCACGTTCATCAATGAGTAAAATTAGACTAGGGGTTCCGTAAATATGGCCGTTCAAAATATTCTGTTCCTGATAATTTCGAAACTACCGATTTGATTGGAATGAAATTTTGCACCTAGCTGGGGAATGATGTATTCAAACTACGTGCGCAATTTTGTCCAGATCGAATCAAGACCATAGATACCGTAGAAAATGTTAGTGAATTATCGAAAAAAAAATTGGTCACCCAAAGCACTGACTTGAAGTCTGGATTATCGTCTTAGTTTGTTTGACAGCTGTCAAAAATTTCCCCAATTGGTTTCCAGAACTGGAAAATGCGAATCTACCTACAAGGTGCATGTACGAGCGCTCAAAAGCTCCCGACTTCACGGCATTGCTTTTCGTCATTTTTTTGATTATTTATCTGACAGGAGTACCTTGTTATGACAAATAATATTTCTACCATTTCCAAGTGTGAATATCCCAATTTTTCTTCAAATCTGTTTCACTGGCCAGAACGAACGGAAGAACTCTTTCATAACTTATATGATATCGGGGTACAAATTTTGGTTCGAAGACCAGAAAATGTTTAATGAAATATATTATGAGAATAGAAAATAATTACTCAACTCTATTTCTCACTCCAATTCACTGCTTTGCATTTTTAATATCATCAATTTCGACTGCAATCTAGACCGAATGAGGAACATGAATGCACTGTCATATAAATAATGTTCATAACTACAATTTATCGAACATTTCTAAAAACGGCACGTCGATGTTGAAAAAACGTATAAGGATTTGTTTTTGATTCGTTTCAGCCTTCGTATCGGTCTATTTTTCACAAAATTCGCTCAAATTTTGAGAAGAATCATGACTTCGTCTAAGTTCAAAATAATGACTGAGAAAAATGTCACATACCTGTGATCTTTCGGACTTATTCACGTATGTCGAAACTTGTTAAATTTTCAACACGAGCTCTTTCCTTCCACATGGAATAGCTACACAACTGAATTTACACATAACATTTGTAGGTACAAAGTTTCGGCAGGATATGGCGAATAGGTTATGAAGTAAAAAATTAGGAAAAGATATCCGAAAAAGAATACGATCCTTACGAAATTCCACATGAACCTTTGTGTTGTTAGTTATATCACAACAAACAACGAAGTTTCGATTAGATACGATAGGTATTTTTCGATTTATTGAGGAAAAAAAATTCAGAAGGATATATCTTCGGAATCTTCTGGTGGATTCCGCTCATTGAAGAACTCAACCAGCGCAATCAGACTTCGAACGTACCCGTGAACGTGAAACTTCAAAAACCTCAGGGCCTCTTCTTTCTAGGGTTATCGAGTTCACCGAAGGCCAGACGGACATAAAGAATTGAATTCAACCTCGAATCCTTCATCTGTTTGTACAATCTAATCTTCTAAGATCATTTTCGGCTCAAAATCCGAAAATTTCAGACATGTGGGCCAAATGATAACGTCTTCTTCATAGAAACCAGCGCGCAAAAATATATAAACAAAATCGTTGAAAAACCGAAACATAGATATAACATGAAAGTAGGATAAGAAGAGTGGATTCTAATAAATGAACCCTTTCGAAAATTCCACATAGAATATGGATACATGATATCAATATCACTCACTTGAAGAAAACGAAACCACAATCAAGGGTATTGTGTAGTCACAGTTCTGACTGTCCTGATCCTCATTTTTCGGTTTTACATTCGCAAGAACGGATCTTTTGGTGTTGGAGGATTTGAAGATCGTCCTCACTCCATATGCTTTGTCAATCCTTAAAGGTTTTTTTAGTGGGATTACTATTGTCTTATTCCCCTGAGTCTCCTCGTTATTCATTGTTGAATTTTCCTCCTTCTCAACCAACTTGAAGGTTCTTTCAGGATTTAACTCAATCGTTATATCCCCTATCATGTTTTCCTTGTCGAAGCAGATGACGTAAGCTCTTTCATATAGACATCTTTCTCCTCCTACTGTTGTGGGATGTTGATATTCGATTCGAAGTTCGGATACTGCTTTGTATTTGTGAGTTAGACCTTTTTTTCATTATTGGGGATTCCTTCATCGGTAATTGATTATATTTTCCCAAACGGTTGTTGATACCTCACCAGAACAGTTCCATCGGATTGAAAATGTTGGCAATATTAATTGGGGATGACCATGTTCCTTACAAGTACCATAGCATTCATTCTCAAATTTCTGGGATTTACACGAGGGTTATATCATTTTCGGCTCGAAATACGAAAATGGTCTCAATCGAGAAGGTTCGACTCCGACTGATGACGAATCCGTCGAAAAATTCAAGTCTGTCCGTCAGGTCGTAAGCACGATAACTCTCGAACGGAACAACCTACAGACTTGAAATTTTCAGAGTAGGTTCAGTTCCCAAATGTCGCGGTTGAGTTCGTTATTAGGCAAAATTCAATCAGGAATGCCGTAAATATCGCCTTTAGAAATTGTGTTCTTCTGATTACTTCTAAACTACAGATTCGATCATAGAGAGAAAATTATAACTTTCGAACGGAAAGGCCTAGGCACTTGAAATTTTCAGGATAAGTGTGGATCTCGAATTTCGCGGTCACGTTCATCAATCAAAAGAATCATACAAGGGGTTCCGTAAATATATCAGTTTGAAATTTAGTTTTCTCGATCATTTCAAAACTTCGGACTCGATCGTGACGAAATTCTGTATTTGAATAGAGAATGACATATCAAAGCTCTATTTTGTTCAGATCGCATGACCAGAATGATAGGAATTCAAAATATTTTTTTCCTGATAAATTCGAAACTACTGATTGGATTGGGGTGAAATTTTGCACATAGATGAAGAATAATGTATTCGAACTTCGTGCAGATCGTTTTACACCACAGATACCGTAGAAAATTCTAGCGAATTATCGGAAAAAAAAAGGTGATCTAAAGCACTGACATGAAGTCTGGAGTTTCGCCTTAGTTTGAAATTTTTTTTGGCAACTGTCAATAAATTTTTGAATTGGTTTCTATAACTGGAAAATTCGAATCTATCTACAAGATGGATGAACGAGCGCTCAAAAGCTCCCGACTTCAAGTCAGTGCTTTCAATCAATTTTTTGATACTTTTTCATTATCTTAAATTTGCATTTTTTTCATCATTTGATTCATTTGATTTAGTATTCGGTATTTATGCAGGATGCGAGAGTGGTTTTATGTCCAAAACAATCTCCCAATTTGAGGAAATATTGGGGAGAAGTTGTTGCAAAAACCACTCCTCGAAAAGCTCCGATGTAATATCCTCATGATAATCTGCGCAGGAATTTTTATACTTTAAGAGGATAGATACTTCTGGAACAAAACCCTGTTCTTCTCCAGCATGCAAAATAATAACTCTTTCAACTCCGGGAGACGGAGCATTGAGATGGAATTTCATCGACCCAGCCGTATTTCATTACGTCATGAGTATCGAACCTGGTTTCATCCAAATATATTATATTTCTTTTTGGTATTCGGTATACTATTAAATTCCACAAATATGGATGCAAAAGCGCAACAATACAGTGAAACTCTATAATTATCATATTGCTGTTAATTTTAATTTAGTGGTTTTAAACCACTTTCCATTAAAACACTTCGTGTAACTCTTCTGATATCGAACATAAAACATCACAACATCAAGGGAATAACATAATTTTGAATGCAAGAAAATTAATCATTTTTTCCGTCGACCATAGAATAAAAGCTCATTTTAACGCACTCGAAATCATCCATTGATGACCCCTATTAATGCATGATTATCATGGCAACCGATTATAAAATATCCAGTCGGAGCATAGATGCATCTATGTCGGAGCACGATCGAGCTGTCAAATTTATTTATTCGCTTTCGATCAGAATCTGATTTTATCCGTTACGCTACTACATAATGAATAACGAAGAAAATATCCCTTTGACAAGAAGGTTCGGAACTCTACGGAAACGGTTTTGTTGGCATACTTTACGGGTATTGCAGAAAAGGGGCATCTAGCAAGTTTATGGCCAAAATATTCGATGCTGAAATCAACACTAAATGTGAAAGACAATACTGATACAAGCAGATACCACAAACTGGTGATGTTTATTAAACGGAAAAGAGAGGGATATATCCCAAAAAAATCAAAAGTTCTCGAAAAAGAACATGTGAGAGAGTTCATATCGAATGCTCCTGATAGTGTTTTCTTGATGTCGAAGGTAAAAATAAAACTCAATTGAATCGTTATTCCAACTTATTCTCATTATCCCGTTATAGTGAAATAACTATCATTGTTTGATTTGTAGGTCGCTTTGATATTCGGAGTAGCGGGTGCATTGAAAAAAGATGAATTGTTAAGGTTGCAGAGAAAGGATGTACAAGATATGGGATCGAAATTTTTGGTGACAGTGAATAGGTACATCGAAAACACATTCGAACAGGATATTCACTGTGGTGGATAATGATGAGCATACACTTTTAAACATAATAAAGAGATATATATCTTTGAGGCCAGCTCACACTCCACACGAAAGATTTTTCGTTTTTTATGAGAACTATAAATGCTCAACCCAACCAGTTGGAATTAATACATTTTCTAAATTACCGTCAATGATTGCAAACTTTCTTAAATTAGAGCAACCACATTTGTATACAGGTCACTGTTTATGCTGTCATTAATAAACTAGTTGATTAAATAACTATTATTATTCTCTAATAATCACAAAAGGAATCGGTAAATCAAATATTTTTCACAGACATCGGGAAAGTCAGTCGATTTAGTAGCTCTACATTTCCCTCAGAAACGTCACCATCTATCTGTGCCCTCCGGATAGGATAACAACAACACGATTTTCCGAATGTAAGTCAGGACATGGACACATTTCAGTTCCATTGGTTTACTCCAATACGAATGCAGTATCGATTTCGGGAGCGTTTGGAATAACTGATGGTGCATTTGTGATGAATACGTGAGGTGGATGGCGTATGAACCAATCGAAATTATTCCGTTTCATGTGAGCGAAACTTGGTGACCTGACTGGTTAGTTATTCACAAAGACTACTTCGGGGAATAAAGTCGTTCTATGAATGTCAAATTGGAATGCGGGACAATTGTGTGTAGTTCAACTGGGACGAAGGGTGTTGATTGGGATATTCCGAACTTTTGTCAGTTCAAACATCGTTAAAATTGCATTACATCTGGTGAGGGTGTTAATTGAAAACCGGTCGAAAATAGGCAGAATTCACTGCTATGGTGCATAGACAGCACCATTATACTAGGAATTTTCGACGTCGCTCCGGCCTCCCTCATACGCCACCCTAAACAAATCAAACTGTATTTTCTATTAAATAAATTGAGTTACTAGTACATGTGTACCTGTCACCACACGAAAAATGTACGAAGCACACGATTTCATCAACGTGTTGAGGTCAGGCCTGATTGAGCCAAGCGGGCCATAACAATAAATCAATGATACAAAGATCTATCGGACACATTTTTGGATGAGTCGAAAAGAAAGGAACGCCACTGTAGCACTCAGTCAGCGTGGAGGAATGATGCCGATATATAGAACATAGGCAGAGGGGGAATAAATAGCGTGGTTTTGTCCATGGTGGAAGGATATCCTTCCACCATGGTTTTGTCCAAACTAAATAATTTAAAGTTTCAGTAAGGGTTAGATTGAGGTTGAAGCAAGACTCACTCAGAATTATGGACACGGTTGAGGCGTCAAGACCTAGGACGTCATCGCTTAGACGATTTATCCACATGATATAAGTGGTGCTATAGACGATAGAGTAACCTACCCTCATCCAGATACGACGCGAAAGTATATTATAATATAATATAAATATTATACCTATATACCTGAAAATTTTGTAACCAAACATGTACGATCAGAAGTTTTTTCGTTAGGATTTAAAAACGCAGAAATTTACTGAATATGAAATAACGATAAAAAAATTCCAGCAACGGTTTGGTCCAGTTTGACCTGTTCCTAATACATTTTACAGTCTTTTTTCCCATAATGACGTTTGAAAGGGCATTATTCAACCCATAGCAATAAGGGTAAGGTGACTCTCATCCACTCGGGCGAACTTTCTCAATTAACTAGTGCAGGGGCGTGGCAAAGGTGGCACTTAAATCGAAAAAAAAATTATGAAAAGCACTGCCGTGAAGCCAGGAGATTTTGAGCGCTCTTTCATCCACCTGGTAGTTAGATTCGCATTTTCCAGTTTTAGAAACTAATTCAAAAAATTTTCGACAGCTGCCAAAAAAATTTTCAAACTAAAGCCAAACTCCAGACTTGACTAGCTTGGATATATCATTCTCCATTAAAATACGAAATTTCGTCACTATCAAATCCGTAGTTTTGAAATGATCAAGAAAACTAGATTTCAAACGACCATATTAACGGAACCCCTAGTTTGATTTTGCTCATTGATAAACTTGACCGCGACATTCGAGATCCTCACCTATTCTGAAAATTTCAAGTCCCTAGGCCTTTCCATTACAAAGTCATGCATGTAGCTTGAAAACGTCATTTTTCATATGAGTGCAAAATTTCACCTCGATCAAATCAGTAGTTTCGAAGTTATCAGGACAACAAAATTTCGAACGGCCATATTTACTGAATCCCTGATCGAATTTTCCCCAATAACGAACCTAACCGCGGCATTTGAAATTCGAACCTACCCTGAAAATTTCAAGTTTCTAGGACATTCCTTTCGAGAGTTATCGTGTATAAGGACGGCCGGACGGACGGACAGACTCGAATTTTTTGACGGATTCGTCATCAGTGTGTCGAACCTAGTCGATTGAGACCGTTTTCGGCTCAAAATTCGAAAAATACAGACATCGTGACGAAATGATATAGCCCTCGTGTAAGTTGTACGAGCGCTCAAAAATATAAGCGCGTAGCAAGATGAATCGAAAGATAACAACACGGTTTTCATGTATACGTCTCGCAACGAGGTATGCCGACGAATAGATGAGTTGATTTTAGTAAACAAGTGCAGGCTTGCAAAAGAAATCTCACGAATGATACTTGAACTATTAGACGAATTATTAAACGAATTAAAAGCGTATAGAGAAAACTTTTTTACACCATTGATGAAAGTCAAGAAACCAAAAATGCCAGAAGAACTAGCTAGTGATGAAGATCATCTTTTTGATTAAAAGGCAGAACTAAGAACTAAGAATTGGCTGTTACAAGTGCTTGATAAAATAATAATACAAATTGAAAAAGATTTTTTGCATTGAACGAAGTGGTAGGCGAATTGAAGTGTTATTTAAACTATGATTGTTAGCGATTTAAAGAAAAGTGCTGAAGATCTTGCAGTGAAGTATAGTTTTTATTTAAATGCATCTATGGACATTGAAAGTTTTGAATATGAAAGTTACTTGATTTCACCTTGAAAGGTGTATATACAGGGTGTCCGGGAAAATGTGGGAAATCTCTCGGATTCAGATAAAACATAAAAAAATTAGATGACATGTTTCCATCATATACATGGTCTTTCACGAGGAACCTCACCCATATTTATACGGGAAACTACTGAACGTATTTTCATGAAATTCAGCACTTATAAGTATTTCACGATGCTGATGAAATCTAAAATATTTTCAAGGCATGAGCACCTCCGGTTTTTCCGGAAATGACGTCAACTTCCGTTTTTCAAATTAGAACACCATTTTTTTATTGGAGAAATAGATTCCTTAGAAAATTTCAAGTTATTTTGATGTAACATTTTTCAGTTTTGGTTGGAAAATTCTCTCTGAGCGGGAAAATTCGAAAAAAAAATCGAAAATAGAGCTCCGCTGAAACAAGAGTAACTTCGAGGTTTTTGGATGGAAAATTTTCATTTTTGGGATTTTTCAAGATGTAAGATTGATGTATCCACTTTGAAAATCGAAATCGCGATTCATGATACAGGGGGTGAAAAAATCGCTTTCAAAGTTAGGGATGACAAAATCGTGAAAAATCAATTTTTTCAAATTAGAACCCCATTTTTCCATTTTTTTATGGCAGATATTGAATCTACGTTAAAAAATAATGTGAGTGTATGCATCACACCCTTGCCCTAAAATGGATATTTTCTGAGTTATTCACAAAAAACTGTTTTTCGTCTTGAATTTTCAGCTATTTCTTTTCCCTTCACGCCAAAAAGATGAAATTTTCAGGAACTGTTATTTGAACCATGCTGTAGATTTTTCACCCCTTCTTGAAACCGACTTCAAGTTACTATTAGGAGAACCATGGCAAACTCTCGCAGTTATAACTAGAGAAGATGCTCAAAGTTTTGACCGTTAATTTCTAGACATTTATTTATACGTCTCAGGAATGCTTCGTGCGTTGCTCTTCTTATTTCATCGGGAGGAAGAGATCTGCAAAAGTGTTTAAAAACCAAATTGAGTTTCAAAACTTTGAATCTAAAAATCTAAACAAACCTGAACGCATTTCTGACTCGTTCTATGCAGTCCTCTTTATCAGTCAGGGGAGTTGAGTAGACAATATTTTTTATCCTACCCGTACGTATAAATAAATGTCTAGAAATTAACGGTCAAAACTTTGAGCATCTTCTCTAGTTATAACTGCGAGAGTTTGCCATGGTTCTCCTAATAGTAACTTGAAGTCGGTTTCAAGAAGGGGTGAAAAATCTACAGCATGGTTCAAATAACAGTTCCTGAAAATTCTTTTTGGCGTGAAGGGAAAAGAAATAGCTGAAAATTCAAGACGAAAAACAGTTTTTTGTGAATAACTCAGAAAATATCCATTTTAGGGCAAGGGTGTGATGCATATACTCACATTATTTTTTAACGTAGATTCAATATCTGCCATAAAAAAATGGGGTTCTAATTCAAAAAAATTGATTTTTCACGATTTTGTCATCCCTAACTTTGAAAGCGATTTTTTCACCCCCTGTATCATGAATCGCGATTTCGATTTTTAAAGTGGATACATCAATCTTACATCTTGAAAAATCCCAAAAATAAAAATTTTCCATCCAAAAACCTCGAAGTTATTCTTGTTTCAGCGGAGCTCTATTTTCGATTTTTTTTTCGAATTTTCCCGCTCAGAGAGAATTTTCCAACCAAAACTGAAAAATGTTACATCAAAATAACTTGAAATTTTCTAAGGAATCTATTTCTGCAATAAAAAAATGGTGTTCTAATTTGAAAAACGGAAGTTGACGACATTTCCGGAAAAACCGGAGGTGCTCATGCCTTGAAAATATTTTAGATTTCATCAGCATCGTGAAATACTTATAAGTGCTGAATTTCATGAAAATACGTTCAGTAGTTTCCCGTATAAATATGGGTGAGGTTCCTCGTGAAAGACCCTGTATAATTTAAAGAAAATTTGATATGATAAACAGTCGTAAGGACCTCCTAAAATACTGCCCTTAAATTTAAATGAGCTCGTTCAGTTTACCAGGGGCGGACTAGGTTGTACATTTTAATGCTACATTTTTAACACCCTGTATGATAAGGAAATAAAAAAAAACAAATTTGGATATCTTGAACATCAAGCTAAAGAAAAGGTACTCTTGTTCATTGTCGATAAAATGAACCATTTTCGAAAAACAAAATAATAAAAGAAGTAACTTTTCTATTTCTATTAAAAAGAACCATGAATTCTAATTTTTTTTTCTGTTACATAGTGTGATGCGAAAGTTATTCAAGGAACAAAAAAGTTTTATTTTATGTTATTGAATTCGACAAAATTTGTTGAATCCACTTATGATGTTCTTAATTGATTATTTCTAATTAGCGTATTCAGATTCAATCGTTGCAAGCTTTATTGAGAGTACATTTCTGAAAAATTATTTTTGTTAAGGTGCCTTTTTGGGCCAAAACTGCATTGTTAAGAATCTTTGTAATTTTGCCGGATTCAATAACATAAAATAAAACTTTTTTGTTCCTTGAATAACTTTCGTATCACACTTTGCTGCAGACAAAAAAAATTTGAATTTATGGTTTTTTTCAATACAAATAAAGAAATTACTTCTCTTATTTTTTTGTTTTTCGAAAACGGTTCATTTTATCGACAATGAACAGGAGTACCTTTTCTTTAGCTTAATGTTCAAGGTATCCAAATTTGTTTTTTTTAACTCCTTATCATACAGGGTGTTAAAAATGTAAGCATTCAAGCTTATCACCTAGTCCGCCCCTGGTAAACTAAACAAGCTAATTTAAATTTAAGGGCTGTATTTCAAGAGGTCCTTACTATTGTTTATCATATCGAATTTTCATTGAACTATATCAAGTAGTTTGAAATTTATTCCAGTAAAACGAATTTCCAGTGGCGTCAGTTTCTGCAGCCGCATTCGCTTCTTCTAGAACAATTATCATCATTTCTTCGAAGACTTTTTGATTTTTTTGATAATTGCAAACAATCAAATATTCAGTGCCCTAGCAAACATTATCGAAGCGATACCTTTGATTTCATTTCATGAAATTAATTTTTTTCTGGAAAGTGTGATCCTTCATCAAAATGGGATGAAATTTTGTACACAACACGTGAGTTATAAATGTTTATTCATTCGAAGGAACTCACTTGTTGTATAAATAACTATAATCCTATTGGTTCGAAAATAATTCATTATTCCACAATGCTCAATTTAACATCAAACAATTAACGTATAATCATCAATAATATGTTTATAAAATGAGTTGGGGGAAACTTCAAGACAGTGTACTATAATTCATGCATGCTTTATGAACCCAGAAAAGTAATCTTTCTATTTTTTCTTCCCACGTTTGTTCTTCCCTTAGAACCCCTAACCTATTCACTGACCAAGTGGACTTATAAACCTATCATTAGGCTTCCCTAAAATCAACCACTTTTCGAACTTACTTCAGGACCCACGTCAACTAATTCTCCACCTCTCGTAGGCAAACCCGACCATTAATCATTTGGGCTTTTCCCTAAGTTGACAATTAACACTCTCCTTCTTACATTAAATTCCCTTTCCACATTCTATGGGTGGACCCAAAAGAAATCATTCTGGAGCTTTTCCCCGAGTTGCCTTTCCTCAAAATTATCTGCGACTAAGGTCCGAATTGTTACAATGTGCATTTTTCTAGAACACAAATAACATGTTCTACCTCCACCAACATTGCTGCGGAAACATGTGGAATAAAAGCATAAAATCGGGAAATATTATTTTCAACGCAGAGCAAACAACAGAACGCAATCATTGTGTGACAAAGCATGAACAATTCCATCAATTGATTAAATTTAGCGTCGGAAATCAATTCAACTTGATGGATGCATTTGCATGCTCTGAAAACGACGGTTGAACGCTGTTCGGAAAATGCTTCACCTGTATTTGCTTGTTTCGGCGTAAATAATTCCGCAGAAGTCGTTGAAAAGGTTTACAGACCACTCCGGTTTTATTGACGAAGCTGAATGCATCTAGTTCAAAATGTCGCTGGAATTAAATGGAAACCCGAAAACTGAATGCAGTAACGTTCCACTGTAGGGTAAACAAATGAAAGCGCTGTGCCTCAGGAGGCGTAAGAACACAGTAACAGAGCCTCTCATAATATATTCCAACTAGAAGGTTTATCAGAGTTCTGACAGAGCAGGGATTAAAACATTAATCGTTTGTTACTGAATTGATTGCAATCCATAGTGATCTGGCATAGGATTACCTAAAAATCAAAAAAATATGTTAAGCCTATGCAGGATCGATGCGTCGATGGTTGATGTCATATAGCCAGTTGAAGAAGCAGCTGAAGGGATACTGATCTGATGGGTCAATTCTGGAGAATGTGCAAAAAACCAAGTGACTTTCTTCAGAGATAGTTAATACGGATATGTAGGAAGAGATACGGCAAGTTCGAAGTAACTTGACCAGCACACAACCTACTCACCTGCTTTATCGATTAATTCACAGTAAATCACAAGAAATCAGAATGCGAGGAACATTAAAACATAATCGAGAACTAAAATCGAGTCATTTACGATTTGTTTCTTTTTCGAGCTTCCGAATAAAGCGGGTGATTACAATGATAAATTACGTCCTTACAGCAAATGTGGAGGTAGACTACGCGAGAGTTCTCGAACATGAAATGGTCTGCATAAAAATTATATTCAACAGCCCTTCGGATTGTAAAGTTATACAGTTCGTTCGAGTTCACTCATGTTCGTACATTTCGGCTTCTCTCAACCTGAAACGAATTTCCAATCGGAGTTTGAATTATAGTTTATGGAGTTTCAACGAATCCTCGAAACTTAGGGCTCAGAGGGCAAGAGGGAGGAAGGTTCTCTATTCTCATGGGCCTCAGGAAATTGGCAGTTTTAATTGATTGAATCGGTCAGCCCGGAGGAAAGCTTGATTAGATTCGATTCGATTGTGGTGTGATTGTTAAAACTGAATCTGTTCGATTATTAACTAACTAAACATCAGCTATTTGGAATTTGGAACGAGGAGTGTAATTTGAAAATTCGAAACTAGGGAAAAATGAATTGGAACTCATGCAATTCGATGTATATTTATGTATATTTATAAACTTCAAGAGATGGAATCTCCGAATATCAAACATTCTCAATAAGATAAACACCATTTCATTTTAACGTGGAATAGCTGAGAATTGTTGATAGAAACAAGATAATAATGAATATTCGGAACCGGTCAGGTTCTCTTTCAACGGAATAGGCCACGTTACTCAAAGCACCCCATATAATTCCATCCAAATAATTTCGAGCCAGGGCATAAAATATTTTGCACCATTCCTGCAGGTGTGCCCTCAATATCGATCTCACATAACACGAAGCCATTGCTGAGCTCTCCAAAGAGAAAAGAGAAGCCCAGACGTTGTCCTCTTTATAGTGCGGTCAGCAAGTGTTCTAAAAATTATATTTCCATATATTTTATTCACGATTTCAAAATCAACCCAATAAAATACATATGGGACTCCCATGAACATATCTCAGATTGGGTCGGAGAAAAGGCTATGTTGGATGATGCAGTAAAATTTTTATTTTTCTTTCTGTCGAATCACGTATTCATGCACGGAGTTTACTGAAACGCCTTATGAGTTTTGTCTATGGGGGAACAAGGGTTCTGCATGGTCAATTTTGCTTTTACGTCTCATTCTCGTTCCTTCATTCTCTTGTTTGTTGGGATCTCTCATATCCCATCCAGTATCTTCCGAGAACTGAAGGAACATGTTGCTATTCGAATTGATATGGATTTGAAATATTTTGTGATTTATAATGAAGCTTGTAGGTACCTGCAGAAATCTTCGCATTTTCAACATTTTTCAATATTTGCTTTGAGAAAGACAACGCTGCAAATTCCACCGATGAAGATGACGTCTGCGCAAAAATCAGGGATAATGATCCCAGTGTGGCTTACAAACTCAGGCGTCGATTACATTTTTTCTTGAGGGTTTAATCAAAGAATATTTTTGGTCACATATGAATCAATTATTTCAACGAAAAGAAAAACATGGAAAAGTGAAAAAAAAATCGCAAAGCACCGACGTGGACTCGTAAGCTTTGCGCGCTTGTTTCTGTATGAAAATTTCAAAACTCAGCCTTCATTTTCGAAAGTTATCGTGTATACGGCCGGACGGACAGAATTGAATTTTACGTCAAATTCTTCATATGTGAGTGTAACCAGATCGTTTGGGATCCTTTCCGACCCAACATTCAAAAATTAGAGACATTTAGGGGAAAATTATAAGGCTCTTGTTCGTAGAAAAAAGCGCGCAATAATGAAAAAAATTATTGTGTGATTATGAATTATGAAAATAGGACGAAAAGGTTATTGAATATTCTATTGATGTTGGTCTCTTTGATGAAAGATTATTCGGGCTTATCCTATGAATATACTTCCGACCTAAGAAACTCACTTAAAATTAAATAACAAATATAGAACTCAAAGTTGATGAAAAAATCCATCAATACGGTTGCCGAAAAACATTAGATAATCAATATCAGATCGAAATAATGCAGTAATAATATTGGAGTGGAATTTCCTCCGCTGCTTACAATGAAAATATCCGCTTTCCCTTCTGATGGAATTTTATATTCCACCCTATTTCTGGAAATATCGTCAATATTTGTTTTCATTATACTTCCATTTTTCCAGTGTGCAAACGTTCCGATGCCCGTTAACTTGTAACGCTGAAAACAGATGAAAATTCATGATATTGAACAATGATTTCCTTCTGCTCCATTAGGCAATCGATTTATGACAAAATTCGAAAACATAAACTGATTTTCCATGAAGCTGAAACGAATACAAATAGAAGGAATCATATTCTTATCTTTTAGTTGTTTTATTATTTTTTTTAGATCCAGTTCGAGAAGTTATTCAAATATTGAAACAAGGGTTTATACGAAAATGGATACCTATTGAACGCTTTATTTTTGAACAGCTACAAGATATTAATTCAAATCTGAAGAATGAGAAGTTTTGGATTGTCTTTTCCTGAATTTTAATATCTATCAACAACTCTCGACAAGTCTTGCACAGAAATAAGATTATCGCAAATTCGCAAGACTATATGTTTAAAATTTAATTAATTTGTCGATTCTGACACTTCAATCAGTATTCTCATTTCGACCAATCCGAACGAATTATAATGATAATGAATTTGCACCATGATTTTTCTTCGTCAGAAGTGAAAACTCAAAACTTTGGAATATTTGAAATATGGAATATTTTTCTCAATTTTTAAATCAATTAGGTACATATACATAGTATGAATAATTGGTCTGGTTTTCGTTTCTATTGGCAATAATAATATATATTTTGAGGAAGTTTATAAAATTTATCAATCAATACATATGATGGACTGCACAACCCTAGCAAAAAAAATTGAAACGTTTCCGCTAAAAATAAAAGGAAATTGAAACATATCCTCTCAAAAAAGATCAATTAGAATACTAACTACGATTAACATATTATTGTCGTATCGAACGATTTTTGGGTCAATTTTTGAGTGTCAATTCCTTTCGACCAAGGAAGATCTTTTCAATCGTCTTTACCTCATTTCGAACCCTGATGGGGTATTTTCAAAATGTGAATGAAATTTTCCAGGTATTCAGCGATTCTCCCAATATACCTACTCGTAAAAATCTGAAAATGAAAAGAATATGACTCGCCTGGGGAGTCGATGAGTCGTCACCCACATTTGATTTTTACTTGATTGCTTCCTTTTCGACGATATTTTTGCATAATATGTATATTCTCACAATACAGGCTGTTTTCAAGATGAGGCTTTTTCTTTGACAGTTGCTAAAACTAATCAAAAGGAATAATTTCGCCGGAAGTTGATGATATGAAATATTCAGTTTGAAAAAAGTGCGAAAAATCTTGGGCATTGATATCTTGATACGACTCTGAATCGTTTTATCTTACTATGCCATGTTAATTTCCTCATAATGTAATAAAGTGCACGACTTCTTTCGCGATCTTTCGTAGGTACTACAATTTATCCCAAATTTGTGTATTCTCTTTCGATTTTTGACCGCTCGTACTACTTACACGAGGGCTATATCATTTTGTCACGATGTCTGTATTTTTCAAATTTTGAGCAGAAAATGGTATCAAACGACTATGTTCGACTCACTGATGAATCCGTCAAAAAATTCGAGTCTGTCTGTCCGTCCGACCGTCCGTATACACGATAACTGTCGAACGGAATGTCCTAGGGACTTGAAATTTTCAGGGTAGGTTCGAATCTTGAATGCCGCGGTTGAGTTCGTTATTGGGCAAAATTTGCTCAGGGGTTCCGTAAATATAGCCGCTCGAAATTTTGTTTTCCTGATACCTTCGAAACTACTGATTCAATCAAAGTGAAATTTTGCACTCAGATGGAGAATTACTTGTTCGAGCTACATGCGAAATTTTGTCCAGCTCGCATGACCAGAACCATAGAAACCATAGAAAATTATAACTTTGTAATGGAAAGGCCTAAGGACTTGAAATTTTCAGGATAGGTGTGAATCTCGAATGTTGCGGTCGCGTTCATCAATGAGCAAAATTAGACTAGGGGTTTCGTAAATATGGCCGTTTGAAATTCAGTTTTCTTGATAATTTCAAAACTATGGATTTGATCGTGACGAAAGTTTGTATTTAAATTGAGAATGATATATTCGAGCTACATTTTTTCCAGATCGCATGATCAGAACCATAGAAAAAATAGAAAATAATAACTTTCGAACGGAAAGGCTTAAGGACTTGAAATTTCCAGGATAGGTTCGGATCGCAAATTTCGTGGTTACGCTCATCAATGAGCGAAACTTGACTAGGGGTTCCGTAAATATAGCCGTTCAAACTAATTTTTCCCTGATAATTTCGAAACTACTTTTTGGATTGAAATGAAATTTCGCACATAGATGAAAAATAATGTATTCAAACTACGTGGGAAATATTGTCCAGATCGCATTACCAAGACCATATTTACCGTAGAAAATTCTAGCAAATTATCGAAAAAAAAATTGGTCACCTAAAGCACGGACGAGAAGTCTGGATTTTCGCCTTAGTTTGAAATTTTTTTTGACAGCTGTCAAAATCTTTCCAATTGGGTCTCTAAAACTGGAGAATGCCAATCTACCTACAAGATGGACGAACGAGCGCTCAAAAGCTCCTGACTTCACGGCAGTGCTTTTCTAAATTTCTTATTAGGAGTCTTTTCCTGAACGGTTTAATCATTGCAGGTACTATAAAAAAATAGGAAGTTCACAAACTCACCGATAATTTTGATTCAAATAGTTTACAGAATTTCTTCGAAATGGTAACCATTGTTTTGATGTGCACAAAATCTTGCCCGGCGTAATAACGAATGTTACATTCAGCAACTATCACATCAGTTTGCTCACGCAGTAATGTCACGAGCATTTTCAATGCTCAGTTCTTTCGCACTATTCACTTAACCGTACTTATACACTAATGTTTTCGAATGACCCCAAGGGAGGACAAAGAGGTTGAAATCGGAAAACTCACCAAAATCATATGCAGATAATTTCCCGTATACTGACCTCAGACAGCTGGTAATATCTACACATTCAAATATCAATACTAACCTTAGTCAGATCCGGGCTAGGAATTTCACAGATTCGCGGGTAAATTCGATTTCGCAATACTCGGCCCTGGTGAATATTTCATATGAACGATTTTTGGTATAATGACTTATTTTGATGAGTTATATTTCTGGTAAAGAAAGCCTCACCTTTGAAAACACCCTCTATATCAATTTTTTCTCATAAAAGCTGAAAATGAGATAAATACGTATCGTGAGATCAGGAAATCGATACAAATAGTTACTGACCTTCGATTTTGAATTGAAAATGAAATTTATCTCCTGCTTAAAATTGTTCAACGCAACGAAATAAAATTTTACTTCAAAAACGGTTCGTCGTTAGAGCAAGTCTGCTATACTTGCTGCTTGTTGTTCACAGAAATTTATTAGTTACATTCCGCCTATTTCTATAAAATTCTTGATAATATTCCATGAACCCTTGATATTGCTACCGAACATTTCCTGTACCGAAATCGATTACGCCCTCTATACAAGATAGTCGAAATCTCTTTGAATAAAACTTCGAGAACGCAATATAGAACATCTCGTACGGATATATCCACAAACTAATACCATTTCCTGCAACATTCCCATCTTTTTCCGAATACTCTCCGAAGGAAGCTTTCGATGAATCGTAGGCATATATTCCCGAAAAATGAAAGGGGCCATTCATTTTACATCAGTGTGAGAATATAGCGTTTCTGCTAGATGTATCCGCGCCCTGTAATATGAGCCGCGAGGATTGTGTACAGAAATTGGTATCTGCTCCCGAGAAATCGATCTAGCTTCCTTCCTCCTTTCTCGAAGAAGCCAACAAGTGAAAGCGGAATCGTTCCAGATTATGGTGCACGTTACTAGTAATTCTCATTTTTGTTGGATGTTATTCAACAAAATGGGTTCGGGGTTGGAGGATTTATTTTGAAGCGTGGATCGTCTGCAAATCGAAAAAAAAGCTTCCAAATGGTTAGTGGCTGTATGAAGGAGAAAGAAAACTTTGGAAATGGAGTTTCTCCGCTGAGATGAATTAGAGGGTTTATCTGTGTTATATGGAATGAATGTTCGGGCTCAATCTACTTATGCCATCATTGGTCGTATTTGTCTCGTTTTGAGAATTCGAGATGTAGCGTGGGTAGCATTTGGCATTTATATATGATCGTTAGATGAACGCCATTACTTCTTGTGTTTTCATTATTTGAGTATCGTAAAGAGCTTCATGCAATAAATATTTCACTTATTCCATATGATTCAACTTTGCTGCTCAATAAGTTTTCCTCTTTCCTTGAGGCTCCTATATAACCATACGACAGAAGAACTTCACAATCTTGATACACCACTTCACCTTCAATACATCATAGTTTGTTTCTATTGCTGGGATGCCAACTGCATGGAGCAACTTACTCCATGAGAACTTTTTCAATAGAGAATATAAGGTTATACCTGGAAGGGAGCACAGGGAGGGAGAACAAATCACACCCCAGTATTCTGAAGTAGCAACAAAACACCACTGTGTCGCAATATGACAATAAAGCAGCACTGAAAGCACTTAATGCCACACTGATTAACTGAAAACTAGAGTGAGACTGCGTTCCAGCATCCAAGCACAGCAAAGTAACATTGGGTATCAGGTGAATGGGAGGGCAACCACATAGACCTGCAAGAGCAAGCTTCGTGTATATTTTGCAAGGGAGAAGAGGAAACTCCTCTTCATATTCTGGAGATTTTCACGAAAAAGCCTAGAATATCCATAGAAATGCGGTAGAACACGGTTCGAGGCGATCCGAAATTCGTCGGTTTAAAAACGCGCGGCAAAAATATTCCAGGGTCATGAATTCAAACTATTAACGTGGTGGAACTCATTATTTGGGACGTTGTTTGATTTTTTCATTCGGTTGTTTGTTTCCAAGGACACTCTGCGTTTTCCTGAAAAAAATATATATCTAATAATATTCAGCTTTTTTTGTTTATTGTTTATATCCCGACTCTCCTAGGTCTCTGTGAGACCCCTCAGAGCTCAGAGCTCCTTGAACTCATTCTCATTGAGACTGCCTGTTGATTTGTTGAAATTTGAGAGGTAACCATCATGCATAGAAACCGTTTTTATTCTGTTCAAAATTAATTTTCGACTTCCATCAGTGCTATCCTTGTTGGTATGATATTCAATATTTGAATCGGTCGAATCGGTACAACACTGATTTCTTTCGACTAATTTTTTTTTTCGAAATAGCAATCAAATTTCAACAGTATAACTACAGCAGTATCAATGACGATGAGGCGAAATATAGGTTTTTGAGCGCTTGTACTACTTACACGAGGGCTATATCATTTCGTCACGATGTCAGCATTTTTCGAATTTTGAGCCGAAAATGGTTTCAATCGACTTTGTTCGACTCACTGATGACGAATCCGTCGGAAAATTCGAGTCTGTCCGTCCGTCCGGCCGGCCGTCCGTCCGTCCGTAACAGCACGATAACACTCGAACGGAACAACCTAGAGACTTGAAATTTTCAGTGTGGGTTCAGTTCCCGAATGCTTCAGTTGAGTTCGTTAATGGGCCAAATTCCACCAGGGGTTCCGTAAATATGGCCGTTCAAAGTTTTGTTTCCCTGATTACTTGAAAACTACAGATTTGATCGAAATAAAATTTGGCACTCAAATGGAAAATGAGGTGTTCAAGCTACAAGTGGAATTTTGTCCAGATCGCATGACCAGAACCATAGAAACCATAGAAAATTGTAACTTTTGAACGGAAACGCCTAGGGACTTGAAATTTTCAGGATAGGTGTGGATCTCGAATGTCGTGATCACGTTCATCTATGAGCAACATTTTTTAGGGGTTCCGTAAATATGGTCGTTTGAAATTTAGTTTTCTTGATAATTTCAAAACTACAGATTTGATCGTGACGAAATTTTGTATACAAATGGAGAAATTCATATTCAAGCTACATTCCTTCAGATCACATGACCAGAACCATAGAAACCATAGAAAATCATAACTTTCGAACAGAAAGGCCTAGGGACTTGAAATTTCCAGGATGGGTGTGGATCTGAAATGTCGCGTTCACGTTTATCAATGAGCAGAATGATACTAGGGGTTCCGTAAATACGGTCGTTTGAAATTTTGCTTTCTCGATAATTTAGAAACTACGGATTCGATCGAGATGAAATTTTGTATTTCAATCGAGAATGATATATTAAAGCAATATTTTGTCCAGATCGCATGACCAGATCCATAGAAACTATAGAAAATTGTAACTCTTGAACGGAATGGCCTAGGAACTTGAAATTTTCAGGGTGGGTTTGGATCGCGAATATCGAGGTCACGTCAATGAGCGAATTAGACTAGGGGTTCCGTAAATATGGCCGTTCAAAATGTTATTTTCCTGATAGTTTCGAAACTACTGATCGGATTGGAATGAAATTATGCAACTAGCTGAGGAATAATGCATTCAAACTAAGTGCATTTTGTCCAGATCGCATCACCAAGACCATAGATACCGTAGAAAATTCTAGCGAATTATCGAAAAAAAATTGATCAGCTGAAGCACTGACATGCATTCTGGAGTTTCGCCTAAATTTCAGAAGTTTTTTGACAGCTGTCGAGAATTCCTTCAATTGATTTCTAAAACAAGTTGGAAAATGCGAATCTATCTACAAGGTGCATGTACGAGCGCTCGAAAGTTGCTGCATTCACGGCAGAACTTTTCGTAATTTTTACTAATAATATGACCATGCCTCAAAATAGTTTTTATTTTTTTTTCGAATCAAGATCAAGAATTCAAATTTTTCCCTCAACTGGGTGGATATCACAAACGACGTTGATATTTTTGAAAACGCAGGGGCGTACAAAGAAATCGAGTCCGGAACAGACGCCACTGGTCGAAACATTAAACAATTTTTTACATCAGAAAATGGCAATTTATGCTAAGAGGGCTGTAAAAAAAAATTACTAAGCATTGCAGTTATGCTAAGAAATGATTTTTCCCAAAACTTCAACCCTGTAACTGTAAATGAAGAGGTGAAGTTCTTTGGTTTTTGAACCTTTCTCCTTGACATATTCTGTTGATTCACATCCTCAAGGATCAGCATGCCATTCTGAAACCCCATTTACATAATATTGAAGGAGTTACAAATTATTCCATTGAATCTGGCCTCAGATTTGACATCAAATGGCAACATGATCAAACTCTGGGAAAATTTGGAGTTACGATGTTTTATAATTGGGCCGACGATATGATCGTTCTGGGCGGTCGATACAAACAGTTGGAACAGTCGCGACCAGAAAGTTGAATCCGTTTTCTGTTTACCCATCCCTAGCACGGACAGTGTTCGACAGTCTGCGGCGCGCAATGGATACGCAACTTAATAATTTCTCAATATCTCAATTGAATTATATGAGTATTGTATTTTCAGATGGACAAAAAGCAATCATCATCGAATTAAATTTCAGGAATGTTTGAAGAATTGAATTTTACAGATTCAATGATTTGGACGCCAATATTCAACATAAAAAAAAGGTTCATTCGACGGCAGTCGTCTGGAAGTGTCTCGGAAATTATGCTGATTGAATGGGATTGAATGCAAACAAAATTATAAAAAGCACTGTCGTGAAGTCAGGATTTTTTGAGCGCTCGTTCATGCACCTTGTAGGTAGATTCACATTTGTCAGTTTTAGAAACCAATCGAAAACATTTTTGACAGCTGTCGAAAAAGAATTTTAAACTAAGGCGAAACTCCAGGCTTTTTTTTCGATAATTCGCTAGAATTTTCTACGTCTATCTATGTCTTGGTGATGCGATCTGGACAACATTTCGCACGTAGTTTGAATCCATTATTTTTTATATATGCGTAGAATTTCATTCCAATCCAATCAGTAGTTTCGGAATCATCAGGAAAAAAATATTTAGTCACGGAACCCCTAGTCTAATTTTGCTCATTAATGAACGTGACCGCGACATTCTTAACCACCACAAAATTTCATCGATAGGCCTTTCCATTCGAAAGTTATAATTTGCTATGGTTTCTATGGTTCTGGTCATGCGATCTAGACAAAATGTAACTTGAATATATATCATTATCCGTTGAAATACAAAATTTCGTCACGATCGAATCCGCAGTTTCTAAATTAGCAAGAAAACTAAAATTCAAACGATCATATTTACGGAACCCCTAGTCTTATTTTGCATGTAGCTTGAAGACGTCATTATCCATCTTAGTGCAAAATTTCACGTCGATCGAACTTGTAGTCTCGAAGTTATCAGGAGAACGAAGGGCCATATTTAGAGAACCTCTGGTCGAATTTTGCCCAATAACAAACTCAACCGCGGCATTGGAGATTCGAACCTAGCCTGAAAATTACAAGTTTCTAGGTCGTTCCGTTCGAGAGTTAACGGCCGGACGGACATATGATAAACTGGAATTGCGCAGTTCGGGAATGAGGTGATATAATCTACTTTATATAATACCAACTAAAATCTGTATCTCGACCATTTTGCAATTAGGTCCGCTCGAAATTGAATACGAAGATAATTTTATCCAAGCCACGATGATCCTTCCGCATCATAAAACTGCTCAACGCCATCATCATGGCCTTTGTTTACCGAGGTTACCCCGCCGACAATCCCATCGCATCACTCTCCTCCAACACTCGACCGAATGAATCCGAACTTTACGACGTTTCGGAGCTGAATGCGATGCATTTCTCGCAAAAGCCTCATCGACACGATACAAAACGGAATGTTCCTATTCATTTTCGAGGATATTTCCGAGCGATTTCCTGCGGGATTTTTCAAGAAGATATTCCACCCCGACTGTAAATAATAGGGAGCTCGGGGCATCCGAGCTCGGTATCATTCACCTGAATTTTTCATCAGGTTTCGATAGCAATCTGAAAAATTGTTGCATTCTCGTGCACGACAAGGAATTCAAATCGCGTTCTGGCTTCAAGTTTAATCCTGGGCGCTTCGAATGAAAGAGGAAATTAATATCGGAGGGTTGGTATCATCCGGGTTTCGAGTGCCCAGATGGCGACTTCGTCGCATTTTAACACCGTGCTACGTGACGAACTGGATAACTTTTTCTGGAAGTTCTAGGATAATTGGAAGGTGTAATTGAGGAGTACATGAATGAATTAAGGGAAGGTCAGTGTTGTAGATGTAGAAGAACAAGAGGTTCATTATCTATTTGGACCCTAATTCTAATCAAAGTAGAATTGATATAGAACTCAAAAGCTACGAGAAGTAGTATCAATGCAGTTGCAAGGCTAACCTTATATTGGCGACACGGCGAAAGCGGTTACTTTTCTCCCTTTTTCTGGTTGTGGGCTTGCTCATCCCTTGAAATTACTTGAAGTCACTCAACTCGCATTCCCCTAACTATAATCATTCCGTTTGAAGAAAATGGGCTGACTCAGGTTTGTTATTACCTACGGAATCGAGGTTTGAAACGATACTGTACAATTCTTCGGAACAAACCTAGATCTGGTTCCTTCATTCTTTTAGTTGCGCAAATATGGATTGTTATGGACACAAATTCTGATTGAAATAGCGAAATAGAAATTTTTTATGCTTTTTTGGTGAGGTGCAACCCCATAGAACACTAAAATTATCATTCGCAACTGCTGATCACTTCCGGCTATCTTGAGCCTCATCAGTGCAATATAGGGATGATGAATGTGACGTGGAGAATGGCTTATTCTAGGAGAGGATTATACCTCTAAGTAATTGTTTCCGTATATGTATTGTAGGCGAAAAAATAAATATTCATCTTCTTCATCGTCATTCGGGTGAATTGGATTATTTCAACTTCCATTAAAAAAGATACGAAACGCACTGCTGTGAAGGCAGGAGCTTTTGAGCGCTCGTACATGCACCTTGTAGGTAGATTCGCATGCTCCAGTTTTAGAAACCAATCGGAAAGATTTTGACAGCTGTCGAAGAAAATTTCAAACTAACGCAAAAATCCAGACTTCACGTCAGTGTTTTAGTGACCATTTTTTTTTCGATAATTCGCTAGAATCTTCTACGGTATCTATGATCTTGGTAATGCGATCTGGACAAAATTTCTCACGTAGTTTGAATACATTATTGTTCATATATGTGCGAAATTTCATCTCAATCCAATAAGTATTTTCGAAATTATCAGGAGAAATATAGTTTGAACGGCTATATTCACGGAACCCCTAGTATTATTTTGCTCATTGATGAAAGTGATCGAGAAATTCGCAATCCAAACCCATCCTGAAAATTTCAAGTCCCTAGGCCTTTCCGTTCGAAAGTTATGATTTTCTATGGTTTCTATTATGCTGATCATGCGATCTGGAAAAAATTTAGCTCGAATATATCATTTTCAATTTGAATACAAAATTTCGTCACGATCGAATCCATAGTTTTGAAATTATCAAGAAAACTGAATTTCAAACGGCCATATTTATGGAACCCCTAGTCTAATTTAGCTTACTGATGAACGTGATCGCGACATTCAAGATCCACAGCTATCCTGAAAATTTCAAGTCCCTAGGCCTTCCCATTACAAAGTTATAATTTTCTATGGTTTCTATGGTTCTGGTCATGCGAGCTGAACAAAATTTTGCATGTAGCTTGAGTACGTAATTCTCCTCCATCTGAGTACAAAATTTCACCTCGATCGAATCAGTAGTTTCGAAGTAGTCAGAAAAACAAAATTTCGAGCGGCCATATTTAAGGAACCCCTAGGCGAATTTTGCCCAATAACGAACTCAACCGCGGCATTCGAAATTTGAACCTACCTTGAAAATTTCAAGTTTCTAGGACATTCCGTTCGGGAGTTATCGTGTATACAGACGACGGACGGACAGACTCGAATTTTTTGACGGATTCGTCATCAGTGAGTCGAACATAGTCGTTTGAGACCATTTTCGGCCCAAAATTCGAAAAATACAGACATCGTGACGAAATGATATAGCCCTTTTGTGAGTAGTACGAGCGCTCAAAAAGAATCGCCTTTAAAAATATCCTTTATTGAAAACTCGGCATGAAAATATGTGTGGTTATATTTTGAAATGAAAAGAAAATTAGATTGCTGTGGTAAAAAAAAATCTTAACTGAATTTTCATCCCAGGAAGGGTTGTGAAGTGTTGAAACAATTATTAAAATGAATTGGTATTTAGTTTGAGTTAGTTTGGCTTTAGTTAGGACAGTGTTGAAACAATTATTGAAATGAATCGATATTTAGGTAAGGTTAGGTTGGCTTGAGTTAAGACAGTATTGAAACAATTCAAAATGAATCAATATTTAGGTTAGGTTAGGTTGGCTTAAGTTAGGACAGTGTTGATACAATTCTCAAAATGAATCAATATTTGGGTTATGTTAGGTTGGCTTAAGTTAGGACAGTGTTGGAACAATTCTTGAAATTAATTATCATTTAGGTTAGATAAGCTTAAGTTATGACAGTGTTTGAAATAATTCTTGAAAAGAATCAATAAATAGGTTGAGTTAAGTGAGATTGAGTTAGGACAGTGTTGAATACAATTTAAATATTGAATTCATGAACACACACTATTGCGTGAACCATGCGAACGCGAATATAGAAAAGTGGGACCGTTAGAATACGATGGTTTTTTTTGTCTCAAAATCACATTAAATTATATCTATCAATTGTTTTCAATATAACCCATCAATCTACCAACCTCTCATTTCAAATCTTGAAAAAATTTATGTAATTTTCACATGTTTCATTCCATTGTTTTCGTTAACAAAATATTTATATTTTTTCAAGAAATGAGTGTGTCTGTATCCACCTCATAGAATGAAAGTTCACCTATTTCAATTTTCCTCATTATGCTACCTTCATAATACTTTCTCTTCGAATAAAATATAACAATATACCAACCAATATGATCAACTTCCATAATAGAAATAGAAAAATAATAATACCTTCAATGTGATCCTATTATGTATTACCCTTTCTGTGGATTAATTTATTTTGTGGATCTACTCAAAATGTGGATCTGCCTATTCTTGGATCTATTTATTATGTGGCTCTACTCAATATATTGATCTACGTACTATGTGGATCTACTGGTTTACTAGTCGTTTATTATTCCAATAATCTAACTTTGGAATCGTTCAGAAAGACAATTTTTTAATCTGATGGTAATTTCTGACGTTTATTGGTGAGGATAATGAGAATATTTTCGTTTCAGGAACTCGAGTGAGGAGTGTTTAGTATGGAGGAGTATATTTTTTGGTGGATTGAGTATGATGTCCAAAGAAACAGGAATAACTGTGTTCCTGCTGAATCTTGGACTGGACACGTACAAAAATTACCACAACATTAAAAGGTAAGTCCCAAGTACATCTATAAAAGATTAATTTTTATTTTTTTTGTGGTATTGAATTTCATTTTAACCGATTGGTTTCGAGTATTCAATTGTGATTGTTTTAACCAATAAAAATTCGAACTTGCACTGCTAATTTCTATGAATCAATAAAAGTAAAGGTACAAATTATAAATTTTTTCAGGAATATGAATAATAGGTGAATGATTCAAAACTTCCCAGTTGATAATGCATTGCACTTCATTTGAAGAATATAATTGACAATCTATGATTAAAATAGAAGCTCTCCAATGAAGTCTAAATGACGCGTTCGTTATAATCAATTCTTCACACTGACAGAAATAGATCAAAATATATTCGAATTCTATGCATTCACTTCAGTCGATACCTGAAATTCCAATTTTATCATCGATGAAAGTTATCGCGATATATCAATTCGAGAGGCGACAGAAATGACACTGATGGAGTTCGCATGGTAGGCGAATTTTAGCCATTGGATACTATCGGGTTTCGCAATTAGTCCAGGCGACAGAACTTCCACACTATTCAATTATTAACCATCAGAAAATTGTACGTAGTCATGCAATATTTCAAGGAAATTAGGTGTTAGTTCAACATGAACTCTTTGCATACACGGAGCTGATGAATAATTAATCAACCTGTTCTGTTTCAGGACCCTGGTCGAACTGCGATGGAACAGGGAAACTCAGGATTTCATGGAGCGCACCGTGAAGGTGGTCATATCGGTAAGATTATCGGAATTATAGTTATACTAACCCCCATATTACCAAACGACACTATGAAAACTCGCAGTACGCACGCACGCAATGCGTCGGTAGTTTCAATTATTCATAAACAATACTTGAGTGATCAGGTCCCTCATGTGAAGTAGCTGGAGACCTTTTCTACTCAACGCACATTGTCTGAGGAGTTAATGATCCCCCCCCCCCTTTTTTTTAGTCAATTTTTTGAAAAATGCTGATTTTTTTCGGTTTTTTCGGCTTTTCTACGGTAATAATGACCCGATTGAGTTGCATTAACACTCATTTTCTTCGTCTCTTCATTCTCTACAATTCAGATTGACTTCATATAATCATGTTTCAACACCATGCCTCCCATTTGTATCTCACAAAGAATCGCCGGGTATCAATTTAGAAGTTCAAATTAACGACGTTAGGCCAAACAAAACGCCTAATAATTATCCCTTCGCTCACACCACCCTCCCTCCTTCCCTTATAGTTAATTTGCGAGGATAAATGACTAATTAAACTCATCCTACCTCATAAATGTGCCATTATAATGAGCTATTTTCCCGTTACAGCTAGGCGTGTTGTTGGCTGTAAGGCTGGCGCTCTTGCAGGGATCGTTGCCGAAATTCTCGCAGCAAGATAATCCAGCCGCCTTCCATTCCTCCCTCTACGTTAGGTGAGTAATTTCTTAATTTACATCAATTAATCGGACCGTGGAAAAATAAGGAAAAATATGGGTCGGGATACACTCATAATGGAATATTCATTTCGCTCTTCGAATATATCCTGAGAGTAAGAGGGGTCTCAACCGTGAAGTATCAAAAAATAAGATATGTGCATCAGTTTGGGGGAAGTTTTCTGTGGAAAATTGGGCAACTTAATGAATAAGCATTCGTGATCAAGAGGAATAAACTTTCGAATTTGTCCGCGTACCTAGATGGCGGCTCGTAGCTGAATAATATTTGATTATAACCTATTGTTTTCATAATATATTTTGGCTTGCTTAGATTTTAGAGATTTCCATTATCATCTCGGGAAAACGAAATGGTTTATTTTGTTAATTTTTTTTTCATTTTAAACCCTTTTGGAAATCCAAAATCGCTTCAGCGTAATTAGTCTGACGATTAGGAGGATTGGATTTCGCCTTCTGGATATATGATGAGAAAATCGAATATGCAATAATATTTGCCCAATAAACAACTGAAGTTTCATTGTGATTCACTAGACTACTTCAAGAATTAAAAATTACGAAAAGCACTGCCGTGAAGGCAGGAGCTTTTGAGCGCTCGTACATGCACCTGGTAGGTAGATTCGCATTTTCCAGTTTTAGAAATCAAGAAGGAATTTTCGACAGCTGTCAAAAAAATTCTGAAACTTAGGTGAAACTCCAGACTTCAATGTCAGTGCTTCAGCTGATCAATTTTTTTTCGATAATTCGCTAGAATTTGCTACGGTATCTATGGTCTTGGTATGCGATCTGGACAAAATTTTGCACGTAGTTTGAATACATTATTTCTCAGCTAGGTGCATAATTTCATTCCAATCCAATCAGAAATTTCGAAACTATTAGGGAAAAAATATTTTGAACGGCCATATTTACGGAACCCCCAGTCTAATTTTGCTCATTGATGAACGTGACCGCGATATTCGTACATGCACCTTGTAGGCAGATTAACATTTTCCAGTTTTGAAAAAGAATTTAAGGAATTCTCGACAGCTGTCAAAAAAATTCTGAAACTTAGGCGAAACTCCAGACTTCATGTCAGTGCTTCAGCTGATCAATTTTTTTTCGATAATTCGCTAAAATTTTTTACGGTATCTATGGCCTTGGTGGTGCGATCTGAATATAATTTTGCACGTAGTTTGAATACATTATTACTCAGCTAGGTGCAAAATTTCATCCCAATCCGCTCAGTATTTTCGGAAGTATCAGCAAAAAAATATTTTGAACGGCCATATTTACGGAACCCCTAGTCTAATTTTGCTCATTGATGAACGCGACCGCGATATTTGCGATCCAAACCCACCCTGCAAATTTCAAGTTCCTATGCCTTTCTGTTCAAAAGTTACAATTTTCCATGTTTTCTATGGTTCTGGTCATGCGATCTGGAAAAAGTATTGTTTTAATATATCATTCTCGATTAAAATACGAAATCTCGATCGAATCCGTAGTTTCGAAATGATCGAGAAACCAAAGTTTCAAACGACCGTATTTACGGAACCCCTAGTATACTTCTGCTCATTGATAAACGTGAATGCGACATTTCTCACACCTATACTGAAAATTTCGAGTCCCTAGGCCTTTCCGTTCGAAAGTTATGATTTTCTATGGTTTCTATGGTTCTGGTCATGTGATCTGGAGAAATGTAGCTTGAATATATCATTCTCCATTAGTATACAAAATTTCGTCACGATCGAATCTGTTGTTTTGAAATTATCAAGAAAACTAAATTTCAAACGACCATATTAGATGAACGTGATCACGACATTCGAGATCCACACCTACCCTGAAAATTTCAAGTCCCTAGGCGTTTCCGTTCAAAAGTTACAATGTTCTATGGTTTCTATGGTTCTGGTCATGCGATCTGGACAAAATTTCACATGTAGCTTGAACACCTCATTCTCCACTGGAGTGCAAAATTTCATTTCAATCAAATCTGTAGTTTTCAAGTAATCAGGGAAACAAAAATTTTAACGGTCATATTGACGGAACCCCTGGTGGAATTTGGCCCATTAACGAACTCAACCGAGGTATTCGGGAACTGAACCCATACTGAAAATTTCAAGTCTCTAGGTTTTTGCGTTCGAGATTTTTCGTGCTTACGGACGGCCGGCCAGTCGGACACACAGAATTTTCCGTTTTAAATTTTTTAGGGTTCGTTAAAATTCAAATGAGGATGAGTATGTATCCATGAATTGCTTTTGAACTTTATTTGAAATCAATACATTTCACAGAGTCATCATACAACGAAAAGTCAAAACATTGATAACTATGTAATGAAACAAATTTCCGAAGAAAAATAAAACTGTTCTAGATGAGCAGATAAGCTAATAAGCAGTCCAACAAATCAATCCATGTAACCCCAGAGAACATTAAATCCATCATTCGCAACTATAGACCGCATTCGACTTATTAAGTCTCATCAGTATAGTTATAGCGATGAGAAAATTCGATGTGAGCGAAGAAATGCCGACAAAACGCAGCGTCGACCAGAGAAAATTTCTCCACTAACGCCACCTGTCCGCTCCAAAAGCAACCGTATCCACTACTCTGCAGGTTCATGAAAAGTTTTTCTGACCCCCCAAACAACAACCATGCATGTGAACATACGCAAAACTTATGATATAATTACAACTATTTTCATTGCATGGCAGACAGAAGATGTTGCATGAATTCCGGAAAAAACTTTCTTCCCCAGAAGGGATTTGAACCCCTTGAAATTGACAATGCATAATATATTGCCTGTTTATCTATTTCAAATGCATGTATTTATTCCCCACCTCAAAAAACTTTTGAAATTTGCGCGATGTCAAATAGTCTTGAAATGGTTTGTTGGAAAGGATCTCACGTTTTTTGGAAAATCTAGTGATATGAGAAAGCGCTATGAATCTTACCATTTGAAGTGAATTTTTCCATGACAGCTTGTCCCCAAGAATATGAAAGTTTCAGAAAATCCTATAATTTCCACACATTCTGAGAATTTACAACTTGAAGATTAATAACCTGAACAAAAGAAGTGTTATTCCTTTCGACTACTTGTTATTCAGCTAGAATCGAAGAGTTCCAGCCCTGCAATTTTCCATATTTCCAACCATTGTTGAAACACGTCTCCACGGAAAGTTTTTCCGTTAATTAATATAATAAAATGGTTTTCCTCACGGGCGTTTTTGTACATACCTGCAGGGCCTTAATCACCACTTCCTTGTTGCTGAAATAAAAACAATGGATTATTAAATTACAGCTAATGAGCGGTAATAGTCTTCATCCCGCCGACATCCGCATTAAAATCGGCCGATAGAGCGATAACCAGCTGGAGCTTTCATTTGGGCACAGTGGGTTGATTTTAATCGCAGCTGTGATGAATTGTGCGTTTTCTGAACCCCACAAATTCAAACATGTTTTCCCTTGACAAAGTTAGAGATGCATACTATAATACTATACCGACTGAGCAATTATGATCGAGATAAATTCTTGTGGATTTCAACATCGATTACATTGAAGGCTGGGGGGATGTAATGTACTCTGTGGACTCAGGAAATAATTTCATCAACAAAAGTAATTGCAAAACATTGAATATTGTTCTTCCACAAGGATCACTTTTAGCACCTCTTGTAATGTGTATCTTCTTCTGCGATTACAACAAGATCCTTCCCTTAATATCAAATAATGAGAGTCAAATTCGTAATCATGTATGTTCTCTGAAATTCGAAACAAATGTGGGATCTCTAATATTTCACCATCGTTCCAGCTATCCGAAAATTGAATAAATATTTGATAAAGTGAATGTTTTCCTTCGAGTACTACTTAATTCAGCACAATATTTGACTTTCGACTAAGCTCGGCGCAATTGGTTTACCCATTACCCATTCAGAGTCAACATTAATATTGGCCGTATTTAACTCGTACCCGAAGTGCTTTGTCGCGTAATTCCTGCATAAAATTTAATAATTCAGCATCAAGAAAGTGTGTGTTCGGTTGACATAATTCGGACGACATAACTTCGTCGTGTGTGCCTATTTGTTGCATATTTAACCACCGAATTTATGTTGTCGCACTGGAATCAAACACGCAAGGTTTCTGTCAATTTTGGGGAATATCTATCTTAACCCTCAGGATTTTCGTGTTTGTCCATGAAATCTAATATTCAGGACTATCGATGTTGTTGTATTCAGTAGATCCAACTCAAAATTATATACTCAGAACGCGATAAAGTCGTGGTAAGGTCGGTTGTTTTTCTTCCTTATTTTTCTCCCCTCTTTATATGGACTAAATAGCTAATTTGCTCTTTCGACTGGACCTCAACCATCCTACTTCCAACTTTCATGGAATACAGCTAGACAATATTATGTCAAAGATAATATGATAAGCAGTACAAAAATCAATCCATGTAAACCCCAGAAAACATCAAATTCATAATTCGAAATTTCAGAACGGTTTCGGCTTTTTGAGCCTCATCGGTACAGTATAGTGATATCGATGAATTCGACGTGAGGGACGGCATGCTTCAAAACGAGGTGTGTAGATCAGAGAAAATTTCTCCACTTACGCGATATTGCGATGTTCGCATATGGTCACATGCTTGGGGTGGTGGGAATCTTTCCATGGACCTGCAGAGAAGTAGAGAAGGTTGCTGTTGGAGGACACAGGTGGCGTTAGTGGAGAAATTTTCTACACTGGCGGTTCGGTTCAAAGCATGCCGTACCTCACGTCGAATTCATCATGGCATTTTTTCCCAAAACTTGAAGAAATTGAACTTGGGAATTGCCTTCAACTCTTTCCTCTGTTCCTTGAATTGAAATTTACCATACCAAGATGTATCCTGTCAAACTTGTTTGTCCTCAAGCAGATGTGGAGCAAATATGCACAATTTGCATCAATCGGAAAGATAGAGTTTTGCTAAAACGAAACTATGTCTTGGATATATCGCAGAAATTAAGCTTATAAAATTGTCAAGTCGACCAAAGCATATTTCGCTATAAACATGCCAGGTCATTCAATAAAATGCTACATGGAGACATCGCCTTCCAGAAGCGAGGTGTATTTCACAGAAAATAAGTAACTTGTAGTTATTCTTATAA
This sequence comes from Aphidecta obliterata, assembly GCA_963966015.1. NCBI lineage: Eukaryota > Metazoa > Arthropoda > Insecta > Coleoptera > Coccinellidae > Aphidecta > Aphidecta obliterata. The sequence continues at coordinate 28,846,622 of OZ014432.1, forward strand.
CGAATTGTCTGGGGAAGACGTGAACATGGTTCTAGAATGGCACCTATTCACGAAGGAAGACAATTCGAAAAAGTCCCAATTTGTAGATTGCTTGAGATTATTGAAAGAAATAAAACTTTTCGCGAATATTACCCGAATTCAGTGAATTGACGAAAGCGACTATCAGCTTCATAGATAGAAGCTGTGTATCACTGGAAAAGGCTACACCACAAATCCCCACACGTTGCAATGAATTTTTCAATGAATTTTCCTCCACCTTATTCCGACAGTTGTTTTGTTTGTGATACGGTCAAAACGCAAGAAGTTGTCACGCAATAAATAAACCTTAAGACTTGCGAGGGCACTCAAGGGATCAACCTGTTTTTTCCTTGAAATAAACATCTTCCGTTTCCCGGATTCCTATTACAGGTGGAACAGACGACTTGGCGGGTTTTGTATTACGCTTCTGATTCTAACAAGTATTTCCATATGAATAGCGTTTGTTTATATCCCGACATATTCTAAGATGCATGTTGAATCATTGCGTGTTCACGGACAAATTATTCATAACATGACAGTCCGTTAAAATTACCGACAAATATAAACTGATTCTTTTCACTTATGCTTATGTGAATTTATGATGGAACTTTCAGATAGCATAACTGATTTGACTATTAAAGCACAACCGATGCCTTTCTGTCAATAAAGTCGAAATTCATCACAACAAACATAAATAAACTCCTTTTTCTCTAAAGAAATTCCTGGAATACGCGCTCGCTTATTTGATCTCCACTCTTCTTCATTTTAATGGAATAATTGATGCGGCAAACTCTTCACACTGCGTTAGTTGCGGGTCGTTCCTGTAAGTTCTCTCTCTCCTCTCCACCCTGCTGAAACTTCGATTACAATAATTTTGGGAGTCCAAGAGGCGTGAAAGGTAGAATGGGATCCACAATTGCTAATATTCTCTCTACTTGCTCCCAGTATGTTTGAGCATGGCATCTGTTCCTGAATTAACATTGTGTACCGCAGAAAATTCTCCTTGTAATTGAAAAGCAAGATTGCAGTTATATAAATGGATTCCAAGAGTAAATTCCGGAATATGCTGGAAGGTGAATTGCTTTTCAATTTAAAATCGAGAGAAGAAAGTGGCTTCGCGGTTTATTTCCGGTACTTTGACTGAAGCTGAACGTTTTCTTATATCAGCACCATGAGAAGCTTTCACAATACGGAATTATTAATCGAACCACTTACAATGTCATTTGTGATTTCTGAGAGATTTAGATATTCGAATTTCGATTTTTGGGTTGATATTTTTTGCCTCAATCGTTAAATGGACTGTGATATCTGGGAATACGAATATTCAATTTCAATTTCGAATACCTATTGAACCAATCCCGAGGAAGAATAAGTATATTCGAGGTTGAGACAGGGGAGCTGAATTTTACCAGTCATACATTGTATCAATCAACGTATCGTTAAGAGTTCAAGTTATACCAGGCGCGTTTGAGAACTTGATAACCGCGCGATGATAAGAAAGTTATATGGGAATCGGAGTAAGACCTTCAGATTAGCTGTGTACCTATAGACGAACGTAATAGTTTTGGTAGGTCAGTTCGGAAATTCGTTGTTACTCGGCGATAAGAAAATGAAACGTCGATTAGGTAGGCAAAAATCATAGGAAACTTGGCATGAAAAAATTTAACCGCGTAGGTGTTTCAATGGGTCGATTACATTGAGCGACTTTACAAGCTGCTAGTGGCCGAATTAAGAAGCTGCTTGTGAACTCGCCCTGTGTAATCATGTTCACTAGCCAAAAAGCTGATTGTGAACAATTTGCGAGTAAGGTTAAGACTTTAAGGACATGCGTTCATAGAAAGTTTTTTTCTTGAAATGAGTCGAAGAATCACGCCCTTAAATATTAGCATGTCTTCAAGGAACACCCTGTTTATAAAATTCAAAAGCGTCCTGCAATGTGAAATATGACAAAAACTTGATAAAATCAGAGAAAGAAAAAATTGAAAAGTATTGCCGTGAAGTCAGGAGCTTTTGAGCGCTCGTTCATCCACCTTGTAGGTAGATTCGCATTTTTTTATTAATAATATTTCTATAGTTTATATCGTTCTGGTCATGCGATCTGGACAAAATTTGGCATGTATCTTGAACACGTCATTCCCCAAATTGTGCAAAATTTCATGTCGATCGAATAGTAGATTCGAAGTAATCAGGAGAACAAAATTTCGAACGATCATATTCACGGAACCCCTGGTGGAATTCTGCCCATTAACGAATTCAACTGCAGCATTCAGAAACTTAACCCACACTGAAAATTTCAAGTCTCTAGGTTGTTCTGATCGAAAGTTTTCGTCCTTACGGCATAAAATTCGAAAAATATGGACATCGTGACGAAATGATATAGCCCTCGTGTTAGTGGGACGAGCCCTCAAAAAAGCGTAGTTGGGAATAAATTACAAATATACAGTTTTTTATCTGGTGGCATACATTTTCTCATACGAGTATTCGTTTTGATATTTTATGTACTATACAATCAGAGTATTCAATGAGGCCGGCGAAATCCTCAACCTATATGATTAAAAAATTTCTCCCCGACTTGTATTGATTCAATTAATTTTGTTGAAATCTTTTTTGTTCTTTTGATATGATTAGATATTAGATGTACTTACATGCTTCTTGTTTTTTTGAGCGCTCGTACGAATTTTGAGCCGAAAATGGTCTCAATTGACTAGGTTCGACTCACTGATGACGAATCCGTCAGAAAATTCGAGTCTGTCCGTCCGTCCGTCTGGCCGTATACACGATATCTCTCGAACGGAACGACTTAGAAGTTTGAAATTTTCAGGGTAGATTCGAATCTCAAATGCCGTGGTTGAGTTTGTTATTGGGCAAAATTCGACCAAGGGTTCCGTAAATATGGCCGTTCGAATATTTGTTCTCCTGTTTACTTCGAAACTACTGATTCGATCGAGGTGAAATTTCGCATTCAGATGGAGAATGACGTGTTCAAGCTACTCGCAGAATTTCGTCCAGATCGCTTGACCAGAACCATAGAAAACATAGAAAATTATAACTTTGTAATGGAAAGGCCTAGAGACTTGAAATTTTCAGGATAGCTGTGGATCTCGAATGTCGCCGTGGTCACGTTCATCGATGAGCAAAATAACACTAGGGGTTTTGTAAATATGGTCGTTTTAAATTCAGTTTTCTTGGTCATTTAAAAATACGGATTTGATCGTGACGAAATTTTGTATTTTAATGGAGAATGATTTTTTCCAGATCGCAGGACAAGAATTATAGAAACCATCGGAAATTATAAGTTTCGAACGGAAATATGGACGTTTCAAATATTTTTTTCCTGATTATTTCGAAGTTACTCATTGCATTGGAATGAAATTTTGCACATAGATAAAGAATAATGTATTCAAACTACGTGGAAAAATTTTTCCAGATCGTCTGAAGTTTCGCATTAGTTTGAAAATTTTTTGACAGCTGTCAAAAATTTTCGATTTTGTTTTTAAAACTGGAAAATGCGAATCTACCTACAAGGTGGATGAACAAGCGCTCAAAAGCTCCTGACTTCACGGCAGTGCTTTTCAAATTTCTGTTTCTCGTCAACGCTGCCGGAGAAGTTGGGGGATTGATATTGATATGATGAATTCATCCGTTTCAGACTGAATCTTCTCTCAGAATATGACAGGCGTGACTGGACATTTTGAAAGCCGCATATGTGTTTTTCCAGAAACCGCCTCACGATACTTTCCCCATACCATTTATCTGCTATCCCCTTTCGTTGTGAAAAAAACGTGGTTCACCTGCCTTAGATGTTAAACAACGTCATGAACATAGCATGTAGAGAACAAAGTTGGCGTACTGTAAGGGACTCGTCTTAGCATACGCCTCGTGCTTTCTTCCATCCTAGCATGTAACTGCCTCAAGTCTCCTTCCATGTTATACAAGCTTGCCCATCTTCAACAGATCTCTGATATAGTCTTATGTACAAGGAGCAGAACTTGTTACACTATCCCATACACATACTGGAAGGCCCTACATAATAAACCAAACTCAAATCCACTTGCTAACATCCCCGTTATGGACCCTGACATAAGATAAGATTTCAATGAGCATTTTGTACAACAAAGATCAAGGGTGTTAAGTTATAACTAGGTAGAACTTTGGATTGCCGTTACATACCCCACTTCAAATGACTAAGAGGAATTTCGGTTATTATGCACGTCAGTTGAAAGTAAGACTATTGATTTATCGGCAGCACATTGGTAATGCTTTTGTATTTAGAACTTCGTTCCTCGAATGAGTTCAAATGCACAGAAGTTCTTAAATGGAATGAAAGTTCATTTTTCAGAAATGTTAACCAAATAATCCTTCGAAAGATATATATATGTCAAACGTCTTATATTTCCGAATATGCTCCAGTTATGACTGAGAACGGTGTTTTCTGGACTATGAACAAATGATCGTTATATTCATTAAGGGGATCGATTTTTACTGAAATTTATCTCAACTTCAGCAACTTTCGTTTGTAATTGAATTTCGTCAAAGAGTTATTATTTCTGTAGCTTTGTGAAGCATCCTGCTTGTTTTGGGTTGTTACCAATACCGAGTTTTAGCTGAATTAAGGAATATCTTCTTGTATACCTTGAATAATTGTATCCGCAGTCATCCACTTTTGAGAGTGAATTTTTCGTACAACGTATAATTGAAGTTGAACGAGATTTATAACGTCATATTCTCGATATGTCTAAATTCTTTTAGTTGAAAAAGAATATTCGCGAAAGAATTCATTGAATTATTTGCTTAAGAATTGTTTTCTTATCTATAGTGAAACTTCGCTTACTTTGAAGTAAATCCATCGCGGATTTCAAAGTTTCGGAATGAGGACGTAATGGAACAATTCTTATCTCCTCTGATTCATCAAAATCCTATGGAAATTTCAGCGAAACCTCTTCATTTATTCGAGCGTAATAGTTATTTGAATACTCGAATTTGGTGCCAGCATATTAACAGTGACTAATAGTTTAAATGTCACTTTTTCCAAGTGGAATAAAAACCATAATTATATTTTTGTTTCAGAATATTGACGTTCTGCTATCTGGCAGCCTTCAACTGGTGGCTTCTTCTCTGTCCAGTAACCTTATCCCATGACTGGCAAATGGGTTCCGTGCCACTTGTGACGAGTATATACGACTCGAGAAATTTAGTGACATGTTTCTTTTTTTTGTTGACTCTGGTATTAGTTGTGAAAACTGTCGGTGATTTTGAAAATCAAAAACATGTTCCGGTTGTTCTGGGATTGGCTTTGTTGGTGTTGCCTTTCCTTCCTGCGACGAATCTGTTCGTTACGGTTGGTTTCGTAGTGGCAGAAAGAGTTTTGTATATTCCCAGGTGAGTTGGATGCCTCAATTTGAATCAGTTTATTCATTCCAAATTTTGCTGAATATGAACAATTGTTCCTGTATGGAACTATTGACGAGTTGCAATAGAAGGGGTTTTTCGAAAAAAAACGAAAATAAACTATAATGTAATTTACTGCATGATATTTATGTCAGACAATGATTTATGTAGATGAAAGTTATAATTTCAACCTTATAATTGTTCTGTTCGAATGAAAATGTAAAACTGTTACAGTTACAACAGAAAGAAGTATGATATGAAAGAAAACTTCTGATTCCGCTGAGTATACATCCCTGATTATTTCTATTTTTTACTTGTATATCATTAGTTTATTTTATTTTGAATACGAGATACAATCGCTATAGACACTCAGTCGTTTGTGATGAAAACGATAATTAAATGATGTTTTTAGTATACTCAGTGACTCAGGAGGGTTACACCATTACACCCAGAAGGACGACTATTATATATTGCCAAAAAATTGTCGAAGGAATTATTCCTATACAGGGTGTCTACTTTTAAAAGCGCCAAACTTCAGGGGGAGATCATACATAAGATTTGCAACAAAAAATGTCATATAACACATGGTCGAAATGTTGACGGTTATTCTTCAATTTAACATTTCTTGATTTCACGAAATATTTCAAGTTTTTCCATAAAATCAATTATACTCCAGTCATCCTTAGAGCCTCTTCAGATTTTACCACATATTTGGAAACAGCATTGAATTTCCTACATGATAAGAATTTCTGTCTGCCAAAAAAATTCTTATTGCGGGCGTGGTAGTGAACAAAACCAGTCATATTTTTCCAATGGTTTTATCGATGAAAAATCATCGATTATGGACATGTTTTCTTTTCAGTGAAAACTACCCCATTTAGTGTTCTTTCGAATGACATATCAACTTTTGTGCTTGCTGCTTGTCTTCTGCCCTAATATCATGGCTAACAAGATAACAACGAATGAGTCGAAATATTCCAAACCTAAATTTGCTCTATTTTGAAGCCATTTATGATTGAATATTGAAGTTATTTTTATGGAAATCATGAATTGATCTGTCAAATCAAAATAATTTGAAGAAATAAACTAAATTTTAATAATACAGATTCTATGAAAATATGTGAAGAAAGCAGACTAATATAATACTACTTATAACAATTATTCGAAATGTCCACTGCCTTATACAATATTTACACAAGTTCACAACGTTTCTGACGCATTTCTGCACAACACAAATGTATTCTTTCGATCAGATCCTATCGAGTCTGAACGCGAATTTGATATACTTTTTCATTCAAGGAGTTCCAGACATTAAAATCCAAAGGCCTATGGTCGGGGCACTTTGGTGGCAATCTTACCGGATCGTACCTTATAATCCATTGCACTCCAAAATATTGATTCATCAAGTCCCGTATATTCCGGCTATTATGAGCTGGGCAGCCATCCATTTGAAACCAGACATTCTGTCTGTTAGCCAGGGGCATTTTCTCCAATATGGCCGTCAAGCTGCTTTGGATTGATGTAATGAATTCTTCAGCGTAGAGCCGATCGGGAAGTATTACTGGTCAGAAAAGTTCACCTCTCATGACTACCAAAGCCGGAATTTGCGAGTCTTAATGAATGAATATTTAGGGGTGCAATGGATTAGGAGGTACGACCCGGTAAGATGACCACCAAGCTCAAGCAGCCCCGACTTTGGATTGTTATGCCTGGAACACCTTGAAAGAAAAAGTATATCAAATTCGCGTTCAGACTTGGGAGGATCTGATCGAAAGAATAAATTTGTGTTGTGCAGAAATGCAACAGAAACGTTGTAAACTACGAAGTTTTGTAGATTCAGTGCGAAAACAATGTGTAAAAGGTATTGAACAAAAAGGTGGACTATCAGAACAACTGTTATAAGTAGTGGTAGTCGTCATTCTTCACATGTTTTCATACAATTTGTTTTATTAAAATTTAGTTTATTCCTTCAAATCATTTTGATTCGACAGATGAATTCATGGTTTCCATGAAAGTAACTACAATATTCAATCATATAGAGCTTCAAAAGAAAGCAAATTTAGGTTTGGAATATTTCGAATTATTCGTTGTTATCTTGTTAGCTATGATATTAGGGAAGAAGTAAAGCAGCAAGCACAAAAATTGATATGTCATTCGAAAGCATACTGAATGGGGTAGTTTCTGCTGAAAAGAAAAAATGTCCATAATTAATGATTCTTCATCGATAAAACCATTAGAAAAATATGACTGGTTTTGTTCACTTCAAAATCGTGACATTCATCTCCTTACCACGCCCGCAATAATAATTTTTTTGGCAGACAAAAATTCTTAACCTGGAGAAAATTTAATGCTGTTTCCAAATATATGGTCCAATTTGATGAGGTTCTAAGGATGACTGAAGTATAATTGATTTTATGGAAAAACTTGAAATATTTCGTGAAATCAAGAAATGTTAAATCGAAGAAAAACCGTCAACATTTCGACCATGTTATATATGACATTTTTTTTTGCAAATCTTATGTATGATCTTCCCTTGAAGTTTGGCCCTTTCAAAAGTAGACACCCTGTATAATCGTTATTCCATCTCAGAGTAATGCAGAAAAATGATCACCCTTCCATGGCTGAATACTTGTGCCACCTATTCAGCCAGATTATTAGCATATGCTTCAAATAGAGCCATAATCACACTGATTTATCTTGCCCATTAGATTCAATTTATATGCCTGTGAAAGGATTAATTCTATGTGTGATCCAGAGCAGCTCCGATACGGTCTCAGAGCCCTGATATGGTTTCCCAATTATATCATCATTGGTACACAGATTTGTTCAGAACTGATTAATTGCCATTATGGTAATAATCTGCGCTAACAAGATCAGTTAGACGAAAGGTAAAGGCGGCACAACCGGTTCCGATTGTATGAACTGGCTTTTCCTGGTCCTACCGATTGAAGGGATAATTCCTTCGGTAAACTTAATAGGGCTAGAAAATATAGATGAGTTGAATACAGGGTGTTTCATTGGTAAATGTACATACGTTAACCTGAGGTAGAGCTACTCTAGACGAGTCCAAAAAATCTATATGTGGTAGGACTAATCTACTGCATAGCCGAGATACAGGGCGATTTATGTATTCGCCAATATTTTCAATTGCTTATAAATTTCGAACCATCCAGTATAATAAATTGATATTCAAAACGTAAAACAAACGAATCGTGAATCGATTCATCTTGGAATTGATCAAAAAATCTAGGTCCGTATTAGAAAAATATGGTACTTTTCGCAAGCTGAGATTCAACACCCTGTATGAAGGAATATTGGAATTTGATTGGAATATTCGGAAAGAGCAGACAATTTTCGACGGGGATCAGTAGATTTCAGTGTCCCGCACGACGTTTGACCCATCAAAATGTTTGTCGAAAGATTTAATTCGAAAGTAAAATTCCACTTACTTCACAATAATGTCGTACATTGAGATTGAATTCGAAAAATTGTTCGTTAGACTGATGGAATATTTTTATTTTTTTTTCATATTCTAATAAATAATTCCAATAATTCTTCAGAAAAATATGGATTTCGAATAATTTATTCAAAATGATCAATGGTGAAAAAATAATAAAACAAATGAGTAAACAAGATTGCATGTGGATTTCATTTAGCCCATAGATGCAAATTCCTCAAACTGAAGACTTTCTACCTCGGAAATATGGCTCATCGTCACAGGAACCATACACGAACAGTCGAACATAGCATATAAATTGGTGTTGAATCCCACTAGTTTTCATTCAAGTAGGCTACAACAATATTATGACATAAATTTTGACAACTGGTTTCGACAGTATTGTGGTCTGATCCCTTATTCTTTAAAAATAGTTCATGATTTTCCATAATAATGTCATAGATTCTCGAATCGAGAATATACTGATATGTTCTGTTCTTCGTGTATGGTTTTTGTGGCGGTAATGGTAGAGCGGCTGTACAGGAATATCCATCAAGATTCCCTGATAAAAGATTACCATATCATAAAACTTTCTCTTCAGTCTCTGATTATATTCGTGAAAATGGCCGCTTTCCTAGATGAAAATTGAATATTACCCAAGAAAGAAGACCCCAAGATACTGAAAAGAAATTTTTGAAATGACAGAGGCACATACGGAATACTAGAAGAATTTCCCATGCTCTTAATGTGCCGCATGTAACTGTATGACGCCGATTGAAGAAAAAAAATTTCAACCCTTTCCATCTCCAAAAGATTCAAAGATTAGAGCCATGTGATGAAATTCGTAGAATTCGTTTTAGTCGGTGGATTTTACGGAATGAAAGAATTGTGAACAAAATTTTATTTACCGATGAGGCCACATTTACGATGGATGAAGTCTACAATTTGAGGAATTCCCATGAGTGGGCTAAAGAAAAAGATTAAAAAACATGATATCACAACCATGTGAAATTCCTGGTCAAAACATACCATACAAACAAATCAATTCTTCTGGTTATCAACCTTGACTTTCGGTATTGTGACCCCTCATGCTTTTTGAGTCATCAGTTCAAATTGATCAGAATCCGCATACGGATTTTTATCGTGCCAAAAAGATACGGCTATGATCAAACGAGCGCTCAAAAAGAGACCACGTCAATGATCATGTATGAATTAGAGCGAGAAAACATCTCCAAAAAATTCCAACATTTTATATTTTCATTGATAAAAGAGTTTGAGTCTTTCATACAGGATGCCATCAAACCACGTGCTGGCCTTCTGTGAACACATCGAAAACGAAATTGGTCCTAAAATCAGCCAACCTCGAGATATTCACAGTTTGACGCGCAGATTTAGATGAATTCGGTTGGAAATTTTGATGCTTAAAATATAACGGTTGACAGGAAGAAAATACGTGTTCAGGGAATCAAAGTAGACGAAATAGAGGGTGCAGAAGCGGATTTAATTTCCTTTTTTTCCACAACGCTACATAAGCTTATTTCAATATTTTTTGTTCGTATTTAAAGTATCTCACTCATATTGATGCATATTGAATTGGAATTTTTTGTGAATTTGGACTATTGTTGTTATAATTTCATTTCTTTCATTTTTCCAAGTACCCTCCCCACTTTTACAGAAAATATACAGACTGTTCTTCCCCAATGATTTCCTAATGGTTCCCATCATTCAATGAAAAAAAACTTCTGAAACTGTTAAATTTTTTGCTATGAATTTATTAAATTTCTCTAAAAGATATTTTCAAACATTTTCGAGAGATCTCATAGATGTTTCGAATTACTCTACCAGGTTATCATTCCACATTGGTAATTTTTGTTTTCATCTTCCTGGTTGGTTCTAGATCAAAACAAATAGTCACACGCCAAGTGAAATAAGAAAACAAAATGTGTATTTACCAATACATTTTGTAACATCAAATTGAAAGGAATGTTTGCAGATACTCTACTCTAATGGTGGCATAAATATGAATTGAATATTTCTCAATTTTTTCATGTTGTCAATAATTGTTTCTAACATACATTTTTTTTACAGTTTGGGATGCATCCTTCTTGTGATATATGCTCTTCAGATGTTATGGAGCTCTTACCCAAAACATCGTCAAACTATCCTGTGTTTCGTGATACTTATGCTCACTACGAGTTGTCTAAGGACTATAATAAGGAACAGAGATTGGCGCTCTAGGGAATCCTTGCTGAGGTAACGATTAATCTTTCCCTTTAAAAGACATTTAGAAGTTGTTCTAGTGACGGAAATTAATTGTACGTCAAAGTTGAAGAGGCTCGAAGCGACTATCAATTCGGTGGATTATTCGAATGAAATAATCTCGAGAATTAATGATTCTGCAAGTTTATAACGTGGAGCATTCGTCGATCTACTCATCTCAGAATTTTCTCCTTTTATGTGCAATTATTCGATACCTCTTGAAGTTCAGAATTTCAAATAATTTTGTGTATTATGAATATTCGCTGCCTCTTATATGTGCTCATTTACTAAGACATATTCTTCGATTCAATAGGTATTGTGTATTGCCTCTGAGAAATATAGGTACAATAAGAGGAACACGCTCTGGTCGAAATTTGTACCGTCAAATTAATTCCATTTTTCAATAAATCGTAAATTGAACTAAAACCGCACTTAGTTTCACCTGAAAAAAATGTATATTGTATTTGCACCTTGCCTAATGAAGACGTTCAAAAATAATGAAAACAATAATTTTGTACTCGCTGCAAAATAATGATAACTTTGTTATCAAAGTTTACTCAAATTGGGTGACTTCGATAGTACTGTGTTCGCATGAAATACTCTATAATTTATTCAAAGAAATATAATTCTTGAATTACCACTTTGGGTTTTTATCGGAATTTTAATGTTAGATGTTGCTGTTAGGAGATGTAAATGATAATATGATGATTTCATTTCAAGAAATGTTCAACTCAAAAATAAATTTGGATCCATTTGCCGAAGGAAATTTCATTTTCAGAGCCGAAAAGCTATCTGTTTCGTTCTAAATGAATTACCCGGTATATCTTCCTATGTCGCAGCCAGACAATAAAGTTTTCGTGAACAAACCCTCTAGTAATAGAGGCTCGTGGGCTGAACTTCGAATCAAATCCACCCACTTTAAGCTCCAGACAGTCTAACTTTCGAGTGTTCTTTAATATTCTGTTCATGGTTGATAATGTAATATCGTTTTCACTCAGGAAACTTCACAATTCATTATTAGCCCTCAAAGTTATACCTGCAGATCTTGCTACAAGGATTATGAAGTAGACCTGGCAAATGAGGGAATCGTGCGAATTCCCAGGGTGAATGTAAACTTCTCCCTTTTTGCAGGGCGGGATTAATGACGTTACCCCACAACGCCAAGATGCATTACAACTACGCGAATTTTCTGAGGGACTCCGCTCGACCTGAATTAGCGAAAACCCATTACCACAAAGCTTTGAAGTAAGTATTCTGTTTATATTTGTTTCGTTCGTTATTGCGAGGGCTTGATTAGATTTCAGTACAAAGATATTTAAATTGGGGAATCTAATTGTACTTTTGAATTAGATATGGTTCTTTTGTACTGGTAATGAGGGACAGCATTTCTTTAAGGAGGTATTTTTGAACTCCCTATTTGCTAGTTGTCCCTGAATGTTATGTTTGAATCGCAGAAGATTATTACTCGGCTCAATTAGGGATCAACAATTTTTAGAATCATATGACCTCGTTTTCAAGATGCACGGTTGATTAACAAGGTAATCAGATCGTACCCTACATCGAGTAGTCTAGCGTCTAGCCTATAGAGATCTTGTGTACACTAGTCACAGCACTTGGCATAATTAAATGAGAAGGAAGGGAGAGATAATATCAAAAAGTTCTTTGGATACAAGTGGGACTATCTGGTGCCTTTTTATCATCCAGCATCAGTTTGTGTCACACATCTAGGCGATAGGAGGACTACCCTGAGTCGAATAAAATGCTATATTACGTGGTAATCAGATGGTGGAAACGAGCCTGAAGCTTAACGACCCATACACAAAAGGAAACTCTTCATCCCTAGTAACTGATCGGCCTCAAAAATTTCATTCTTGTATTATTTTGTTTTAAACTTTGTTTATCGAAGCATTTTGCGCCTTTTCATTTACCCAATTGATCGAGATAACCATTTTTCTTGTTTTTCCATTTTGATTGAAGAGAATCACCAACAGGAGTCGTAAGCATATTGATTGTTATTTTTACTAATGAAGGAAGCTATTGCACCGGGAACAGTCCTGGAATGTGTTAACCAGAACCAATCATTGGAGCATTCCTGAACCCGGCCAAGTATGCATCCCGTTCTATCGTTCACCTAATTGAAACGCATCGGAATGTGGACTAATGACAGACTTAATCGAATTCCGATAATATTTGCCCGATATCTGCGAGATAATTAATGGCAATTGAATTTCCAGACTGTGGCCCACCTATGCTAGCGCCCACAATAATTTGGGTACACTTTTGAACAGCGAACAGGAAGCGGAACAGCACTTCCTTTCCGCCATCCGATATTCGTCTGACCACGTTAACGCCCATTACAATTTGGGCCAACTCTATAGGTAAGTTGGAATTGTGTTTGCTATAATAGCCAAATCGATCCATAACTAAAAAATCAAAAATAATCTGACAAAGCTTTACCACGGCGTTCAGGCCTCAGGCATGGTTTTTCGTGATTTGTCACTTGCATCATCTTAACTTAGGCCACAGCCGTCTATAGAGAAAGCCTGGAACACGATCTGAGAACATAACGAACATTCATCCCTCCTTTATTATCTGGACGGTTATAATTTTAACAATTTCTCTCAAATTTCCGGAAACTGAACAAATCAAGGGAAGTATGTTTGTGCATAATCAATAATCATAAGATGAATTGATAGGGGAACCAATAATAGATTTCGACTTAAAATCAAGGCGACTATTCATACAGATTTCATTAATCATCAGAATTACAATTGTATTCAAAGTGGGTAAATCAATAGATGAACAGTATGTTTCCAAATAAGTGCGAAAGGTTTTAGGGGGTGATTCCTTGTCCAAAATTAAAGGGGATTTCTCATTTAAACTAAAGCTCTGAAGCCTTCCCTTTTAAAGTTATACGCTTTTAAAAATGAGTAAAAAAAATATTATTGAATTTTAATTGAAAATGCTGCAGTTCTGCTCATTCTATGGGCGGAATAATTTCAGAATACGACGATTTAACTCACGATCTGCGCGAAAAAAAGTAACAGCCATACTAAATTTTTTAGATAAAATTTACAGAAGAGCTGTTCATGCGCAATGTTGTATTTCTTTTTTTTTTAGAAAACTATGGCTTTTACGGACACAACACAGGAATCAAAAATTATAAACGCACTGCCGTGAAGTCAGGAGATTTTGAGCGCTCGTTGAACCACCTTGTAGGTATATTCGCATCCCCCAGTTTCAGAAACCAATTGAAAAATTCCAAATTGAGGCAAAACTCCAGACTTATCGTCAGTGCTTCAGGTGACTAATTTTTTTTCGATAATTCGCTAGAAATTTTCACTGTATCTATGGTCCTGGTAATGCGATCTGAACAAAATTTTGCACGTAGTTTGAATACATTATTACGAAATTATCAGGAAAAAAATAATTTGAACGTCCATGGATCACGGAACCCCTGGTTAAATTCTGCTCATTGCAGCGTAACCGCTACCTTCAAGGTCCAAATCTACCCTGAAAATTTCAAGTCCCTAAGCCTTTCCGTTCGAAAGTTATAATTTCCTATGGTTTCTATGGTTCTGATCATGCGATCTGAACAAAATTTCGCATGTAGCTGGAACCCGTCATTCTCCATCTGGGTGCAAAGTGTCATCTCGATCTAACATTATTTTCGAAGTAATCAGGAGAACAAAATTGCGAACGGCAATATTTACGGAACACCTGGTCGAATTTTGCCCAATAACAAACTCAACCGCGCTCAAGATTTGCAATGAATCTTGTTTTTCAACACATATTTTTAAATTGAGAAATTCTGTTTGATTGAAAAGTTCGAATGAAATTTGGAATAGGGGCTGCATGTTTCACCCCTTTGAAAGATCCCTAGAAATTGAAATAGTATATTAAAGTATAAGTGGATAAAAAGGTCTTTAAAACACGCGCGATTTTTCGAGCACGACGGCGAAGCCGGAGTGCTCGAAATAGAGCAAGTGTTTTAAAGACCAGTTATCCACGAATAATTTACGCTATTTTTGAGCGCTCGTACTACTTACACGAGGGCTATATCATTTCGTCACGATGTCTGTATTTTTCGAATTTTGAGCCGAAAATGGTCTCAATCGACTATGTTCAACTCACTGATGACGAATCCGTCGGAAAATTCGAGTCTGTCCGTCCGGCCTTCCGTCCGGCCTTAAGCACGATAACTCTCGAACGGAACAACCTAGAGACTTGAAATTTTCAGTGTGGGTTCAGTTTTTAAATGCCGCGGTTGAGTTCATTAATGGGCAGAATTCCACCAGGGGTTCCGTTAATATGGCCGTTCAGAATGTTGTTCACCTGATGACTTTGAAACTACTCATTCGATCGACATGAAATTTTGCACTCAAATGGAGAATGAGGTGATCAAGCTACATCTAGAATTTTTTTCAGATCGCAAGGCCAGAACCATAAATACCAACGAAAATTGTAACTTTTAAACGGAAACCCGTAAATATGGTCGTTTGAAATTAAGTTTTCTTGATAACTTCAAAATTTTTATGCCACTTTCTGGAGAGAAAAACTGGCATTTTTGAGCGCTCGTTCTACTTACACGAGGGCTATATCATTTCGTCACGATGTCTGTATTTTTCGAATTCTGCACCGAAAATAGTCTCAATCGACAAGGTTCGACTCACTGATGACGAATCCATCGAAAAATTCTATCCGTCCGTTCGTTTGGCCGGCCGTGAGCACGATAACTTTCGAACGGAACGACTTGAAATTTTCAGTGTGAGTTCAGTTCCCAAATGCAGCAGTTAGGTTCGTTAATAGGCAGAATTCCACCAGGGGTTCCGTAAATATGGCCGTTCGAAATTTTGTTCTCTTGATTACTTCGAAACTACTGATAATCGATCGGAATGAAATTCTGCATTCAGATGGAGAATGACGTGTTCAAGCTACTTTGTCCAGATCGCATGACCAGAACTATAGAAACCATAGAAAATTATAACTTTCGAACGGAAGGGCCTAGGGACTTGAAATTTTCAGGATAGGTGTGGATCTCGAATGTCGCAGTCACGTTTAACAATGAACAAAATTAAACTAGGGGTTCTGTAAATATGGCCGTCCAAATATTTTTGCCTGATAATTTCAAAACTAATGATTGGATTGAAATGAAATTCTGCAAGTAGATGAAGAATAAGGTATTCAAACTACGTGCGGAATTTTGTTCAGATCGCATTACCAAGACCATAGATACCGTAAAAAATTCTAGCGAATTATCAAAAAAAAAATCACCTAAAGCACTGACGTGAAGTGAAGTGAAGTTTCGCCTTGGTTTGGGAATTTTTTGACAGGTGTCAAAAAAAATTTCAATTCGTTTCCGAAACAGGAAAATGCGAATCAACCTACAAGATGGATGAACGAGCGCTCAAAAGCTCCTGACTTCACGGCAGTGCTTTTCGTAACTTTTTTTTATTGGAGCGCTTCGAAATCATGAAACTGGTATTATAACTACATAAAATGAAGAAAGTCGAAACTCGGTCATTTCGAGATGAATTTGAATACATAGGATGAGAAATTTGAAGGCATATTCGAATTTCCGAACGTAAATTCGATCATCATCGGTTTGTTTGCATTCAGATCTAATTGGAAAGAAATTGAAGGTGCTCGAAAAAGATGGATTGAAAAGAATAAAAGAGAGTAATCTACGAGAATAAGTAATTAGAACGTTTCTCCATTGTAATAATACGTATTTCATTACATTTCCTGTTTATTATTACAAAATGAAAAAGACAAATTTTGACAGCACCGAGACTTCAGTTTTTACGAAAAGTTTCATAGGAAAAATCGCAATTGGGGTTTCAAATGTGATGACTACGAAAAAAATACCGACTGCACTTTTCATTTTGACTCATAAAATTGAAATTGTTGAATAATGTTCGAATAAAGGTTTTGCAGTTAGTAATATTTTATTTGGCGTAACAAGGTACTCCTGTCAGATCTATAATAGAAAAACTGTCAGTTAGACTTTCTCGTTTCGTTGCTGTTGCCGGTGACTTCAAAAAACGCGCGTGTTTGAAAGTTCGATTCAAACACGCTGAGGCGTTCTCAAAATGAGTAAAATGGGGCATCAATAAAAAAAAATATTTATAGGTTGCCTTCTTTTTAGTAGAACGTGCCCACAAAGTGCCATTTCTTCAACGGTTCAGCACTTTCGTGAAAAGAATAATAATGATACAATTAAAATTTTCACGCCTATAAAGGTAGGCCAACATAATTAAATCCACAATGGACTGGTGGAAATCCAAATTAAGAAGTGAACTGAATAGAACGTGCCAACATCGATCGACAAGGGTAGCAGGTAGAACAGTTTCTGGCAAGTTAGCTTTCATTAGTACCGCATAACTCAGTCGACGATGAAGACAAACGTGAAATGCAGAACCTATATTACCAGCAAGAAGTCGAACATCGATACAATGTAAAGAGCCGCGATATTTGGCGGGGAAATGTCTACAATTATTTCCATCCAACATGAATATTATTTCTTATAAGTCAATATGTATGTGTTCATTGAATGAAGATTAAATATTCAATTTGAAATGAACATAGCAAATCTATTTCTGCACCAAAAAGTTATTACGAATAATTTGTTTGAAAGGGAATTAAACCCCGCGATACTGAATGAAGTTTACTTTTTCGTCTGTGCTTGAAACCCCCTCGAGGCAGAATACAATTTAATATTACTTTCAGGCAGTCTTTTCATTTCCATGTGAAAAGAAAATTATTTTAGGAAGCGCTTCAGCGCCCATTTCAAATAAATGAATTCATATTCATGAAACTCCATGTCGCACATCCATACCTAAAACCACTTTATGATAGCCTCAGTAATGAAAATTGACACAGCACGTGAAAAGCAATCACTCTTGGATTTAAGAGGAAATGATACGGAGTCTTTCGTTCGACTTCCGCGATGTAATAATTGGGAAATACTTATTCAAAAGTACATGGATTCTTTAAATTCAAATGCATTGCCTCAATGGAAAGAAAATACTTCATCTACATTGTATTAATCTGCAGGATGTCGTTTGTTTTAATGATCATGATAAGTTCGACTCGATAAGTAACGTCTGAAAAGCAAAGTTGTCCATTTGCAACATTGTAGTGGCTGAAATTGTTTATGTCTACGGTAGATAGGGCCAGTTGAGATTAAAATTCATGGGAAACATTTTTGAAGTCAAGCATTTTTGCTAAGTAAGCGTCTGGACACCCACTCTTGAGCTGTAGATTCTTTTTGAAAGAGGGGTAAAGTTTACTTTTGGAGATCAAGGAAAAATTAAAGTCAGTTACTCGGCGGGAGTGGAGTTACTCGGAAAAAAGGTAGTTCCTCGGCGAAAATGGGACCCACGAAGGGTAAAGTCAGACGACGGTTTCGAGGGCGGTGTAGGAAACTAGTGTTGTAATTTTTCAGTAGAGGATTTCTGTTAGATTTCGGTTTAGGGGGTAACTGTGTTAGATCGTACAAATAAGTGTTTAAGAAGTTTATTTTGAGTAGAGTTAAAAAGCCGTAGGTTGTGTTGCGAGTGCGAAAAAAATAAAGGCCAATATCGTGTGTGGGTGGTTTAGTTTCCGAACAGGTACAAAAGAGAAATTAGGTGGTTTGCAGACCAAGGTAGGAAAATTCAATTCAAAGCTTCAACCCCTATGAATGTGAATGGCATTATTGTAATTCCCAATATTATTGATATCTCGATCCGAAGTTGATTTGATGTACGTTCGATTTTACGTACGAAATTTGAATATTAGTTGTAACTGATTATCTGACCCCTCGTACATTTTCGATTGGCATGTTGATGGGAAGTAACAGTTGAATTGTTTAATTTAATTTACGATTGTGAGAAACTAAGTGAACGATAGATGCTTTATTTGGATGTTCTTTTGATGTTTGTGCAAGTTACGATTTTATGTACGCATTTTACCGTAAATATTTTCCGTAAATATAATTTGTTCTCTTAAAAATTTCGAGGTTTTCTTTCCTGAATACCTGTTCCTCAGAAAAATAAGACAAAAGACTCTCTCTTAGTGCAGAGAGCACGAATCAAGGCCTTTTCGGAAAATAGATAGATAAAAATTGGTGACAGCGAAATAGGATTAATAAGGGTAGAAACCCCAGGTTTTAGTACGAATTGGTGACAGCGGAATATAGAACATACGATTAATTAAATAAAGAATAGAACCAGAACAACCACCCCAGGTTTATTACAGCGAAAGGGTTTCCTGCACTAAAATATATTCTGAAAAAAATGGAAAATCGTCTTCGTCGTGAATCGAGGGATATATTTGAAATTGCCATCCTTGTTCATCATTCTGGTACTGATCTTTAAGAAGCAAATTAAGTTTCAATTCTATTGATTTTCAGTGAATCAAATTTCCTGATATTCACCCCATCGTCTCATTTCGATCTATATTGAGATTAAGTTCATAAAAACGTCAGAGCTCACATTTATAAGGGCACCAACAAAAATCTGATAGAAAAATATGAATGAAGAACTATTGACAAACATTCGATGCATGTTTTTACTCATAGATCCATTTGGTGAAAACATAAAAAAACTTCGAGTAGGTACCTGAATAAATTCTTGGTGTCCAGGCTGTCAGAATTTTTTTCATTAAATTGTCTAATAACATGAGAACGAACTGATGAGATTACATTCCGACCAGAGACAAGGCAGGCAGCACATATAACGTAATGTTATTTGTTCATTGCGACTGCATCTTTTATTTTTGTTACCAAATTTTTTAGGCCGTAACGTATCTACATCATTGGCGGTAATTGGATGGGTGGACAGCCTAATCACGAAATATGTATGGAATTACATTCTTTGTTTGCGGGAATAATATAAACAGGGTTGAATTGAATCCGGAAAGAACCCGAATGGGGTGAGTTTGCAGGAAAAAAAGCGAATTTCACACAACGTATATGATTCTCGCATCCGTTTTTACTCTTCATCTGTTTCCACATTCCACAAATATTTGAAATTTTGAGCTTGGTAAAACCAGAGTACATCAAAATCATCGATCGCAACTGGAGCATAGTTTCGGTTTTATTGACCCATCCTTAGTGTTGGGAAGCGACGATAATCTCGATGAAGGAACTTTCTCTTTTTGAAATGAATTGTTGCTTAGATTACCCTACAAGTGGAAGGTTACATGTTGGTGCACACAGGTGGCGCATTTTATCTTGAGGTACACGCTCTGGTGCCATCAAACGGTTTGATTGCTTTTTTGAATAAATTGTGAAAATGTGAATTAAACTGACACTACACTCGGTTTCCGCTCAAAAAATGTATAAAGTTTTTGCACTTCCCTTATCAACACATTAAAATTGGAGATTTCATATGTACAGATCGATATTGACTCTGAAACAGAATCGAATTGTCGTTGAACATAATTATTGATTCTTATCGAAAAATCTACAGCTTTCATAATCCTCCCTCTTTGATTCCAGAAAGTCGAACAGAACAGCCGCTTCTGAAGACATGCTCAAAAAATGCATCGGCATCGACCCAAGGTTCACTCCGGCATATTTGGAACTTGCCAGACTTCGAGGGCCGAACGATATGAGGGTAGGACCGATCTTGAAACGGGTCATGCTGCTGAACATTGATGATCCTTATTACGGGACATTATATGGCAATTGGCTGTTCAGTAAAGGTAGATGTTAGAGACATTAACATTCTTCTCGTATTCGATACGGCGCGAATATTCATTAACCAGAGTGGTTTCATAGGTAATCATGTAGCTGCACTGAGAATTTATTGGGGTGTTCTACAAAGATCGGACTCATACCAAGAGGCAATGTTGAAGGCCGGTACGATTTTGAGGAAAACGGGGCAATCTTCTAGACTTCTACAAGCGATTACTCGGTTCGTAAGATTACAAAATAGCCATCGTATTATCATACAGAAATATATGTGACCGAGTTTGTTTTCACAGGTGGCAGGCTATTTTGAGACAGAAGAGAGGGGAGATTCCTTTGAGTCCGCATGTTTATCTACAAGGATGGCATCTGAAGAAAGAACTGAACCGGAAGGCGAGAGTTTACGATAACTGCTCTTCCACCCTATTCGTAAGTAAAATGAGATCGTATTAGATATATGGAGAAGACTGGGAAGAGTTTGTTCTGACTTCGAGATGATGACGATGTAAGATTACGGAAATATTTGTTACATAATTAACTAATTCAATCACCAATTTTGAAAGGGAAAAAAAGCAAATTATGATTTATCAAGGTTTTCTACGGTTTTTCATCAACCAAGCACTAAAATTCGAATATGACTTCCATTCAATTGTAGGTATGTTTTATATTAATTTGCGAAATCAAGGTTATTAACCGAATGGAATACATCCAGATGAATTGACAACAGAATAAACAAACAAACAAATATCAAATATAAAAATTACGAAAAGCACTGCCGTGAAGTCAGGAGCTTTTGAGCGCTCGTACATCCACCTTGTAGATAGATTCGCATTTTCCAGTTTAGAAATCAATTGAAGGAACTTTCGACAGCTGTCAAAAAAATTCTCAAACTTAGACGAATCTCCAGACTTCATGTCAGTACTTCAGCTGACCAATTCTTTTCCGATAATTCGCTAGATTTTTCTACGGTATCTATGGTCTTGGTGATGCGATCTGGACAAAATTTCGCAAGTAGTTTGAATACATTATTCCTCAGCTAGGTACGAAATTTCATTCCAATTCAATCAGTAGTTTCGGAATAATCAGGAAAGAAATATTTTGAACGGCCATATTCACGGAACCCCTGGTGTAATTTCGATCATTGATGAACGTAAGCGCGAAATTCGCGATCCAAACCTACCCTGAAAATTTCAAGTCCCTAGGCGTTTCTGTTCAAAAGTTACAATTTTCTATGGTTTCTATGGTTCTGGTCATGCGATCTGGAGAAAAGTAGCTTGAATATATCATTCTCCATTAGTATACAGAATTTCGTCACGATCGAATCTGTAGTTTTGAAATTATCAAGAAAACTAAATTTCAAACGACCATATTTACGGAACCCCTAGTATAATTTTGCTCATAGATGAACTTGATCACGACATTCGAGATCCACACATAGCCTGAAAATGTCCCTAGGCGTTTCTGTTCAAAAGTTACAATTTTCTATGGTTTCTATGGTTCTGGTCATGCGATCTAGATAAAATTTCACATGTAACTTGAACACATCATTTTCCATTTGAGCGCAAAATTTCATCTCGATCAAATCTGTAGTTTTCAAGTAATCAGGGGAGCAAAAGTCTGAACGGCCATATTTACAGAACCCCTCGAGGAATTTGGCCCATTAACGAACTCAACCGAGGCATTCGGGAACTGAACCCACACTGAAAATTTCAAGTCTCTAGGTTGTTCCGTTCGAGAGTTATCGTGCTTACGGACGGACGGACAGGCTCGAATTTTTCGACGGATTCGTCATCAGTGAGTCGAACTCTATCGATTGAGACCATTTTCGGCTCAAAATTCGAAAAATACAGACATCTTGACGAAATGATATAGCCCTCGTGTAAGTAGTACAAGCGCTCAAAAATAAATGAATACGCTGGAAAAGAGTAAATAAATGAATGAAAAGGAAAAACTGAAATCAACAAATGAATAGATCTGGAACTGATTAAAACTTCCACAAAAATAACAGAAATAATTTTCGTTAATTCACATCATTCATATTCGTAATATCTGAGAACTTATCACTAATCAACAAGTTTTTTCAGGAATTATTACCCAGAAATCGTCAGAAAAAAGAACACTTTTTGTAGGTTCATATCATTAAATCATCGATTCAATTCTGTAGGTATAGGTTTTTTACAGATATTTCAAATTACGCCAAACTTCCAGATTGATTTCAATAATTGGCCCTGAAAAACTTGACGGGCAGAACGTAGCGAAAAACTGATATGAAAATTCGCGAAAACCCAAGTGTCAGTAAGCAATAATTCACTCTCCGTATTCGATTTCAATCAACCACAACGGAAAATTATTCATGCTCAAAACCACCCATGGAATTGAGCCAAAGCGGAATTTCCGGATCAGCTGATTAGCATACAGGAACATTTCAAAAATGGAACCTTATTTGGGCAGATTGATATTCGAATTCGGGTAAATATGCAGTCGAGGAACACCAACAGAAATCGCCGAAGTTTTATAATGTTCTCACGTGTATAAGTTTTCTGAATGAAGATGAATAGAGAAGAAGTTACCGTCACAAAAAGTCGTTCAACAACTTTTTCCGCCTTGAAAATGAAATGTTGTTGAGTTCTCAAACCATATTTCATTAGAGTTTCCACTTTAAATAGTCAAAAAAAATAGTGAAAAACCGCGACTGATGAAATGTTTAGGTTTATTTTAGGAAGACTCATTCACTGTTCCTTATATGGAACGCTAGTACATAATGGGTTAAATACTTTCATCAAATATTGAATAATCCAGAAATATGAATAAAACATGTATGCAGGCTTCTTCTCGTTGTCTAGGGTATAATTCGTTCAATCAGTCAAGTTTTCACCACTACATTTGTGTTACGGTTAATGAATTAAACTCGTACCTGTATGAATATACAGGATGTCCGGGAAAATGTGGGATATCTCTCGGATTCAGATAAACCATGAAAGAATAAGATGACAAGTTCCCATAATTTTTTCTCCTAGCGGCTCTTCCTACGGAGATACGGCCTCCTAAATGACGCCACTAGAAATTCATTCTACTGGAATAAATTTTAAACTACTCGATATAATTTAATGAAAATTTGATATGATAAACAATAGTAGGGTGCTCTTAAAATTCTGCCCTCAAATTTCAATTAGCTCCGCCTAGGGGCGGACTAGGTTGTTCGTTTTGCTGCTTACATTTTTGACACCCTGTATAAAAAGGAGTTGAAAAAAATGAATTTGGATACCTTGAACATTGAGCTAAAGAAAAGGTACTCTTGTTCATTGTCAATAAAATGAACCGTTTTCGAAAAACAAAATGATGAAAGAAGTAATTTTTTTTATTTTTATTGAAAAGAACCATGAATTCTAATTTTTTTTTGTTTGCAACTAAGTGTGATCCGAAAGTTATTCAAGGAACAAAATCTTCTAGTTTACGTTATTGAAAATTCTTAACAATTCAGTTTTGGACTAGAAAGGCACCCCAACAAAAATACATAAATTTCATTATCATTCAATAACATAAACTGAAACTTTTGTGTTTCTTGAATAAATTTCGTATCACACTTGGTTACAGACGAAGAAAAATCAGAATTCATGGTTCTATTCAATTGAAATAAAAAAGTTACTTCTTTTATTATTTTGTTTTTCGAAAAATGTTCATTTTATCGACAATCAACAAGAGTACCTTTTCTTCAGCTTAATGTTCAAGGTATCCAAATTTGTTTTTTTTAACTCCTTATACTGGGTGTTAAAAATGTAAGCATTAAAATGTACAACCTAATCCGCCCCTGGTAAACTAAACGAGTTAATTTGAATTTAAGGGCAGTTTTTCAAGGGGTCCCTACTACTGTTTATCGTATCAAATTTTCATTGAATTATATTAAGTAGTTTAAAATTCATTCCAGTGAAATGAATTTCCAGTGGCGTGATTTAGGAGGCCGTATCTTCGTAGAGAGGGCCGCTAGGAAAAAAATTGATGGAAACTTGTCATCTTATTTTTTTATGTTTTATCTGAATCCGAAATATTTCCCACTTTTTCCCAGACACCCTGTATCAACAAAAACAGCACATGGTAGTAAATTTTCGGAAATGCAACCCGTTCTCTGAATAAAATATGTTCACGCCTTCATCTAATTGAAAGTCCGGAAAATACAGTTTTTTTGGACTAGTAGACAAAATACTATGACGAGCTGCACATTTATTTATTATATTTCCCATTACTCACTTGCCAGACGCTTTATGAGCGCTCGTTCTACTTACACGAGGGCTATCCATTTTGCCACAATGTCTGTATTTTTAGAATTTTCAGCCAAAAATGGTCTCAATCGACAAGGTTAGACTCACTGATGACGAATCCGTCAAAAAATTCGAGTCTGTCCGTTCGTCCGGCCGGCCGAATACACGATAACTCTCGAACGGAACGACCTAGAAACTTGAAATTTTTAGGGTAGGTTGAATCTCGAATGTCGTGGTTGGGTTCGTCCTTGGGTAAAATTAGACCAGGGGTTCCGTAAATATGGCCGTTCAAAGTTTTGCTCTCCTGATTAATTCGAAACTACATATTCAATCGAGGTGAAGTTTTGCATTCAGATGCAGAATGAAGTGTTCAAGCTAGATGCAAAATTTTGTCTAGATCGCATGACCAGAATCATAGAAACCACAGAAAACTATAACTTTCGAACGGAAAGGCTTGAAATTCTCAGGGTAGGTTTAGATCTCGAATGTCGCAAAAGCAAAAGCAAAATTAAACTAGGGGTTCGTAAATATGGTCCTTTGGAATTAAGTTGTCTCGATAATTTTCAAACTTCGTATTCGAAATTTTGTGTTTTAATGAAAAATGATATGTTCAAGCTACATTTTGTCCAGATCGCTAAGAAATTTGTCTTCAGTTCCACTACATGTAATTTGAATAAACATACAAAATATTATTCTCAATTATTACAAAATTCAAAACAACTAATTCCAATCGAAATAATATTCATCACAAGTAGAAATACAAATAAATACCGATGAAATTTCTCCTCAAACGTTTGAGGATTAATTCGGGGATTATTTCTCGGCTAAAAATGTCTTCGGTTCTATCAATACAATAAACAACTCTAACCGTCATTATTTCCCTTCAGTACTAATGAAATTTCTTTTCGTCCACAGAGAACGCAGTACATCGAAGCTCCATCGAAAGAAAACAATTCCAACAATGAGGACAAATGGTCTCATCTGGAGAAAAACAGTTCTGAAAAGTTTCGGTTCACTTCCAAAGCGCAATGCAAGTCTGAGAAGAGCAGGATTGATAAACAGGGTTCTATCACCCCTATGATGGTGCACCATTTGCTAGACAGCGTCTGACTATTCAGATGGACCGGAGAGCAATTTTATAACAACGACATCCACTCAGTTTCTTTGGTTTCACGGTTATTTTCGGGTGTCGGTGAAGGTTCAACGGTTATACGCGGAGTATATGACACATATTTTTGTTTTGAACCGTTTGGTTATGAAGATGGACCTGGAGACTTGAACATTAAAGATGAAGACCCATCAGGGAGAAGCGAACATTGTTTTAAGCTGTACATCTTTCACAATGATGAACTTTTCTTATTCAAAACTGCAGGGAACAGAATATTGTATTCGATGGCAGAAAGCGAATGCTACATCGATTTCTCCTTTTTTTCTTACATTGAACTGAAACTTCCTATTTATTCCTGAAATATCTCTTCAAAACAGCTTCAAGGGAAGTCGACCCAACTATTTAATATTCTGTCTTTAAGATTCATAAAACTACCATCTCAATCATCAGTTTAGTTGAAGGTATGGACTATTTTGCGAATCAAATTATCGTTTGGTTATTTCATTGCAACATCGAAAGAATAATTCAATCTGTCAAGAGGTATCGGATGAGGTGCTTACAATATTTTGTTCGATGCAACCCAATTATTTCATCACCATCATTTTGAATTTTCAGAAAAGTACCTGACCTTGTGCTCAATTTTTCTGTTAATTGTTCGAAATTTTTCAATTACGTACTTTTCGCATCTTCTCTGAAAAATCGCGTAAAAGCAGTCCAGGCTATTTTTCTATGTACAAACCACGTGATAAGTGATAACAAATTAAAACCGATTTGGAGTTGCAAATTGTATAGGAGAATCTAAGAAAAAATGTGCACTTGAGAAGTGACATTTGAGCTTGACTCGAACCAGGTTGTGAATAGAATCGACTGTACTGTATGTATTTGCCAATAAATGTAGTATTAAATTTCATACTCACCAAGATTTGCATTGTATATCGCGCAGTCTTGTCTTATAATTTTTCTTTGAATCTCATGGAAATAGTAGTTCATAAGGAAGTAATGTATATGTGATCTCATTATTAATCCTATCTCTGTATGTAGTTTATAGGAGTTTGTTTTCGAAGTATTCTGATAAGCTTGAACAAATCGAGGTTTAGTTCGAATTGAAATAATTTAGATGGGGCCATATATCAACATATAGTATACTTGATATTCAGGCAAAGGGTTCATATTCCCAAGAATGTTGTATTAATATTTTACTTTTTATTCACAAGGAAATGGAGATCATGTTTCGATATGTAAAAATGTATAGTTTTTTGATAATAAATAAATTATTTAAGTATACATAATTGTTCATTATGCTGAAAGCCTTGACATCATTAGAAGAACAACAATGATGATGATTTGAAGAGTTCAACCTCATGAGAAAAAGAACACGAATAAAAAAATTGTGACAAAATGAAAGTGGAAGAGAGGATATGAAAGTATGGATGGCAGTTCAACTGTAAATATAACGGCCAAGAAACTTATGAAATGATAGGAGGGACGAAACTGATTAAAAAAAAAAAGTACAATGTGAAATGTAAGTTTCTCGCTTTGAAAACTCTACACGTGAATTGTAGTAAAGAAATGTTTATTGACGAAATTTACCCTGCATATTCGAAACAAGGCGTGTTTTCTCAAAAATCATCAGAGAAAAGTATATTCACTCATATTTTCACCATCTTTTTTTTTCGATTTAAATTTCAACTCTAAGTGAATCCAGGCTGAAAGCTTTGACAAGTGAGTATGAATGAAATTGATTTCATAAGAAATATTCATCCGATAGGAAGCGACTTTCCATTTCAGTACCTTGAAATCAAAACCGAGAATTTGTTGGTAACATAGGGGTATTTTGATAAGAACTGAATGTAATCATATACTCAGGAACATTAGGAATGTTACACCCAGAAGGAATTATTTCTTCAACTTGACTTTTTGGCAATGTTGTAGTCTTACATCAAAAATGAAATGATAACATCTGCAAGAAATTTTATTAACATGTTCTCTGAATAGAATTATTGATGGGGTTGTGGTACGCCTGTGTAAACCAGGTGGTCATCTTCGTGTTCCTTTTCTCCTTCTTCTGTTCAAACATGACACGAATACATAATATTCTTTGCAGTACAATCAACACGTCTGAAAATTCCGTAACACATACCAGCATCTCAATAGACAACAGTTCTACCCCTGTCAAAGCCACTAAAATGGATAAAAATATATGTACCTAATGGTCAGCTTTTTCAAACCGGTTTATAACAAAAAACTAGAGATAAGGAAACAATAATCAAAGACATTGTTACCAGAGCATGCTTCAAATATTTATAAGTAATTATTATGTTGTAAAAAAATCAAGTGGAGGAAATTATTCCTTCATCACCCTGATGTAGTCAGTCAGTAAATATTTAAAAACAAATTCATATTCACCAACCTTATACAAGTATTGTGGATGAACTTTTTACGACCGATGAAGTATAAATAAATAAACAAAGCTTTCTCTCTAGTAGTATCGCAATGAGTGAAATGGTGTAATGAAGCAGAAACCATGGACAATCATATCAAACGCGGAATTATTCCTTGTATATCCGTTGCGAATATGCAATTATCGCAGAACTTCCGGATATTATCCGACCAAAAGCAATCAACTGGAAGAAATCTATAAAAGAGTTAGAACCATAATCCGAATATTAGTTCACAATGTTCCTTCAAAATTCAATACTCGTCATAACATTATTCCTTTATTGTGCATCTAAATCAAGCAATTCAGCTTCTGTGCTACGAATTGAAGGTGATTTGGAATTACCTGTGGGCAGTGACTTGGTGGAAGTTCAAAGATTTCCAAGGTCTTCATTTGAAAAGAAAGGTGGTAAAGAACATCACTCCAACTACCATGAAGAAGAAGGGGAAAAGGGCGATAAAGGTCATAAAAACAAACATCATCATGATGAAGCTAAACATTCCAAACACGGGGAAGAACTCAAGGCAACAGAACATGATGAAAAAGGTGGCCACGACAAGGGGTATCACGATGAAGCTGAACATAATACAAAGCACCACGAAGGAAAGAAATCACATAAAGCTGGTAAATTTGCGGAGAAGAAAGGACACAAAAAGGGACATAAAACGAAAGGATATCACCATAAATTCATGAAAGATGAATACCATAGAGAACATAAATTTTACGATGACTTCCATAAGAGTGGACATCACGATAAACATGGAAGTCAACATTCCGATTACGAGAAAGAAAACGGTGGGCACAAGAAGCATGGTAAACATCATTCGGGTCATCACACTGATGAACATGGTAAAGAAGGCCTCGAACATAAGGGCAAAAATATAAAGGATCATAGGAATCATAAGAAGAGCCAAGGTCATAAGTCACATCACTCGAAACATAGCGACTACGGAAAAGAGACGGCCAACAAAGGCGGAAAAAAGTATAAATATCATAACGGGAAATGATGGAGCCAAGAATTATTACGACCACATCGAAAGTAATGCTATCGAAATTTGGAGTTCGATATTGATCATTGATCACGTTTCTTTGTATTCTCTCCACGGTGAAAGTAATTGGAATTGTGATTTGAAGGTTTCGAATTTCAGAACATGCCATATTTGTTATATTATATCGGAATTAAATTGTTTTGTTTTAAAACGATTGATTTTATTTCGTCACAGCCGAATACCTCAATAAATAAGGAAACTATGGAAAATATACAGGTTGTTTCCGAATGGGTGTGAGAGTTTTTACAGGGTGATTCTTTGGCGTGAATTAAAGAGGGTCTTTCTGCTTCATGTAAACTCTCTTAGGCCTTCCCTCGGAAGTTACACGCTTTAAAAAATTGCGCATGATCCGATACGTGAATAAAATCTAACAGATCTAGTAGGTAGATGGCAACAAAAAAATCATAGTTAGCCCTTTTATTGGTAGAATATATCGATTTTCACTAAATGCCATTCCTTCCACTGGCAAGCACGTTCAATGAAAAAATAATAATATTTTTTTTCCTCATTTCTGAAAGCGCGTACTTTACAAGTGAAGGTCTAAGAGCTTCAGTTTACATGAAAAACCCCCTTTAGTTCACCCCCTGTATATCAGGATACATCAAAGTTAATCTCGTAAAACAAATTTCGTGATGGGTCTTCACGATCAAATATGAAGAAAATAATGTTTTCACAATATAAGGTGAGGATTCGATAATCCTTATTTCCTAATAGAATATGTGATAATAATTCTAATTCATAAGCTTCGGAATAATACGTTCTGGCATCTTCTGTTCGAAATGATCATTACAAAACTGTTACGGCTTGGTCCAAAAGTTTTCTTTATTATTCAACCGATGCAATGGGAGGAAAAGAGTATATTTAGACTGAAAGACGCTAGATGGCGTAGCACGTGTTCATAGAACTCTGTAGAATATTTCTATATGTTTCTTGGTTTATGTATAGATAGCCTCAGGAAATAGATAATTGATTTTCACTTTATTCCTCTTCCAGCTTGAGAATCAGATTCATGAGTCTTTCGCTAACAAGAGCATTCAATAAGTTGACTGTTGAGAGCTAAGGCACTTGGAAAGGGCTGAATGAGCCAGTACCTCATGCCTCAACAGTGAAGCATATTAGTCGGGTAGAAGGTTGAAACAGTCTCGAGCATAAAATGTAAATATTAATGAAAATAAGCACTGCCGTGTAGCCAGGAGCTTTTGAGCGCTCTATCATCCACTTTTTAGGTAGATTCACAAGTTTCAAAAACCAATCGAAAAAGTCTTTGACAGCTGTCAAAAAAATTTTCAAACTGAGCCAAAACTCCAGACTTAACTTCGATACTTAAGGTGACCAATTTTATTTTCGGTTATTCGCTAGAAGTTTCTACGGTATCTATGGTTTTAGTAATGTGATCTGGACAAACGACCATATTTACGGAACCCTGTTCTAATTTCGCTCATTGATGAAAGTGACCGCGACATTCGAGATACGCACCTATCCTGAAAAATTTGAGTCCCTAGGCCTTTCCGTTCGTGAATTATGAGCTTCTTCTGAAGAAAATGAGTTCACTTGTGTTAAGAGGTCAATTAATCCATTCATATTTGTTAGGCCGTATGCAATTCGTTGAAATAAATGGAGTGCGTTCATCTCAGATTGTTATAGAATGTGGTGTACCGCAGGGATCCATATTGGGTCCTATGATTTTTCTTTATATTAATCAACGATCTACCGGATGTAATTGCTGACCCATAGAATCAGGTAATATTTGCTGATGATGATACGCTTCTCTGTACTGGAAAGTCTGATCACGAGGTTTCATTAGTTGAACATGAAAGACTCAATAGATTATCAAATTGGTTTGCTGAGAACGAGCTGTTTCTAGATTTCAGTAGAACAGTATTCATAAAATCCTCTTTCAAAAACACCAGCATCATAAGGACAAAATTTTGAACGGTCATATTTACGGAATACCTGGTGGAATTCTACCTATAAACGAACCCAACCGCGGAATTTGGAAACTGAACCCACACTGAAAATTTCAAGACTCTATGTTGTTCTGTTCGAGAGTTATCGTGCTCACGGACGGCCGGACGTCAAAATTTTCTGACGGATTCGTCATCAGTGAGTCAAACTCTGTCGATTGAGACCATTTTCGGCTAAAAAATAAAAGAATACAGACATAGTGACGAAATGATATAACCCTCGTGTAAGTAGAACTAGCGCTCAAAAACACCTATTTCTGGTCAAATTCGGCTTAACTCATCCACATAGTCTCCTTCTAGAGTGATAAAAACTTGCTATCGTTACTCTAGCATTTCAATGCATTCTTTATAGAACGATTTGTTCAACCCCTCAAAATATGCCCCTCAGTTTCCACAATCACCTCTTCATTAGACACAGTTTTTTTTTTAACAGATAATAGTCTGGAAAAACGGTTTTTTTTTCGTCTTGATTCAGCAGTATCAAGAGTACCTATATTTTTCGATGGAAGAACTGTGTTTAATCAACTCACGGAATTCCTTCCCTGCTATCATTTTTGAAATAACAATAGGAGTGTTAGTTACCAAAAAGGAATACCTGAGCTGTCTTCCATGGTCGGGGACCAGCCGTCAACGTCAAGTCAGCGGGTTAGTGGTGGTCATTCAGTAGTTAAGCTTTGGAGAAATCACGTGGAGTTTTGTTAGCCATACGGGTATTTACTACAAATTATACTTTCAATAATAAAAACTTAAGAAATCTCAATATCGTTTGAATGTTGGTTATTGCGAAGAAAAAGTATGATTATGACAATTATTTAGGTATAACCTTCGAACCACTTAATAGTTGACTTAACATAGGGGATAATAGGTCCATGGTTCAAACTAGATGATTTATAATAACAAAAATTTCAATTCTTCATCTTGGTGTCCATATACTTACATATTGGAACAGTAAATCAGACTTTAACCGTTTATTTCTGAGAATACTCATACAATCTTCATCATTTATATAATTTTCCTTCTCGCAGCAGTGCCTCAATTTTCTTGATTGGTAAATGAGGGTTTGTGTCAACATAAACCCTGGCAGCAAAGTGCGGCGGAGGTGGTTCACAAACAGGCTGCCAGTCCGCCCCTACGTAAGCACAGTACGGAAGTTCGTATGATCGATGCATCCTGTACTTCTCGCAAACTTTATGGCTGCAAGAGGAAATTAATCAGAAAACGCTTTTCGATGTAAATATGTATAGCGAACTTATCCAAGTAATCAATTTCATCACAAGTAAGAGCAGACTCAAGAAAAAAACTCATTTCGAAATAACTTAAGCGTTCACAATATGAAGTACCAGCTAAATTATATAAAGAATATGACCACGATATGAAGGAAGGAATAAGTGTCTAGATATGGTGAGAAACGTCAATTTTCTCATTCTTTCAAAATTACATTAGTTGCCTAGTAGGTAGCTCATTATAATAAACAGATCTATCTGAAGGTATATCTAAATAAGACAAAGAACTATTCGAAGAAAAGTAGCTGGATCGAATTAATGATACATCAAAATGTGTAGGTACTTTATATATTTCGAACTTAAACGTGCAAACGTCGAATGCGTAATGAAAACGATAATTCGACTTTACTGTGGAATCTTTTGGAAACGTGAAAAATTCTTCGAAATTCATTTATAATTCGAAATACTTCAAATTTATTGTGACCCTTGTCGATATTCTTGAAGCCATCTCTTACAATGAATACCGCCGATTTGAAGATTGGACGTTGTCACCATCTGCTCGAACCTGAAAGACAGAACCATGGCTATTCTGAAAGGATCTGATAGAAACGAGGTGTAATAAATTTAAAGACCTAATAACATTTCGGTAGATGCATAATTAATCCAAATAGTCGGGAAAAGAGATTATTCCTTTTGGCCTAGTCGATACAAGAAAAAGTCGTGAGAACGCCTGGAAATGTGAAGAATTAATATATTAATTTGAGTATTTGTCTAGTCTACTCGCCGATCGTTTGTAATGAAATGCCTTGTAGTCTTATCAATAGTACAAGCTAGATGGATTTTTTATTATTACTAGATGACCCGGCAAACGTTGTTTTGCCATATCTCTCCCTTTTTTCGCAATTTCAAAATTGCTCGAGGCCTTCGGCCTCTCTTACCTTAGGAAAGCCCGTTTCTCCCTCTCGAAAACGCGGGGGGCGCTTCGCGCCCCCGGTCTCTCCCTTTTTTCGCAATTTCAAAATTGCTCGAGGCCTTCGGCCTCTCGTCTCAAAATAACCTAACCTAAACCTAACCTAACCTAACCTAGCTGACCCGGCAAACGTTGTTTTGCCATATCTCTCCCTTTTTTCGCAATTTCAAAATTGCTCGAGGCCTTCGGCCTCTCTTACCTTAGGAAAGCCCGTTTCTCCCTCTCGAAAACGCGGGGGGCGCTTCGCGCCCCCGGTCTCTCCCTTTTTTCGCAATTTCAAAATTGCTCGAGGCCTTCGGCCTCTCGTCTCAAAATAACCTAACCTAAACCTAACCTAACCTAACCTAGCTGACCCGGCAAACGTTGTTTTGCCATATCTCTCCCTTTTTTCGCAATTTCAAAATTGCTCGAGGCCTTCGGCCTCTCTTACCTTAGGAAAGCCCGTTTCTCACTCTCTAAAACGCGGGGGGCGCTTCGCGCCCCCGGTCTCTCCCTTTTTTCGCAATTTCAATATTGCTCGAGGCCTTCGGCCTCTCGTTGTTCTGGCTATTAAAAAATAAGGGTTGATCGTAGAAGGGTGAAAATTGGGGATTGTATGTATTTTTGTATGTTGTATCATAAAAAAATAGAAATTAGAAATTTTGTCTGAAAAATAAAAAATAAAAATTTAGGGGTGGACTACCCCTAACATTTAGGGGGATGAAAAATAGATGTTGGCCGATTCTGATAGATACCGGATAAGCACAAAAAATTTCATCAAAATCGGTCAAGCCGTTTCGGAGGAGTATGGCAACGAACACTGTGGACACGAGAATTTTATATATTAGATTATTCTATATCCCACGATCACCATATGCCATCTATTGTCCGGAAAGATTCGAGTTCGTGCTCCCTGCACGAAGAGGAAGTCTCTTTGTTTTATATTTTCTGAGGAAAGGATATTCAGCAGAGAAAACCTCGAAATTTTGAAAGTACATATTATATTTACGAAAAATAACACCGAAATAAGACATCTTACATTCACCTAGTTTTCCATAATCATAATTAACTCATACAATTAAAATGTTACTTCTTATAAACATACTAATCTAAATGTTCGAGTGGTCATTTAACCAACACTACCAGATAAATGCAACTATTATTCAAATTCCATACATAAAATCGAAAATACATAACACCATTCACATATATAGGTGTTAAAACTTTGAACTGAATTGGAGTCCCTCCAAGGTAAACTTTGTCCCACTTCCAGAAACACAAGTCCTGAGTTGGCACTATTTCGCAGATCCTCTCAAAATTTTCTCATGGCAACCTACGTTGTGTCTTTTCATCTTATCGAGGACTCCTTCAATCGCCCATACAATGTTTATTTGACGTCTACCACTGTTCGTCAAAACAAAGCTTCTTTTGGAGCCAAAGCTTTCCTTATCTGAGTCACACAGCTCCGAAATTAACGACATCCGTTGATTACTCTAATGTATGCTCGACTTCGAATATGCAGATTCTTTTCCGTAACCGAAGGTAGGGTAGGTAACCGAATTTGAAAGTAAATATTCATATTCCCAAATATTACATGTTGAAATGTTGATAACCAAACTCAAGTGTTTCAGAGGACACATAAATATATTGCCTAACGCGCGTTTAATGACAAAAAAAATGAGTTGTTGTGAGATTTATAATGTCTTCTCGTCCATTTCACGAATTAATCACGTAATTAAGTGTTCAGATAGAAAATTTCATATCCTACACCCATAGTCGGAAATGTGAGAAGTTGATGATAAATTTTCGGTCAGAAAGTAGTTAAGAAGTGAACAAAATTATATCGAAACGCAGAAAGGAAGTACAGGTCTGTTCTGTGTCGCAATGTGGAACTCTCGGCTTCATTAAGTGTGAACAACACGATTTCGACATGGAAAGGATTACCTCCCCTCAGTGGCGGAGCATAAGAGAAGGTAATTCCAAAATTACGCATGGCATTATTCCAGTTTTACTAGTACCAAGACTTGAAATCTCTCACTCAAGATTGATATACTCTTGAAATTCAAAGTTATTTGGATAATTGTTATTCGTCACCAGTTGGAATTCTTCTCAGTAAAAATAGAGTCTCGAAGTCCAAGACCCTATCCAATTGACCGCTCGATTGGATTGAAGTTAGTATCCCACAAAAAGTTTATCAAAGATTTTTTTTGTTCTGAAATATCTTGATACGCGTCCGTGTATTACAGAGGGATAACACAACGATAGTAATCCCCTTCAGAAAAAAACTCAAGAGGACCGAAGTCGAATCCTCCGAAACTGAAGCCCAAAATCAGGACATAAAGAACTGTGTTTTCTCAATACACCATGAGTGAGTAGAAAAAACATAGAATATACCAAATATCCACTCAAAGTCAGAAAAGAAGAACACACAAAATTCGCACGAGGAAAGCAAAAGAAGAATGGCTCAGCACTCCTGGGACAAACGTGACACGGTACAACTGAAAACAGCCTCAATAATATCCCAGAGGGAACATTGGACAGGGAAAACTTACTTTTTTTATCGCTGTACCACAGCCCTTTCAGCGCTCCTAGCCTGGAAATGAGGGACCTGTAAATGAGGTCATAAGGAGATCGCTGGAAAGAAATTATCGAATCCAACAGGCACAAACCTCATACCCTGTATACCCAAGGCACGAATTAAGTTCCTTGATATCACTATTACAATTTTGAACTCCTTCCATAGTTTCTACCAGATATTTAAGTTTCGAACTCATCGCTGATGTTTACTCTGTGTATCGCAATCTGCCCTTTATTGAGGTCGACACCGTCTTTATTCACGTTTGATTAAATACTGTTCAAACTTTTATAGCTTTAAGTTCGTGGCCTTAATTCACCCTATAAGTTAGCGGAACAGAATAATGTTAATCAAGCCACAAATTTGGGGAGGAGTTGTGGAATATATAATGAAATAATACCATCGTATAGTTTGCTTGTTGTGGTAAAACTACCTATATAAAAGATTGAACATTTGATGGGAGCAGCACTCGGCATCTAATGAATTCTTGCGAAGTTTTAAATTTATTCTGATAAGGGAAACTCTCTGAGTATAGGAAGGAGATAAATAAAGTCAAGCAAGTGCAAAAGATGCCGGATAAAATTATTAGGAATATCCGGAAAATTTCGAAGGTTAATCTCCGCCGTTTGTTCAAATAAGGTTTCTGAGAATTCTCAGTTCCAACTAATGAACACTTGTGCATTTTGAAAGCGCAATAGAATAATTTATCTGCAAATTCAACGAACAAAAGGCTGCGAATGGAATTGTAAGAAGTTTATAAAAATGTGAAGAAAGGGAAAACAATGAGGTATTTCTTATCTCTATCGACCTGCTTGTTTATTTAGTTTATTTATAAAAGATGATTGAGCATCTATTGTATGGGTTGAAGCACCTTTCGATGTGAAATGAATTTTGAATATTATACCGGTTATCTCAAAAGGATTTGCAACAATCGATAACACTGTCATATTACCACAAAACCATTATTGATTATTTAGCCTTCAGATTTATTGTGTATGTCTTAGCTCATATCATGAGTATAAGCTTCAGATATGGAAACATAAACTGTAATTAGATATGACAAAAGCTGAGCCCTACTTCAAAAAGTCCATATCACTCTTAACCTCGTTTCTTCATTGGAAGCTCGATAGATTACATCTATCCCAACCGAAGAAGAACAAAAGTTTTGAATTCAAGAGATACCAGCGAAGGAGACTCAATGAATAAACTTACAGATATTCATTCGTTGATATAATTCTGAAGATATTATAACCACAATCTGATGCAATATTCCGGGATGCTGTTATCAGTTGCCAAGGGATGCATTGCTTCCTTTCTTCTCTCTTAACGTACATAAATTGTACCTACAAATTAATGAAAATGCTCTCAGTTTCGAACAAAAGGTATGTGTGGTCTTATATTTGAACAGAGTATATGAACAAAGTTTTTGACTTATATATAAAAAGGTTAGAAACTTCCTTAAAAATCTTTGAATCGTTGAGTGTTTGAGCTTGGAATCAAAACAACACAGTGAAACAATATAACAAAAGAAATAAGAAAAAAGTTATAGTAAATTTTCATCGGTTTCAATTTCTTATGTTTTTGGTGAGATCAATTGTTAAAAATCAATTGTGTTAAATTCTGCATACTAACATCGAAAATTTTCTGAACGCCGTAGTATTTCCACAAGTCGTGGGCCCTCATGAGGTGCGCTCTCATATGGACGATGTGTTTTCCTTTAGAGCACAAGGTACACGCCAGTCTATCCAGCAGGTTTGGATCCCAAGGATTCGTCGTTCGATTTATCGAAGCCGCTACTATATCTCCGGAGTATTTACATTTGACTGCCACCGATAAATTCTCATCCAGAGCTTGATATGCGAGCTCATCAAGCTTTGGATCGCAGCGAAATTTCAAGGAAAAACTGACTGGCTCATCTGGGTAGAAGGATCTGTACATTTCCCTAACGATGAGATCATATTCGTTTGGTTTTGCTTTTCCAATGAGAAAGGGAGTTTCATTCTGAAATAAAGTTTTGGTTTGAAAACATCGAACCAGCAGAGGAAGAATACATAAAGCTGTTGCTATTGTTTGAGTAAAAACTTCCTTTATTCCAACGTTTTGGACTGATTACTGGGACCATCTACAGAGGAAAAAAATGATTCCCCTGGAATTTCCGCAGTAGAAGAAAACCGGTCTTTCCATAGTCCACAGTTTTTCTGTGGGGCTAAAAAAACTAATTGAATGCAATTTGAAGAAATATCACATCTATTCTCATATTGAGAGAAACCCATTGATTACGGAGGCTGAAGGCAATACATATATTATAATTGATATTCTGGCATAATGTGTGAATAACAAAAATATTAAAAAAAAATACTCACAGATGGTTTCAGAAGGCGATCCAGAAAAAAGAATCGTTTAATTTGTGGAAGTATGATTTCTTGTTTACGGAGGATTTTGTTCGCGAATAAACCGAAAAAAGAGCACATTATTACTAGGAATTTAAGCAAGAATTTCTGTCAGTTGTTTGATAGATTTTTGAAGGGCGCTAGGCGAAAGGCTAAAGAAAAATTGTATATTTCTATGGAATCTTTCTTTTTTTGTCCCTTACGTTCACACTTTTTTATGAAATTTCGAGAAGTGAAAAAATCATTCGTTTTGGTTGAAAGTGTTTATTATGGTCTTCTAGATTGGTTTTTTTTC
This sequence comes from Aphidecta obliterata, assembly GCA_963966015.1. Taxonomy (NCBI): domain Eukaryota; kingdom Metazoa; phylum Arthropoda; class Insecta; order Coleoptera; family Coccinellidae; genus Aphidecta; species Aphidecta obliterata. The sequence continues at coordinate 28,885,645 of OZ014432.1, forward strand.
AAATGGTCACCCCATAAGTAGCTGACCATCGAATTAACTTGAAAATTCATTCAAAAACCTCTCTATCAACAAAACTGATATATAGTTGTTATAAATAATTTCAATGTTTTATATCATGTTACACTCTTCGGTATAATTTTAACAGAACTCGAATCAACTTACTGAATACATTACATTCTTCATTTTTCAATGGGGTCTGGTGCCTTCCTGTTTTCATTTAATTGTGAAATGAAAACTTTCACTGCAGTATGAGGATGTGGAACTTGAAACACTGGTTTCCTATTAGCATCCAGGTAAGTGTCATATGGGATTTCATAGATAAACTCCATTTTTAATTTCTCGCAGATGCGTGCCCTATAAATCGATCAAGAATAGCATTCAAGAATGGAAGTATGTGATTTTTTCACAAAATTCTTGCATTACGTGTAAAAACTGGTTGCATCAACGCGTAATATATTGAAACCTTTACTTTCAGCCATTTTCCTCGACTCTTCCAAAAGTTTTGTTGCAATTCCCAACTTTTGGCAATCTTGTGCTACACCCAAATTAGCAACCTATAAAAATTCTTTACGATTTATCTTAATGGAAACAGTTTAAGTCAAACCTCGAACACCTCGTTCACTTTATATTTATCGAAAACGTTCGGGGCTCTCTCTAAAAAAGCGTAAAATCGAAGCACTTTTTTGAGATTGGGACATTGTACAGAATGTGCCATTTTTTCTACTAAATCTGCATCCCACGGGCTCGTTTTCTCGTTCAGTGCGACACCCATAATCCTTCCTGTGTTTTTGGATCTTGCAATTAAGGAATGTCCTTGCGATAAATTCAGGAGAATGCGATCCAGTAGTATCGAACAGCTTGTTATACCCAGAGACTTACAGGTAGGTTCATTGGGAAGGTATTCCTTACTTATGAATTTCAGGACGTCATTGAAATCATTGAGTTTTGGAGGTACGATGAGGATGGTATGCTGGAAACAGGTGTTCAAACTAATTTGGGAAAGAAATCGATGTATATTCTATCCTACCTTGTTTCTGTTTGAAATTTTCAGGGCCCTGAGTGTGAATGTTATGATGGGCCTACCAAAAATCCGCTGAAATGGTTCACAAAAATTTATCATGACTAATGATTTTGACTGACATGAACGAGAAAAATAATACATTTATATGTCATTTCCTTCCAATCAATGAAAAAAACAGATCCACTGAAGAGCACTGAAGTCAGGAGCCATTGGGGGGGCTTGGGTTAATTAATGGCTTCATTCAGATACTCAAAAATGAAGCCTCAAATTCTTCATTTGTTTGTCCAAACGGCTCAAAATTCGCATGACCAGAACCATGGAAACCATAGAAAAGTATAACTTTCGAACGGAAAGGCCTAGGGACATTAAATTCTCAGGGAAGTTTTGGATTTTGAATGTCGCGGTCACTTTTATCGATGAGCGAAATTAGATCATGGGTTCCGTGAATACAGCCGCTCAAAATATTTTTTTCCTGATAATTTCGAAACTACTTATTAGATTGGAATGAAATTTTGCACATAGATGAAGAATAATGAATTAAAACTACTCAAATTTTGTTCAGATCGCATTACCAAAACCGTAGAAAATTCTAGCACTGACGTGAAGTCTGGAGTTTCGCCACTTTTTTTTGACAGCTGTCAAATTTTTTTTTTTATTTTTTTTTAAAAATGGAAAATGCGAATCTACCTACAAGGTGCATGTACGAGCGCTCAAAAGCTCCTGACTGCGGTGCTTTCTATAATTTTTTCAACCTCTTTCCCAAGCTCCCATTCGAAGAATCAACGAAAAAAAGGTGGTCTGGAGGAGGTAGAATTTAAATTCCCTTCATCGGGGCTATATCCAAAATAAGTTTTCTCTCATTTCTGCTCTACATCGGCTCCGATTCTTTACTTGGAATTCATGATTTTTTTTGTCATAATATATATTTTCATTATACCTAATACGGCTCGGCCATAACGGTTTACCTAGGCCTTATGTTACATAATTGAAATTTCATTTGATTTCGATTGAAAGCTGTTCGAGAAAAGTATAGTAGGTACGTATAGTAAATATAAATAATGCTCCAAGTGTTTCAAAAACATCTTTCTTCAGAATATTAAACAACAGAATCATTGGCATCAACAGGTTTTCATTTTCTGTGGCTGACTCCAAAGTAGAAATGATTATTTATTAGACGAAACACTTGATTGCACTCTTTTTCATATGAATAAGACCTTCATAATTTTCCCCAAATGGCTGTAATTTTCGAATTCAGAGCCTAGAATGTACTCAACCGATTTGGTTGGACACACAGATGGAGAATTGGAAGTCAAATTCAATTATGTCCGTCTGGCCGTCCGTTCAGCCTGAAGGTTACGTAAAAATATTCTTCAATAAATGCCAACTTGATCTAAATGAAACTTGGTAGTTACTTGTAAGATAACGACACGAAGGTTCATGTGTAATTTCGTGAAGATCGTATTAATGAAGGAATTTGAAAAGAATGATTGAACAGAATCCTGCTGAAATATTATGTCCACTTATATGGCATGAATAAATGAGCTACGTATTAATTAAATAAGATTGTGTTTTTCTGATCTGATGTTGAGAAATTAGATGATAATTCCGTGATTTCATTTTCCGAAAAATAAAATAGAAATAAAATTTTTATTTCTTATACTGACAGCTGGTTTAGTTGACAGAATCTGTTTCGAGAAATCATAAAATTTGAAAATATCGTGAAATAAAGTTATTTATGGTGGATACTTGATGAGTACGATAAAAAAATTTCAAACGACAGTATTTACGGAACCCATTGTATAATTCTGCTCATTGTTGAAAGTGAACGCGACATTTCAGATCCACACCAATCCTGAAAATTTCAAGTCCCTAGGCCTTTCCGTTCGAAAGTTATGATTTTCTATGGTTTCAATGGTTCTGATCATGTGATCTGGAGAAATGTAGCTTGAATATATCATTGTCCATTAGTGTACAAAATTTCGTTACGATTGAATTTGTAGTAGTTTTGAAATTATCAAGAAAACTAAATTTCAAACGACCATATTTACGGAATCCCTAGTATAATTTTGCTCATAGATGAACGTGATCACAACATTCGAGATCCACACCTTTCCTGGAAATTTCAAGTTCCTAGGCCTTTCCGTTCAAAAGTTACAATTTTCTATGGTTTCTATGGTTCTGGTCATGTGATCTGGACAAAATTTCACATGTAGCTTGAACACCTCATTCTCCATTTGAGTGCCAAATTCATTTTGATCAAATCTGTAGTTTTCGAGTAATCAGGGGAACAAAACTTTGAACGGCCATATTTACGGAACCCCTGGTGGAATTTGGCCCATTAACGAACTTAACCGAGGCATTCGGGAACTAAATCCACACTGAAATTTTCAAGTCTCTAGGTTGTTCCGTTCGAGAGTTATCGTGCTTACAGACGGCCGGACGGACAGACTCGAATTTTCCGACGGATTCGTCATCACTGAGTCGAACATAGTCGATTGAGACCATTTTTGGCTCAAAATTCGAAAAATACAGACATCGTGACGAAATGATATAGCTCTCGTGTAAGTAGTACGAGCGCTCAAAAATGACTCTGATCTCTAATGAAATTCGAATTACTCGGATATTATTTTCGAATAAATATAAAAAATTCAGTTGGTGCTAATAGGGGATCAAAGAAAAATTGAGTTATGCATGCAATCATAATAAAACTCAAATTCCTCTCCTTCAGTCCTATATCACTTAAATTCTTTTGGAACGATATAATAATGAACTTACCTCAATGAATTTGCAGAATGATCAAGTTACCCAAACCTAATGAACTGCAACTAACTGATTATCATCCATTACCAGAGATAAGATGACTGAAGTATCGATGAAATAGCTGGAGTTATTAGGTTCACTTCCTATAATAAAGCACAAACTTGATAGAATATTGTTAACTTGGAAGAATATGTCTTTTATTTTCACGCTTTGTAACTATATTCATTGATCCTATCTGGCATGAACCGTAGCTGATGGAATTGAAAAATTGGTTGAAATTACCCAACTACTCCGATTATTCGGTCAAGTTCGATATTGATTCAATTACTCCTTCGCCTAAAAAAATCCCGTGATGCAATTCAACGAATCTGCCTCTAATACACCGTAAATACTGCAATAGCACAGACATCAAATAAACTTGCATAATTTGTGAAGAATGTTATATAATACAACCGCAATGAACAAATTGTTGGCGTACTCCATCGAAACAATAGTATAAAATAGAGTAGGAAAGACATTTCCAACAGTAAACAGTGGTACGTTTTGTTAAGCAGTGTAGGAAAAATTCGAATAGGTATTTGCCCGCTCCTGTAGAAAAAAGTGTCGAAGGTATCCATCAGGGGAGCTTATAGATACATGTGTCGAATTTTCGAGATGCCCTTATTGTTTATACTCGCGCTCGGTGTCTTCGTACCGATGGTTGAGCTGAGGCCCTCCACAGGAGAAGAATTGATGACCCTGAGCGCAGCAGACACAGCTGTTGTTGAATCGACAGTTAGGGAAGTGCGACAAGCGGTCCCCTCGCATATTGGGGATCTTCTTCAGCCAGGTATCTAACAGTTCAAACTTTTTCCTGCCCGGGAATAAACGACGGCACATCAATCTAAATTTGTGTCACTTTGCAAGAAAAGATTACCACGATGTGGATAGAAATCGTGGATTTATCGATAATGTATTCCCTTTGTCGTTTTTTCTGCCTGGCCCATTCAAATCGAGATATTTAGAAGGTTTTTTGAGTTGAACATTTCGTTTCATATCAGAGTTTATGTTTAATTCAGTTTTTAATTAATAATAAGATTAAAAAAAGCGTCCAATTCTTTTCGATGGGGCATTCTTGGTGCAGCAGGATCGCGGCCACAGGCCGCGATGGAATCTTGAATAAACACAGGTCGAAACACGTTTTGATCCCCATTTCCCATTCTAGCGAAGCTCCGAGTTGAATTTTCACCATTGAGAAGGAATGTAAACAATCTGAGAATCTCAGACACCGCCCATTTTAAGTCAGGTTTTCACGAATCTACCAGCTCGAGGGAGCATCCACAGGCCAAACAAGTTATTATTACACTCATATCAGCCAAACAATAGAACAGAAATAGAGTGGAACTCCTCTAACTCGAACTTCCCTAACTCGAAGAATTCTCCAAGTCCAATTTTCTTCACAAACAAAGACGTTTTTACAACATCACTATGTATTTTTGTCCCCATAAATCGAATTTCCATAACTCGAATACTTCTAAAACTCGAACTGAAATTTAGCAGTAACCGAGGTGGCAACCAAGCATTACACGAATTTTTTGGGTAAACACCCACTGCATCTTCGGGAAATTACCGAGTGGAGAGCAGCCGACAGTTGAGAAATTTTCTCCGATGTCCGCTGCGTTTTGTTTTGAAGGCATTCCGCCCCGCATCGAGTTTGTCATCGCTAAACTATACTGATGAGACTTAATAAGTCGAAACCGGTCTATAGTTGTGAATAATGGATTCGATGTTCTTTGGGGTTACATGGATTGATTTTTTTGGCCTGCCTATCAGATGATCTAGAACAATTACAGCATAGTATGAGTATTAAATAATGTCTATGGAACCGTGTTTTTGTAATACATCTGCAATACATATGTAGATATACATTTGGGAATATAAGACCCTCAATTAAGTGCATTTTTCCGTTATTCGAATTTTCCGTAACTCGAAGTGAACATACTGGCCCTTGGAGATTCTAGTTCCGTAGTTATTATGGTAGAAGGAGCTAAAGAGTTTTTCGAGTAGTGAAGTTACATGATTCGTTATGCAGACAATTTCAGGTTAAGAATAATTTTATGATAATTTCTGAATTAGAGCATATGTCTTATTATGTGTTTCGGGTTATTTTTTTTCAACAATGTTAAGCATCAATCTTATATGAGAAATACAGATGACCAAGGTGTGTCCAGGTTACATTTCACTTCAATTTTATTGATATCATATGAATGGATATTGGATTCTCTTTTAGAGTCAAAGATCATTCTGCATTCATTTGTATAAAATCTTTTATCGTTGATTTCTTATCAGTCACATACTGTTCATATCTTTTTATCGAGAACGTGAATTTTCAGCTGACACACATTCCTAGTTATTTAATATCTTCGCTAACATAATTAGTACAATTATTTTTGTATCTCCGAGAAAGATTAAATCAGGAAAACTTGAACTTTCAAGGTCTATACGTATGCAATGAAATAATCACACGGTATAGTTGTAAACAGCGTGGAAGATTAATAATTTAATTAGGTTTTGATGACGATTAATACGATTTGAATAATCGAACCTCTATTATCCCCTCCTGAATGGACTGGGTTATCTCAAATGCATTGGAGCTAACCCTCTGGTCAAATTGTTAAGGATAAATAATTTGCTTTTCATCCTTTATAAATTCTGCGCATCTACGCATCTCTCAAAAACCAACTATCTCTGTAGTGGCGTCTGCGCACATCCTCTTGTGATTCTATTATGTTGCTAAATAAATTATATCCCAACTATCGTAACCTTTATACATATAAAGTTTTCGTTGGGTCCCCTCTATCACGTTTATCGCTAGCTGTTACCCTCTTAAACTGGAAAATTCCAATTAACGATGTCTTTTATCACGTCATTAATCTTACTACGAAATGTCTTGACATAGTTCCATGCATAGCAGAATATCTTTATTTCTTCTCAGATACAAAGTCGGCGTATCTAGAAACTTTCGGTGACACCGACGACGAGAAAGGCTACCATACCAGCAAAAAAGACAAAGGAAAAGATGGATATAAAAAACATGAGGAGTATCACAAAAAAGACAGCGGCAGCTACGGATTCGAGAAACATACGCAGTTTGGAAAAGGAGAAAAAGGAGAAAAGTCTGGCAAACGTAATTATTCGGTTTCGGATTTAATGAATTTTACTCACGTTGATTAATTTTTCAGACCGCTCCAGCAAAGGATCACAGAGTGCGCCGTCCCATGCAAGTTACAAAGTAGCGGAAAACGTGGATGGGTAAGATAAATGTTTATGTTTTCATCTCCATTCCGATTAGGGATGCTGTTTAGAAAGAACGTCCGATAATTCATCTAAAAAGGCAAAAGAGGAAGAGTAGTTTTTTCTTTCCATAATTACAGGGAGTTAGGTTACAAGTGCGCTACGACATGAAGATCTGTTGTTTCATTTATCTTACTTGATATTAAGTAAGTAGAACATGTGAAATTTTTGGAGATCAGGAACGCCAAAATTTTTTTTAAAAAGTCTAATAAACGGCTCGAAGACGGCAAATTATAAGCCACCTTTCATCTCCACTTATAATTTTTTAATATTTGTTCTGCTGACTTGAAATGAGGTTCGTAAAACCATCTGCAATGGTTTGAGCAGCAAGAATAGCTAAAACATGCAAAATATTATGGTATTCCGAATCCGTTTTGCCAAAGATGTTGTGCTTTCTGCATATCTATATAATTTCAATCTCTTCGAATTATACCGATAGGGCTAATCGTTTTAGAGACAATTATCAACGCATGAATGTAGACTGCTGATCTTTAATAAGTTGATTTCAGAGATAAGAAGAGTGCTTTTGAAGACTATGAGGGTGGGCATTATACTGATGGAGATACCGGAGATGGTTATCATGATGGTGATTCTGAGGGATACACTGAGTATGAAGGAGATTCGGGACATCTACAAACCGAAGGTACTGTTGGATAATAGTTATAAGGAATACTATTATTCCTATGTATTTCTTTTTGGTGGAACTACTCTAACGTCAGAATAGTAGAAATATAGGGCGCTTCAAGTTATATGGCCTATAAGCTTCTAATCTTGATATATAAATATTACGTGTCACGTTTTTTGTCCGGGATGAACTCCTGAAAAACTGAACCGATTTCAATCAAATTTTGCACACTGTGTGCAGTTTGATCCAACTTGAAAGATAGGATATTTTATATCTCAATTTATAGTTGCAATATTTTTTTATTGCAAATTATAATTATCTACGCGGCAACCTGGGCCTCAAATCGACCGCAGGTCTTCGCGTCCCTACTATAGCCGATCACTCAACAAGATCGATAACGTGCGAGGAGTGATGCCAAGTTTCTGGGTCTTTCCCAGAACTGAAGAAATTTGGAACTGTTTGAGACCTGGGTTGAAACTTTAAAGAAATCAAGGATAGCGTTAGGGTAGGGTTGAGTTAGGTTAGGGTTAATAATAAAACTAATAATTCCACCGGTTTGAATACTTTAGCCACATCAACGCGTAGCCGAGTCTTCTAGTAATATTATAGATTATCTCATCTATTTCAAATTTGAAACTTTTTATTCAAAGATTCAGCTCTACAAAGGGGTAAATTTTGCCAGTTTGTGATCAACAAGAAAATTCGCAAATTTCATTATAATCCCCCTTTTGATCCACCCAATTATTTTTCATATGATCTATTTTTAATCAGCTTGACACTTACCTCGACACTTTCAATTATTAGATCCCCAAAGAAAGTAGATTGAAAATTCCAAAGAAAAAGACAGGAAGCTTTGTAATGCTACGAATTTCCCGGAAAATTCAGAATGTCAATAAATCGGAAATGATGAACTCCTAGGGAAATATCTCGAAAATGCCTCGGTGATGGGATAAAAGGTTAGAATGGCAGTATTAAATATTTCACGTTATCGTAGTATGAAATGAATGAGTTTTATTCTTATGCGTTATCGCTTATTATGGTATTTTATGTGTGTTTCTACTTCAGAATCCCCCAACCTTTACTGATAATAAAAATCCGAATAATAATAATTAATACTTCATCCGCATATGTTATTCTCGGAAAATGTTCGCATCTGAATATTCGAATTCATCTTATGGCTTATATTACTGTAGGGTATTACTGTATTATACCTTTTACTCATTCAGCTAAAAATATGTTTTCATCGTTTTCTCCGGTTGTCTCTGTCACTAAAATGTCAGACAGGGTTATAAATTCCTTATCCGAATGATTCCAAAGATTAATTAAATGTCTGATAAATATCCGAAGGTAATGGTGATTTTAGAAATCTTAGATGAATAAATTATCGTTTAGTTGAGCTTCTAAGTTTTTTCCTAAAGACTTTGGTTCCCAAAATATTTATTCAATAAAAATCTAGAAATTACCCCTCAGAATCTCGATTTGCACTTTTTTTGTTGAATTTTTACCGAGGGCGGGGGTCATTGACCAGCAGTGGACAGAATTGATGATGATAAGAGTAGAAATATGCATTATATTAATGCATTATTTCATTCTATGGTTCAACGATAGGAGTTTAAAGTATGAATTTTCTCAAATTAATCGTTTCCAGGAGATGGTGAATCCGCAAGCTACACTGCTGAAGGAACCGATGGCGAATCAGAAGCATATACAGCCGATGAAGAAGCCGAGGAGGAGGACTATTAGTTTGATATACCAAAATATTATCCCCCTGAGATTTAAGCGAATGAAATATCCCTTTCCTCGTCTAGAAGAAAATTTCACTTTTGTGAAGAACTGAGAAAATAATCTATAACCTATTTTGTATTTTTATATAGTATTGAATATATTAATTATTTTGTTCGAAAATTTTTTTATTGAATAACACATCATTTCTCTGATCGACTAGAAACAGAACTAATAACTTCCATTTTTTTCTTGAAGAAGTTATATGGAGAATAAATTATGTGATATAGTATAAAGGAAACATATTGCGAATAATAATAGAATGTAGAATGGTATGGAATATATGGAATATATTTCGATGAAATTTCTTACAGGAGTGCTCAAATATACTAGGAAATGAATGAAAAACATAAAGGGTGTTTTTAAGGTGAGGCTTTTTTTTGACAGTGAAAGTGATAATCTCGGCGGCAGTTGATCATATAAAATATTCAATTTGAAAAAAGTGCAAAAAATCTTGGTCATCATCATCTCAATACTTCTCTGTTAGGAGATCTGCCATGAATCACGGTGCCATATGCATTCCAGTAAGTAAATAAATTGCTGGATTATATCGCCAATTTGTATGTTCTCTGAACGGTATAATTCTTGAAGTTTGAACAAAGAAGAAAAAAAATTACTGATTGAAAAGGTTCACAAACTCACCGATAAAATTGATCCCAATTGTTGACAGAAATTGTTCGAAATGGTCACCATTCGTTTGATGTGCACAGAAAGTTTTTCCCGGCGTAATAACGAATGGTCAATTATACACATGTTTGAAAATGACCGAACGCAAGAAATCACAGGGGTTTAGATCGGAAAACTTAGTCATCATACGAAGCATAAGATGAGTTGCCGTATACGGACAGCTGGTAAGATCTGAACATTTGAATATCAATACAAACCTAATACAGATCCGTGCCAGAAAATTCTCAGATTCGCGGGTAATTTTGATTTCGAAATACTCAGCCCTGATGAATATTTTATATAAAGTTCTAGCATATGTCAAAAAAATGCCTTACCTTTGAAAACACCCTGTATATATGCATGTTTAATTCCATGCTTTTTTCATGTGTTTTCAGGTAAAAATGGTTCATTTTGTGTAGTTAACTGAAATCTATAAGATACAGTGAATTTAAATGGAAGGAATATGTGAAACCATTCGTTTCACATAGTTCGAGGCTAAGTTTGATGTTTTTCATCAATTCAATTGCATTCTCTGGGTCCTGTGAAAAATCGAGCAAAATCCGAGTGGTGACCATCTTCTACACTACCGAAAAATTAGGACCTTTGTCCGTCTCCCTTTCACTTGAGTTCCAGGCCTATAGGTCTCAGGACTTTTATTATTTTTGCCTCCCAACTACTCTAGATACATCCTTGAGGAAAAGAATTCTCTTTTCCGATATTTTTTCTACAAACCCGTCATTGCCTGGCTTATAATGTGATATATGATTAATATATGATGTAGTATGTAGTTTTCCGGCCCTGCTCTCAGAATATCAGATCATCTCTGAAAATAAATAGGAAAACTCTACAAATATCACACAAAAGATAATTCTTTTCACGCCATTTGATATTGGCACAATATAATCTATGAATGAACGATAAATAATTACCGATATACAACAAACAAGAATCTATCTTTGACATTATTCGTGTTATTCCGGGAAAACAATGGGTATTTTTCTTGTTGTAAATTCTCATCACAATGATTGGAATTCCCATTCTTGATTGGGTTTCCCTAGGAAAGTACAGTGTTGGAAAATAAACATCTGTAAACCGAGTCTCTCACTCTCATTCTGACTGTTGTATGGAGCAATTCGTTCAGAACTACTTCCACATATATAAAGATAAAATTACATTACATTGATAAAAATTAGCTTGAATTCAACTGAACTTACTTCTCCGATATTTCCCAGAAAATTATTTCCTAGTAACGATTATGTAATGAGTATAATCAAATTGGTATTCACGAGATTAAGCAGAATTGCATCAAATTAACTTAGCAATGTATATATTTATCGAAATTCATTCGCATTATCAATTCTATGAAGAGATGGTTGTAGTTATTTTCAGGTATTCTCATAATCTTCAAAATATCAAGGTGGAAAGAATATTAGGAAGATCTACATTATTTCCTTTGTGGTATGTTGTGAATGAATATTTGCATGTTGTTCGTCGTCATAAACCACAAACTGAGAAATATACAAAACATTCGAATAATGTTGAATTGTGCTCAAAATTCTCAAATCTCACATGCCTTAGATAGATTTACACACTCGATATTAAAGCTCCATTCGATTGGGTGCATATGCAGGGCTAATTTGCAGTACTGGCGGTAACAATCATTGCACTGGAAAGCTTCAAGCCATTCATCCATTGTGACGTGAAAACGTAATTAACGTTTTGCACGTCACTCTAAACAGAAGAACACAAATACAATTCCAATTACTGATTCCGTGATTTATTCAAGCGTTATAAATTAACAATTCAGTTCGAATCTTTGAACTTCATTCGATGATATTCAAGAGCTTATCCACCTCATATGCTGATGTTAATTTTCTTTGGTGGTCGCAAACAAAAACTACTCTATTTGATATGGGTACACATTTAATATGTGCATGGCATTTAGTTGATTTATGTTGATGAACTTCAGAGGTTTCCAATAGGATTTTAATTGAACTGATTTGAAATCTACTTCATACTCGTTACATACTCCTACATTTTCAATGTTTTCATGATGTTATATACTCGATTCAAGCAGTTAATTCGAACGAATCCATTATAATTATAAGCGAAATGAGCTGCCTCCGTTGCAAAGGAATTCAATTTATTGAATACTATTAGTCCTAATAATATATTGGCTCTTTTTCTAATTTAAATTACATGTAATGAAACAATTTTACCGAAGAAAAATTGTTCTAGATAATCTAATAAGCAGACCACCAAATCAATTCATGAAAGCTCAGAGAATACCAAATCCAGCTTATAAGTCTCATCAGCGATGATAAATTGAAATTTGATGTGAGGAACAGAATGCCTTAAAACCCCCGCAAACATTGCGGTATAATTGTCTATTAGCTTTATTCGCAAAGCAGTCCACAACTGTCGTTAACTTTAGAGAGACTGCGCGAAAAAGCATTTTTTTTGCCATGGACTTCGATTATGTTTTATGTTTTATATGTCGACTCTCCTATAAGTCTCATGAAAAGAAAGTATTATAGTCGAAACTACAGCAAAGGACATTTTCCTCGACTCCCACCTATGGACAAATATTTAACACCGTTGTCAATATATACATTGCGCAAAAAACTACGATAAAATGAGGCTCGAATTCCCATCCCTAAAGGGGTAATACTAAATGCATGAGTAGGTGAACACTATGATTAAAAAACATTGATATATACGAATAAATGTATTGATTGGTTTTGGATTTGTTCACAGAAGAAGTCGACCTATTCATATTGAAGAGCTTCTGTTTCATCAAAAACAAACATTCAATAACGAGAGACCTTTCTGAGGTAACCGAAAATCAAATCTAAAAAGGAAAAAGGTCAGAGCAGAAAAAATGAACGAAAATAAAATATTTATAATATGTTAAAGTGATTCTTTCGCGAAAATTTAAACAGCCCAGAACAAAAAAATTAACGAATAAAAAATATTTATAATAAAAAGCGATTCAGAATTGACCACCAACTCTAAAAATGAATCAGAAATAACCTTTTAAAACACTCTTTCACGAAAATGTTGTTCTTGTTGTCGAATGAGTCTCTTGAAGAAGAATCACCTCTACACCATGATAGTTTGCTAATTTTGAAACATAACGTCTTTTGTTCTTCGAAATTCCTTCAATACTCAAATACAAACCTTGTTGCTCTTTCAACCACATTCGGCCATCCAAGGGAGGATTTTTGGAACTTGGATATTCGAAGACCACTACAGGACCTTAGTGAAAGGCAATCTTCACCCATAGATCAATCAGAAAGCTTCAGTTTCAAATAAATTGAAAAAATTCTTCAAAATGATTTGTCGTGAATGATACTCAAATTCCCAACTTGACATATTGATGTAAAGACAGAATTGTTTCGTTATTCAATTTCCATTTACCTGATTTCACCTATGGAGTTGAAATAACCTTTATACTCTACTTTTCCTTCAAGGGCATTCATAATGAAGAATAATGGCTACTTCATATCATTAGGACATGTACATAAATGAGGAATTCACTCTGAATAACAACAAAACTTTTGAATCTTCAGAGTCGAAGGGGTATTAAATTAACAAAATTGGTTTCTGAACTCTGTGAATGAAACTGCTTATTTGCATGCAGAGACTTTAAGATATATAAATCCAGTGTGGTATTATAGTATTATCTGCCAGTGGTACGTTGATGAATCGAAGAATACAAATTCTCCTCTGTCTGGTAATTAAATTAATTCGGAGTTGTTGAATGGAATATTCAAATACAGAAGTGTGATACATTTTCCATAAACGGACGGAAACTAATGAAAAATACTCAATACAGATGATTATGGTAATCAACATGAATCACATTATTCGATGGAATACTATCAATACGTGAGTGGAATATCTAGGTGAAGGAATCTGTAGGTGTATCCCCCCTATTGTTCGTAATTTCATATCTTATCTCCCTATTGCAATGAATCTCTTCAAAAAGTGAAACTTCGTGGAAACTGGAATTAAGCGTGTTGTAAATTCATCAGCGCTCAACCCAAGACTAGGTTCAAATTATCCCACGACTACTACCAATTGAGTCCCGTTATTCGTTGTCCATTAAATGAGATAATCCTCAGTTTATAAAGTATAGGGATCCCCGTATGATGTTAGTGTATCAGTGAACTCGCATCCGTATGAGGTCATGAACAAGTCTTTTATCTGGGGCTACGAGTGAAGTTGTGAACGAAAGTGTTGACATGGCAGACCGTGAACACCTGCCGTACTACTATGAAGAAAACGATGTGGATACTTATTTCAGTAAAAACAAAATCAAAATACCGGAATCAGAAAAAGTAAGTGTTGTCCCCTGAAGAAAAATTTAATTTCTATTATCGAACCGACATTGTCAATATCTTGCATTATCATGCGATTGGGCTTGAAGTATGGACTAAGTTCCAATTATTTCATTAAATTTGACTTCTGTTAGTTCCTTACATTAATCAAATCACAAGAGTTACTATCAAACTTAGATGATAACGAATTGTAGGCATTTTCGGGACTAAGAGCATTTTTCCATTATTCTATTAGATTTGGTAAATATTAACTGTCTCATTCGTTTTTGTATGCTCACACTAATTAGCCCTTATAATCATAACTACATAAGAAGTGTTCACATATTTTGTCCCGTCAAATAGGGCGACATTGAATGCTTTTTTCAAAAATAGGAATGTATAACTTATGTGCTTTTTGCCTAATGTGGTTTGAAAATAGTTGATAGTAACTTTGTTATCAAAGTTATATTCAAATCGGTGTGATTTTGAGGGGCACTTTGTTTCTCATTAAACGAATCCTTCGGATCTAATACAGTAGTTATCAATGGCATCCATAATTCGCACGCTCTCAAATTATTGTTTTTATCGGATAACATTTTCGCTCGGGACTTCTTCGACATAATCCATGGATTGTCAAAGTTACCCATCGTACCGTTTATCGAAGAATCGTATGTAAATAAACTATCTTCTCGAAAGGGGAAATCAAACTTGAGTTGATACACAAATTAGACTACATTTCCTATGAGAATTACAGAACTAAAAATTAGTACTTTCTTTTGTTACAAGTGGAAATAAAAGCCTCCAAAATAGCTATGATAACAATCAATGTCACCCCTAAAGTATCAGTAGTTTTCACAAAAACGTATTTTATCTACTCCTATCGAATTATATATTCATTATTCAAATACTTTTGAGCAATCAAAAAGTATCTGTAAACAAACAACGTGACTTATGATAACTCACTACTATAACTCCCTGGTTCTGTGCTTCTGAACAAGCCGATTGGCCGAAAGGTAACAGTACATTATTGGTATTGAGGGGAGTAATGTCTGTTGAATAATTAATCAAATTAAGCTGATACCTTAATTATTATTGTGAATGTTTTACTGAAAAAGATGAATTCAGATAGTGAAGATGAATTATCATGTACACCTTAAGAAATAAGACAATCAGCCATTAATACCATAAAGGATTTATTGCCGAAAAATCTAAAAACAAATATAAAGTTGTAATCAATTTTCAAGATTGGTGTAGCATTAAGAATATTGAGTCATCGTTTACAAATAATGTTCTTTTGGGATATCTTAGTGAACATAGCACGCAATATAAAGCATCGCCCCTATGGACTTTTTACTCAATGCTAAGAAGCAGAATCAACATAAAAAATGCATTGTTATAGGTAACTATTATAATTTGTAAATAAAGTTCTTCCTCTGCACTTGTATCTTAGTAATTATTGTTGTAGTCGTAGATAAAGTATAGTATTCAACTTGCGGTAATGGTCATAACCCACTTGATGAATTACAGCACTCGCCTTCGGCTCGCGCTGCAAACTTCATATGTGTGAGTACCTGACCTACATTACCGCTCGTTGAATAATATATTTTTGTTTCGAATTTTACATTAAGTGAGGTTTATTAGAAAACACTCCATCGTGAATAACAGCTATTGTAAATAAAAATTAAATCATGAAATACTTCATAATTTTGGAAAGTGGCAATTAATCGACATTTTGAGTTATTCTAAAACAATATATTGTAGCAACTTCCAATCTGTACGCTAGCACAACAAAATATGTCGTAACTTTACTATTTCGACTGACGATCGAGCGGCTGACGGTTGATATAATTGCGGAAGACTTGAATTTATTCAACAAAATATTACTCTTTCAAAGTCCTCCCATAAAATCATTCTCTAATATCCAATACTTAATTCACTTCTTCATTATGTTCAATCGATGAAAATTTTTTTTCAAATTTGCATTTCCTTAAGTTGGAATCAATATTCCGTTACGAATTGTGCTCCACTTTAGGGTCATCCATTATTAACGAAACAGTTACAATCACCAAAAGCTGGTTTTTTGATCAGACGATTATCCCACTGCATGGGACACAGGACGATAAAACTCGCAATCGTCGTCATGTATGCGGCTGACCTTGAAAAATTTTGGACGCGTCCAATTTTTAATAATAATAATAAAATATTTAGATGATCATTTCGAAAAACTGGAAATCAATAGTCAAAGCTTTAATGTATTTCATGAAGGTGTTCCAAAACTCAACATTGTCCCCATTTATGAATGAGCTATTATCAGACAAACTGATACGTTTTTGTAAATCTATCTGAACAGGAAGAAAATGCTTGTTTACTAAACGATAATGAATCTGTTTACCTTCAGTTGCAATGTTTGATGGTTATTAGGAATTGAGATATAGGTAATTGTTGGCTGTAGCAGCCACAATAGTATCGATAGTTTGACTACAATGCTTTTCATACAGCAAGTCAAGGCAGCATAGGCGATGACTTGAGGCAAAATTGTTGAAGCTTGAATAGACGGCAAGAATTGTTTTGGTATAATAAAACTGATTTGAATTCTGAATGCACTTATGATATAAAGGAGCTGAGTGAACGGAGCTTGAGGTTGTACACTACTTTTATTTGCCCTATGCATCACAAAAATGGTTTCTGTGATTTCTCATAAATTCATTTCATCGCCAGTAATTGTTGAAGTTAGTTTAAATTACCCGCCTTGGATGGATTGGATTACACGGAAAAATATTGGAATTTTTTTTTCGAAAACGATCAAGGACACACTTGTGCGTACACGCCTGAATGTAGAATAGAATTAATACAACATGCAATTTATGAAAAATTATTGAAACAATTATTGTGATGCATAGGGCAGATGAGGGTAGTGTACAACCTCAATAATCAAATATGTTTTGTGTGTTGTATTTCGACATCTTCAGTCATTTACAGATCGAAAAATGTAAAAAGTAAAGCATCGAACAACGTGTTGAAGTAATTGAAGTCTATTACGAAAATGGACGTTGAAATAAAAGTGCATTTCGATTTTTTCCGCCTGCAATGTTAAACAACTTTTGGTGGTCAACATTAGAAGATTATGACATCGATGATATGTGATAATAATAAACCTCGAAACAGAGAAGTCGCTTGGCCACCAATACCTTGCGATTCAATACCGTTGGACATCTTTCTCCAGGACCATCTGAAGAGTGAAGCTAACCACCATCCAGCAACTTGAAAACGAAATTTTGCGGTGCATTCATGAGATTGAGGAGCCTTTATGTCGAGATGTAAAAAAAATTCTATACGCAGATAGATCTGTGCCGCCGTAGCGGTGGCGGATTTTCACACTCAATACTGTTGTGAATTCAAAAATGTGTTTCATCAAAGAAATGTTCATTTTTGCCCATCACAGATTTTTATTAAACGTTGATCTATTTTATGTCAAAACCTTCACTATTCTGGAAAAGATAACGACATTGTTTTTCATTTCGATTACAGAAAGGATTCTCCTTCAGAAAATTATGGGCTTTCACTGGGCCTGGTTTCCTTATGTCCATTGCCTACTTAGATCCAGGTAACATCGAAAGTGATCTTCAATCGGGGACAGTAGGCAATTACAGCCTGTTATGGGTGCTATTCGCTGCCACTGTATTAGGATTAGTGATGCAGTCACTGGCTACAAAACTAGGTTCGTATAATTCTCCAGTATATGTATAAAGAATGATGACGCAAATTTAATTATCCTTATTGGAGTACCTCAAAGTATACCTGGGGTATACTTCCTGAAATCTTCAGTTTCATATTGTTTGTTTTTATTCATTATGCGCACTCGAAGTGATTGGAACATGTTGATGTTGAGCATTGCTAGGATTAACAAAGAATCAATACAATTTCAATTTTAGGTGTTGTGACTGGTCTTCATCTAGCTGAAATGTGCCATAGGAAATATAAAACAGTGCCTAGAATACTCTTGTGGATTATGGTGGAGATAGCTGTGATAGGATCTGACATGCAAGAAGTCATTGGAACAGCTATATCAATATACTTGCTTTCGAATAAATTGTAAGTGAATTCATACATGTGAAAAAGTTATTTTAATTTCATAGGAATTTATGGAGAGCGGGAATGGGTTTTCGAAAAATGGAGAAGTCTAAAGGCGTTAAATCGCTGGGAATCGGTGGCCAGTATACGTCGCCGCTGCACGAGATGATCTTGTCAAAACATCGCTGATGAAAGATGTTCATCCGGTTCATCGTGAAATGTCTTTCTTCGTTTTGGTCATCTGGATTTTATATGGGTGAAGTGGGTTAGTCCCGACGTCAATTCATAGACTCGGGTCGTTTGTGGTTGGAAGGAATATCACTTAATCACGGGACGTTTCTTGAACTGATTTTGATGATCAAACTTGACGATTTGCACGCGTTGTTCAACATTTGAGTTGTCATATGTCAGATTCGATATACAGAGAGGGTTAGCATTTAACTTGGAACAGTAAATTATATCGAAATATGAGAATACTTTGGAAAAAAAAATTCAAATAAAAATTGTTAGGTATAAGGGGGAAAGAAAATGAACATATCCTAACCTTGATCCTGATTTCAAGGTCATTTCAAGGTCAACTTGATTTTTTGAAATGAAAGAGATATTTTTTAGTACCGATTAAGTAGTAAGTAGTAACTTTCGGTTGAAACTTTTTTTCATGGGATTTCAAATTCTAAAGATATTTAAAAAGTATTTCCACATCAAAGCATCACCGAAGAAAAATCTACTTATCTATTCTATGATCAGAAATACTGGATTGTGGTAATGCATGATAAGCAAATTGAAAAAAGCAAATAGAAAAATGTGTAAATAGTTTAGGCCTTGTAGAAATATGCGTTAATTATTAGACCGTAGTCGAAATTGTCTAGACTCTAGACGTAGATAGGCTGGTATTAGTTTGAAAGAATTGATGAATGTATCGAAGTCCAAAGTCATCATTTTGAAAATTTTCCGAAATGATATGAAATTAATGAAAACATGATCATTACTGAAATTATTTTTAATTTTTTCCCAACCGTTTGAATGAATTTTGGTTCAATATTTTGGAATCCAATGAAAAAAAATTTCAAACGTTACTACTTTTTGAGCGCTCGTACTACTTACACGAGGGCTATATCATTTCGTCACGATGTCTGTATTTTTCGAATTTTGAGCCGAAAATGGTCTCGATCGACTATGTTCGACTCACTGATGACGAATCCGTCGGAAGCACGATAACTCTCGAATGGAACAACCTAGAGACTTGAAATTTTCAGTGTGGGTTCAGTTCCCGAATGCCTCGGTTATGTTCGCTAATTGGCCAAATTTCACTTGGGGTTCCGTAAATATGGCCGTTCAAAGTTTAGTTCCCCTGATTACTTGGAAACTACAGATTTGATCGAAATGAAATATTGCACTCAAATAGAGAATGAGGTGTTCAAGCTACATGTGAAATTTTGTCCAGATCGCATGACCAGAACCATAGAAACCATAGAAAATTGGAACTTTTGAACGCAAACGCCTAGGGACTTGAAATTTTCAGGATAGGTGTGGATCTCTAATGTCGTGATCACATTCATCTATGAGCAGAATTATACTAGGGGTTCCGTAAATATGGTCGTTTGAAATTTAGTTTTCTTAATTTCAAAACTAGAGATTCGATCGTGACGAAATTTTGTATACTAATGGAGAATGATATATTCAAGCTACATTTCTCCAGATCGCATGACCAGAACCATAGAAACCATAGAAAATCATAACTTCCGAACGGAAAGACATAGGAACTTGAAATTTTTAGGGTAGTTTCGGATCGCGAATTCCGCGGGCATGTTCATCAATGAGCAAAATTAGACTAGGGGTTCTGTTAATATGGCCGCTCAAAATATTTTGTTCCTGATAATTTCGCAACCACTGATTGGATTGGAATGAAATTCCACACCTATCTGAAGAATAATGTATTCAAACTACGTGCAAAATTTTGTCCAGATCGCATCGACAAGACCATAGATACCGTAGAAAATTCTAGCGAATTATCGAAAAAAATTGGTCAGCTGAAGCACTGACATGATTTCTGGAGTTTCGCCTAAGATTGAAAATTTTTTTGACAGCTGTCGAAAATTCCTTCAATTGATTTATAAAACTGAAAAATGCGAATCTACCTACTAGGTGGATGTACGAGCGCTCAAAAGCTCCTGACTTCACGGCAGTGCTTTTCGTAATTTTGTTTATGAAGAATAAGAATCCGTACTAAATAATATATCTTTCCGTTCAAGAAAATCATTTTGTCCTCGAAATAACCATGAAGTCTAGGTCAAGTTTAGAACAAAATATATTCATTTTCTGCCCTTGATACCTACCAATTTTTTTTGAAAAAATTGTTTTCTAACGTACATAGTTCTTGAGATGAATAACTGTCTTAAGTTAAATCACCCTGTATGCACTTTTATTTTCTTTGTGCATTTAGTGTCAACTTTTTTTTCTTTTTTCTCAATGTTGGAGTTTATAGTCCCTGCCTGAACTCTTGGTCTTATTATAATAATAATAAATGCTTCACACTGTATATTACTTCTAGCTAAAAAAATTTTGGTGTTTTTATTTAATTGCTCGGAGAAGTTTATTTCGATGTAGAATCGCTAATGTTAAAATTCATCCATTGTTCTGCAATTACATCAGAAGAGGTACTCCTACCACTTATTCTGTAAGCACTTTATCGGCACTCCAGACTATGAATCATGTTATTTCTTATCTATGATTTGTTTCCAAAATTATAATCTAAGGTGAAATTCATTTCTTCTCGAAATATGATACTTTTTCTATGATGTAAATCAGAATTCTATTCTCAGTTATGATTGTTATAAAAAGAAAACTATGAAAAGTTTGTTTGAATATGAATTGCAAATTCATCCACTTTTGTGTGGATCGTGGGTTTTCATATTCATAAATTGAGGCCATCGAATAAGATACGTTCATTTCGCCAAAACAGATTAATTCAATGAATCCGTCAAATCAATTTCAAACTTTCGAACTTTACGCTGAAGTAAGTTGAAACTCTGAATTTCCTCTTCATGGGCTTTATTATTGTCATAAAATTCATAAATTCGATTACAAGCGACAGAAGGGGGTTCGTTTTAAATAACAATTCGAGCGGCATTCGGATTTCTCGTCGTATCCTTCTGGAATATTGTACCGCTCTTGCGATTCTCGTCAATGAGATGACTGGATTAGGAAGACCATTTTTTTTAATTCTAATATTATATCATAATACGTTTATATCTAATATTAATTGAATGATATTTATGTCAGACACTGATTTATGTAGAAATTTTAGCCTAGATTATTACTTGGATCGCTTATTTTCGACGATTTTTCGAAAGCCTTCATTTCGAAAACGAAACAAACGAACAAAATATAAGCATAATTTTTATTGACAACGGGATGTTCCCCTTCATTGGTTGCACAATTTTTTACCATATGATCGACTTGTGTTCATCAAAGGCGCAAAAAACTGAACAGAATTTCGTTAAACAAACCTTATAAAATCTTTGGAAAGAACTTTTATGGATTTGATACATATTTTCATAAATTGCAACCTTTTAGTGGTTGAACGTTTCTGCCATGTTCGGGCGACAAATTTCCACCCTTTCTTGGTTTTTTGATTTTCATGACAACTCTAACTCACAATCAATAACTTCTGGATACATCGCAATTGACAAATTTTCTTTATTTGCAGAATACCACTTTGGGCAGGATGTCTCATAACGATTGTTGACACGTTCACGTTCCTGTTCTTGGATAAATACGGTTTGAGAAAACTCGAACTCTTGTTCGCCTTCCTGATTGGAGTGATGGGTGTTACTTTCGGTTATGAGTATGTGGTGTCAAATCCTCCACAAGAAGAAGTCATGAAAGGACTCTTGGTACCATGGGCTCACACATATGATTCAAAAGTGCTCACGATGGCGGTTGGAGTAATAGGAGCAGTTATTATGCCCCACAACCTGTACCTCCACTCAGCCCTAGTGAAATCTAGAGATATTGACAGGAAGAAACCTGAAAAGCTGAAAGAAGCCAGAATGTACTATCTAATCGAGAGCTCACTCGCTTTGATATGCAGCTTAATTATAAATATATTTGTTGTTTCTGTTTTCGCTCATGGTTTGTACAAAAAGACAAATAATGGGTTGGTGAGTTCAAGAAGTTTCACGTATTGCTGCAATTACTAAATTAATTCGTA
This sequence comes from Aphidecta obliterata, assembly GCA_963966015.1. Classification (NCBI taxonomy): domain Eukaryota; kingdom Metazoa; phylum Arthropoda; class Insecta; order Coleoptera; family Coccinellidae; genus Aphidecta; species Aphidecta obliterata. Next base: position 28,908,438 of record OZ014432.1, read on the forward strand.
TTTGCAGCTTGCCGACTGCAAAGCAAATAACCCTGATGTATATTCTAGAGCGCAGGATGTTTTTGAGGTAAGAGGATCATATTTCAAACTTGGTCTATGATTGAAAGAACTAAGAAGCACTTCCGAAAATTTCATCAAGTAGAACAGCTGGCTTCCAATAATTCTTTCCATAATATAAGAAAATATCGTGGACTATACAAGGAATTCATGCTCCATGGAGAGCAACCAACAATACAGCACAGTTCTCTCTTCAATTATTGAGCGCGTTTATGCGATTCACAAACTTCGTTCGCTCGATAAATTACACTTGTTTGATGAAATGCAAAAATCGTTGTTCAACGGTTAATGTTCAGTAACACTTAATTACAAATATGACGGAAAAATGACAATACCACTTTGTGATATATTTCAATCGAGTTGACCTTCATCCTTTTTTCAGCCAAATAATGATTATATCGATGCAGACATCTACAAAGGAGGTATATTCCTCGGATGCACTTATGGTATTGCCGCTCTTTACATATGGGCTCTAGGAATACTGGCAGCTGGACAGAGTTCCACAATGACAGGAACATACGCTGGCCAATTTGCTATGGAGGGTTTCCTCAATCTGCAGTGGCCCAGGTGGAAGAGAGTCCTATTCACCAGAAGTATTGCAATGGTTCCTACTTTTTTGACAGCATTCTTCAGTAATTTGGAGGATGTAACGAAGCTGAATGACTTTCTGAATGCTGTGATGATGCTTCAGTTGCCATTTGCGATCATTCCAACAATTACGTTCACTAGCAATCCCAAAATAATGGGGCGTTTCGTGAATGGATTGTGAGTATTTTTGTAGCCATTTCTTGAAATCAGCTGAACTAGGATGGTTTCAGTCAACCACATTTCATTTCTTTCACAGAGCCTTCAAGGTATGCTCCATAGTTCTTGGAATTATAGTCGTCGCAATCAACGCCTTCTTTGTGGTCACAAAAATCTTAGGATCTGACTTGGGCACCATCGCTATAATATTCATAGCGATTTTATCAATATGTTATTCGATTTTCGTTCTTTATCTCAGCTTACACATGTATATTTCTTTCGGATCTTCGAATCTAGAGAATCGCTCTTTAATTCAGCAGTACGTTATGAATGAATTGCCAAGCAATGAAGCTACTAAAGAAGTAACTTAGGCAAACATGTATCAAGGTGATTTTAAAGAATATTTAGGTGCATACTTTTTAATATCGAGAGAAAGTAGGTATTATTTAAGTATATTGAATATACATAGGAGTCATATAAAATGAATAATACTAAGCGAATACTGTGATACAATTTTTATACTATTCAATAACTATTTTTAGGATGTTATTATTGTTATATTACGACTGTATATTTTAAATACACATTTTTCACGAATGAGCTTCCATTTTTTCCCTGAGAAATGCTCATATTTCATTTCAATACATAAATGGAACTATCATGATGAAAATCTTGTGAATTTTCACACGATATTCTATTTTTTTGAATCTCAACGAATTGACTCCTATCAACGATTTCAACACGCCTTGGTTTGTTCGCAATAACCAACTCTATATATAAATGATTCTGGAAAAATATAAGTTTTGAATGAACACCGTACAGTCCTTTGTATGATACAAAATCACAGATGAAAACTCTGTCTTCCTGTATCAATGTGGTGACTGGTTTTCGATTTGTTCACAAAAAAATTACGAAAAGCAATGCCGTGAAGTCAGGAACTTTTGAGCGCTCGTACATCCACCTTGTAGGTAGATTCGCATTCTTCAGTTTTAGAAATCAATTGAAGAAATTTTCGACAACTGTCAAAAAAATTCTCAAACTTAGGCGAAACTCCAGACTTCATGTCAGTGCTTCAGCTGACCAATTTTTTTTGTTTATTCGTAGAATTTTCTAGGGTATCTATGGTCTTGGTGATGCGATCTGGACAAAATTTCACACGTAGTTTGAATACATTATTCTTCAGCTATGTGTAAAATTTCATTTCCATCCAATCAGTAGTTTCGAAATTATCAAGAAAACCTAAATTTCAAACGCCATATTTATGGAACCCCTAGTATAATTTTGCTCATAGATGAACGTGATCGCGACATTCGAGATCCACACCTATCCTGAAAATTTTAAGTTCCTAGGCGTTTCCGTTCAAAAGTTACAATTTTATATGGTTTCTATGGTTCTGGTGATGTGATCTGGACAAAATTTCACATGTAGCTTGAACACCTCATTCTCCATTCAAGTGCAAAATTTCATCTCGATCAAATTTGTAGTTTTCGAGTAATCAGGGGAACAAAACTTTGAACGGCCATATTTACGGAACCCCTGGTGGAATTTGGCTCATTAACGAACTTAACCGAGGCATTCGGGAACTGAACCCACACTGAAAATTTCAAGTCTCTAGGTTATTCCGTTCGAGAATTATCGTGCTTACGGACATTTTCAGCTCAAAATTCGAAAAATACAGACATCGTGACGAAATGATATAGCTCTCGTGTAAGTAGTACGAGCGCTCAAAAAGCTGACATATTATATTGAAGGGCATCTTCTTAATCAGAAATAAACTTTCTTCTTCCTCTTCAAATTCATTGACGAGAGGCATTTCTTAGGCGACCGAATTGAAAAGCAATGCCGTGAAGTGAGGAGGTTTTGAGCGCTCGTTCCACCTAGTTAAGAAGATTCGCATTTTCCAGTTTTAGGAATCTATTGAAGAAATGTTTGACAGATGTCAAAAAAATAACAGCAGTTTTCTGCCAATTATGCCGAAATATAAGAATTTTTTATTCAATAATGTTGGAAATCGAAATGATTCTGGTCATGCGACCTGGAAAAAATGTAGCTTGCATATATCATTCTCCATCAAAATACAAAATTTCACCACGATCGAATCCGTAGTTTTGAAATTATCAAGAAAACTAAATTACAAACGACCATATTCACGGAACCCCTGGTCGAATTTTGCTTGATACCCGTGACCGCTACATTCGAGATCCGCACCTATCCTGGAAATTTCAAGTCCCTAGGCGTTTTCGTGCGAAAGTTATAATTTTCTTCTGGTTCTGGACATTTCGCATGTAGCTTGAACAATTCATTCTCCATCTGAGAGCAAAATTTCATCTTGTTCGAATCAGCAATTTCGAAGTAATCAGGAGAACAAAATTTCGACGGCCCTCCTTGTGAAATTCTACCCATTAACGAACTCAACTGTAGCATTCGGTAACTGTATCCACACTGAATATTTCAAGTCTCTAGGACGTTCCTTTCGGAAATTATTGTGCTTACGGCTGGCCGGACAGACAAACTTGAGATTTGTAGATGTAAGTGTAAGTAGAACGGGCGGTCAAAAAGGCCAGAGCAGAAAAAAATAAACGAAACCAAACTTATTTATAATATTTTGAATAGGTTCAAAATTGACCACCTATTCCAAAAATGAATCAGAAATAGAACATAAATTTTCTTTGATGATTTTTGGAACTTTGGATTCTCGAAGACAGAACCTTAGTAAAAGGCAATCTTGTTCCATAGATTAATTGAAGAGCTCCTCAAATTAATTATAAATATTCTTCAAAATAAATGATCAACTTGACGACTGTTGATATTGATCACAAATAAGGATAAGCTTCGAATATAAAATAATATAATTTGAGAACAATCAAGCTGTTAACTTGTGAATATCAAATACTGGTTCATCCTTGATATATCTCCAACCAACTTGATTTTTAACACCCGGAGGAAAAGCTCTTAATTTTCCACTCTAGGGGATGTTATCTCGTATATGTATTTATCTATATTTCCGTAAAGAAACAAATCAACTTGCTCATCAAATTCTTGCCAGATTCTCTTATATCTCGATCAGGAATTCTTGCGAACATTTGCATCGAATAATATTTTCGGTGGAATATCGATCTTATTCAGCGAATATTATCCTGAGGGACTGTTCAGGAAGTTCCAAAATTAACAATTATGATGTAGTTAATGAAATTCTCCACTTCTTGCTTCGGGCTCCTTCCACACATGTATCTATCGATCTACGAGGCACGTCCAGAAAGTATTCGAAGGAAATTACAATTTGAAGATACATAATATGTCAGGAGCTTTTGAGCGCTCGTACATGCACCTTGTAGGTAGATTTGAATTTTCCAGTTTCAGAAATCAATTGAAAGAATTTTCGACAACTGTCACAAAAATTCTGAAACTTAGGCGAAACTCCAGACTTCATGTCAGTGCTTCATTTTTTTCGATAATTCGCTAGAATTTTCTACGGTATCTATGGTCTTGTCTATGCGATCTGGATAAAACGTACGTAGTTTGAATACATTATTCTTCAGCTAGGTGCAGAATTTCATCCCAATTCAATCAGTATTTTCGAAATGATCAGGAAAAACATATTTTGAACAACCATATTTACGGAACCCCTAGTCTAATTTTACTCATTGATGAACGTGGCCGCGATATTCGCGATCCAAACCCACCCTGAAAATTTCAAGTTCCTAGGCCTTTCCGTTCAAATTTTCTATGGTTCTGGTCATGCGATCTGGACAAAATATTGTTTTAATATATCATTCTCGATTAAAATACGAAATTTCATCTCGATCGAATCCGTAGTTTCGAAATGATCGAGAAACCAAAATTTCAAACGACCGTATTTACGGAACCACTAGTATAATTCATGCTCATTGATGAAAGTGAACGCGACATTTCAGATCCACACCTATCCTGAAAATTTCAAGTCCCTAGGCCTTTCCGTTCGAAAGTTATGATTTTCTATGGTTTCTATGGTTCTGGTCATGTGATCTGGAGAAATGTAGCTTGAATATATCATTCTCCATTAGTATACAAAATTTCGTCACGATCGAATCTGTAGCTTTGAAATTATCAAGAAAACTAAATTTCAAACCACCATATTTGGGGAACCCCTAGTATAAGTTTGCTCATAGATGAACGTGATCACGACATTCGAGATCCACACCTTTCCTGAAAATTTCAAGTCCCTAGGCGTTTCCGTTCATAAGTTAAAATTTTCTATGGTTTCTATGGCTCTGGTCATGCCATCTAGACAAAATTTCACATGTAGCTTGAACACCTCATTCTCCATTTGAGTGCGAAATTTCATCTCAATCAAATCTGTAGTTTTCAAGTAATCAGGGGAACAAAACTTTGAACGGCCATATTTACGGAACCCCTCGTGGAATTTGGCCCATTAACGAACTCAACCGAGGCATTCGGGAACTGAACCCACACTGAAAATTTCAAGTCTCTAGGTTGTTCCCTTCGAGAGTTATCGTGCTTACGGCCGGATGGACGGACAGACTCGAATTTTCCGACGGATTCGTCATCAGTGAGTCGAACATAGTCGATCGAAAAAACAGACATCGTGACGAAATGATATAGCCCTCGTGTAAGTAGTACGAGCGCTCAAAGAGTACTGACGTGTAGTCAGGAGCTTTTGGGCGCTCGTTAACCCACCTTTAATTTGGAAAAAAAATGACAGCAGCTCTTTGTCAATTATGCTGAATCAGCTCTTACAGGAATATAAGGATTCTTTTTTTCGATTATTCGGTTGAATCTTCTACGATTTCTATTGTCTTTGAAATGCGATCTGGACAAAATTTCGCACGTAGTTTACGAAATTTCGTCCCGCTCGAATCAGTAGTTTTGAAATTATCAGGAAAAAATATTTTGAACGGCCGTATTAACGGAACCCCTAATCTTATTTTGCTCATTGATAAACGTGACCTCGACATTCGGGATCCAAACCTACCCTGAATATTTCAATTCCCTAGGGCCTTTCCGTTTGAAAGTTATAATTTTCTATGATTTCTACGATTCTGTTCATGCGATTTGGAGCCTATTGCACCAAACTTCTTTGCAACTTTCCACATTTTGCATTTTTCAAATCAATTGAGTTACGAAGAACATTCAGAATTGAAAGTGCAAAGTGAAAAATCGAGTGCAAAGTGAAAAGCACTTGGCAAAAATCGAAAAAAAAAAAACAAAGTGTTGGGGGAAATGTTGTGCAACAGAGTTAATTTTCACTTTACAAATATGACAGAATACTAGTAAGCCGGGAGATCCACATAATAGGTAGATTCGACTTTTCCGATAGATTTACCTTTTCGGGTAGATTCACATTTTCGAATAGTTCGGTGAAGAAAAAAAAAATAATAATTTTGATTATTGCCAGAAGGGCCAAGAACGGTCCTGTCCTATAATGTCAATCGAAGGGGGCGGGGCTTTATCCACGAAATACGGGGTAAACGTCACGTAATATCTATGCTCCACGTAAATTAATTCGGGTTTCTCGAGGTGTCAGAAATCGACCTTTTTCAATTCGAGTTCTTGCGAAAACCGAGGATAGATGGAGGACGTCACATAGTTTATTGAGACCTTACGTCCTTTGAGCTGAAAATTCGATCCTTGGCGAAGCCCGAGAGGTTGCGGTTTAATATCCTTATGAAAAGTTCGGCGGCAACTTTTGGGCATCTTTTCGAGTTTTTGACCTTTTCCGAACGTTATTTTCGTTCGTTTGGAATTTCAAATAGGTATCTTTTCGAGTACCGTATGAAAGCCCGTTTCTTCCTCTTGAAAACGCGGGGGGCGCTTCGCGCCCCCGGTTTCTTTCTTTTTCCACAATTTCAAAATTGCTCGAGGCCTTCGGCCTCTCGTTTTAAATAGTTTGTCTTAACTGTTCTGTGGTTTCGAAAAAATAATTTTAGTATATGGACTAGTAAGCCAGGAGATCCACATAATAGGTAGATTCGACTTTTCCGATAGATTCACCTTTTCGGATAGATCCACATAATAGGTAGATTCGACTTTTCCGATAGATTCACCTTTTCGGATAGATCCACATTTTCGAATAGTTCGTTGAAGAAATAGAAATAATAATTTTGATTATTGCCAGAAGGGCCAAGAACGGTCCTGTCCTAAAATGTCAATCGAAGGGGGCGGGGCTTAGTTTATCCACGATATACGTTACGAAATTTCCTCGAAACCACCGAAATTTCACAAAATTGATTTTGAAATTTCGAAAGGAGAGTTATTCAATTATATTCACCAAATATTTTCCTCAAAATCAGTTTATTTCCATACAAAATTCATAATAATTCTCCAACGTCAAATATTTTATTCAAAATTTCAGATTCCCTCATTAATTTTTCATCCACCATGGATTATTTTGTTTCCATAATTCTGAAAATAAGAAAGAAGAATAAAATTAGCATGCTTAACAAAAAGGTTATTCTTGAAATTCCATATTTGCTTCGCTCGGTTTGTCGAAGAATGATATTTTTCAATTAGATCAAGACAAAACATCCTAAACCTTCAAAATAGGGGTGGAATAGTTTCAAGACACTATATTCAATCTGATTAAAATCATTTGGATACCCCCAAGAAGTTTACTTTCTATTGTTCCATTCTGGCTGGGATCGGTTTGTCGAACAATGATATTTCTTCGATTCGATCAAGACAAAACATCCTAAACCTTTAAAATAGGGGGTGAAATAGTTTCAAGACACTATATTCAATCTGATTGAAATCATTTGGATATCCCCAAGAAGTTTACTTTCTATTGTTCCATTCTGGCTGGGATCGGTTTGTCGAACAATGATATTTCTTCGATTCGATCAAGACAAAACATCCTAAACCTTTAAAATAGGAATAGTTTCAAGACACTATATTCAATCTGATTGAAATCATTTGGATATCCCCAAGAAGTTTACTTTCTATTGTTCCATTCTGGCTGGGATCGGTTTGTCGAACAATGATATTTCTTCGATTCGATCAAGACAAAACATCCTAAACCTTTAAAATAGGAATAGTTTCAAGACACTATATTCAATCTGATTGAAATCATTTGGATATCCCCAAGAAGTTTACTTTCTATTGTTCCATTCTGGCTGGGATCGGTTTGTCGAACAATGATATTTCTTCGATTCGATCAAGACAAAACATCCTAAACCTTTAAAATAGGGGGTGGAATAGTTTCAAGACACTATATTCAATCTGATTAAAATCATTTGGATATCCCCAAGAAGTTTACTTTCTATTGTTCCATTCTGGCTGGGATCGGTTTGTCGAACAATGATATTTCTTCGATTCGATCAAGACAAAACATCCTAAACCTTTAAAATAGGGGGTGGAATAGTTTCAAGACACTATATTCAATCTGATTAAAATCATTTGGATATCCCCAAGAAGTTTACTTTCTATTGTTCCATTCTGGCTGGGATCGGTTTGTCGAACAATGATATTTCTTCGATTCGATCAAGACAAAACATCCTAAACCTTTAAAATAGGGGGTGGAATAGTTTCAAGACACTATATTCAATCTGATTAAAATCATTTGGATACCCCCAAGAAGTTTACTTTCTATTGTTCCATTCTGGCTGGGATCGGTTTGTCGAACAATGATATTTCTTCGATTCGATCAAGACAAAACATCCTAAACCTTTAAAATAGGGGGTGGAATAGTTTCAAGACACTATATTCAATCTGATTAAAATCATTTGGATACCCCCAAGAAGTTTACTTTCTATTGTTCCATTCTGGCTGGGATCGGTTTGTCGAACAATGATATTTCTTCGATTCGATCAAGACAAAACATCCTAAACCTTTAAAATAGGGGGTGGAATAGTTTCAAGACACTATATTCAATCTGATTAAAATCATTTGGATACCCCCAAGAAGTTTACTTTCTAATGTTCCATTCTGGCTGGGATCGGTTTGTCGAACAATGATATTTCTTCGATTCGATCAAGACAAAACATCCTAAACCTTTAAAATAGGGGGTGGAATAGTTTCAAGACACTATATTCAATCTGATTAAAATCATTTGGATACCCCCAAAGAAGTTTACTTCTGATTGTTCCATTTTTGTCTACTTACTATTGTCCGAATTACAGTGAAATCGTAAAGAGCCTTTCTACTCACTCGCAAACGTTCAATTTTCATATGATTCAACTCCTGCTTCTTCAGTTCCATCTCGTTTTGCCCGATTTTCCAGAAAATACGAAGACTTGTCTTGAAAATTTCTACCTATTTCCTTAGTCCAACTGTTTTCTTCATATCTTTTTGAATTTTGTCGTATACTGTCTGGACTTACTTGGAAAAGCTAAAGCAGGACCTATTTATTCGCAATTATTACTTTTGAAACCCTGATCATCGGGACTTTGAATTGATGTCTTGGAGCTCCCAATTTTTTCGTTATTTACTTTACTGGAATTGAAATATGTATTATTACGATGGAATGACGTTTTAATTACTTACTCACCTAGATTTTCAGCATTCCGATCAACCTAAGTCAATGTAGTATTTAGGAAAATATGTGCATGTACTGAATGAAGCTCAGAAATCCCTTCAGGCATTCCAGATTATTTTAGATTCTATCTGAAACAGGCTAGGTTATAGGTTTTGCTGTGGAAATACAATTATTTCAAACGAAATGAATTTGATCTTACCTTTTATTATTTCAAAAAGTTCGAAATCAGTCTGGAATGCCGTTGAATTAAAGTATACATCTTTATGTAAACATAACCTATGATGTTCGAAGAAATTACATTCTTCTTTTTGGATACGTTCCGTTATTTGAATTTTCCTTTTATATTTACTCGTCAGCATTATTTTTTCATCCTATTTATTCAAATCTATCTCGAAATTACCGAGTTTCGAGAAATTTCGACGTTTAAATTCAATTTATGGAGAAATGTCATGGAATATCTATGACTCTATGATCGACCGAATTTATTTGTCGAGGTGTCAAAAATCGGCCTTTTTCAGATCGAGTTCTTGCAAAAATTGAAAAAAAGTGAGAAGCTTCACATAGTTATCTGAAATCTTACGTCCTTTGAGCTGTAATTTTGACCCTTGGCGAAGCCCGAGATGTTGCGGTTTATTATTCCTATGAAATGTTTGGCGGCAACTTTTGGTGTTTTCAACCTTTTTCCAACATTATTTTCGTACGTTTGGAATTTTTAACAGGCAAATTTTCGAGTACCGTAAGAAAGCCCGTTTCTTCCTCTCAATAACGCGGGGGCGCTAAAGTGCCTCCGTTATTCTTTCGACTCCAAAAATGCTCGAGGCCTTTGGCCTCTCGATTTTAATAGTTTTGTCTTAACTTTTCTGTGGTTTCGAAATATAATTTTAGTATCGGGAAAATATGTAACGTAAACTTTCTCACAGGGTCCTCCGATGAAGCCAGAGATGATTTTCCTACCTTGTCATGTCATTTTTTCCTTAGGAGCTATCTCGTCGTAATTATCTCATCGTAATTATCTCATTCGAAATCCTGTTGGGGACATTTCGTTAGGTTAGGTCCCGGAGTTGTCAAGATTTTTCGTTTTCCCTTTGTATCAATCAACTGGAAATTTAAAGAAATACGTATTATTGGGATATAAAAACGTTTTAGTTACTCACTCATTTACTTACCTTGATTTCTCTTTACTATCTTCTGAATACTTGGCACCTTCATTTTCGTTCTAGTTCTATCGCGTTGAATGTAGAAATTAATCGATGTTGATCGATTTCTCTTTCTTCTTGTCGGTTACACTCGGATATGCTTACAAATTAAGCAGTCGAAATATATTTGTCGTCGTTTTTATTCATATTCATCTCGAAATGATCGAGTTTCGGGGAATTTCGTCGACTTGTGAATTGGCGTTCAATTCAATTTCGGGGAGAAATGTCACGGAACATCTATGACTCTATGATCGATCGAATTAATTTCTTGAGGTGTCAGAAATTGACCTTTTTCCAACCGAGTTCTTGCGAAAACTGAAGAAATGTGGAGGACCCCACATAGTTTACTGAGACCTTACGTCCTTTGAGCTGGAAATTCGATCCTTGGCGGAGGCCGAGATGTTGCGGTTTAATATCCTTATGAAAAGTTCGGCGTCAACTTTTGGCTTCTTTTCGAGTTTTTGACCTTTTCCGTTCGTTATTTTCGTTCGTTTGGAATGGAAAGTAGGCAAATTTTCGTGTACTTTAGGAAAGCCCGTTTCTTTCCCTTGAAAACGCGGGGGCGCTTTGCGCCCCCGGTCTCTCCATTTTTCGCAATTTTAAAATTCCTCGAGGCCTTCGGCCTCTCGTCTCAAAATAGTTTTTGTCTTAACTATTCTGTGGTTTTCTCATTTTGACATTTATCTACTATAGTATATAAGAAGACTTGTAAGCCAGGAGATCCACATAATAGGTAGATTCGACTTTTCCGATAGATTCACCTTTTCGGATAGATCCACATAATAGGTAGATTCGACTTTTCCGATAGATTCACCTTTTCGGATAGATCCACATTTTCGAATAGTTCGTTGAAGAAATAGAAATAATAATTTTGATTATTGCCAGAAGGGCCAAGAACGGTCCTGTCCTAAAATGTCAATCGAAGGGGGCGGGGCTTAGTTTATCCACGATATACGTTACGAAATTTCCTCGAAACCACCGAAATTTCACAAAATTGATTTTGAAATTTCGAAAGGAGAGTTATTCAATTATATTCACCAAATATTTTCCTCAAAATCAGTTTATTTCCATACAAAATTCATAATAATTCTCCAACGTCAAATATTTTATTCAAAATTTCAGATTCCCTCATTAATTTTTCATCCACCATGGATTATTTTGTTTCCATAATTCTGAAAATAAGAAAGAAGAATAAAATTAGCATGCTTAACAAAAAGGTTATTCTTGAAATTCCATATTTGCTTCGCTCGGTTTGTCGAAGAATGATATTTTTCAATTAGATCAAGACAAAACATCCTAAACCTTCAAAATAGGGGTGGAATAGTTTCAAGACACTATATTCAATCTGATTAAAATCATTTGGATACCCCCAAGAAGTTTACTTTCTATTGTTCCATTCTGGCTGGGATCGGTTTGTCGAACAATGATATTTCTTCGATTCGATCAAGACAAAACATCCTAAACCTTTAAAATAGGGGGTGGAATAGTTTCAAGACACTATATTCAATCTGATTAAAATCATTTGGATACCCCCAAAGAAGTTTACTTCTGATTGTTCCATTTTTGTCTACTTACTATTGTCCAAATTACAGTGAAATCGTAAAGAGCCTTTCTACTCACTCGCAAACGTTCAATTTTCATATGATTCAACTCCTGCTTCTTCAGTTCCATCTCGTTTTGCCCGATTTTCCAGAAAATACGAAGACTTGTCTTGAAAATTTCTACCTATTTCCTTAGTCCAACTGTTTTCTTCATATCTTTTTGAATTTTGTCGTATACTGTCTGGACTTACTTGGAAAAGCTAAAGCAGGACCTATTTATTCGCAATTATTACTTTTGAAACCCTGATCATCGGGACTTTGAATTGATGTCTTGGAGCTCCCAATTTTTTCGTTATTTACTTTACTGGAATTGAAATATGTATTATTACGATGGAATGACGTTTTAATTACTTACTCACCTAGATTTTCAGCATTCCGATCAACCTAAGTCAATGTAGTATTTAGGAAAATATGTGCATATACTGAATGAAGCTCAGAAATCCCTTCAGGCATTCCAGATTATTTTAGATTCTATCTGAAACAGGCTAGGTTATAGGTTTTGCTGTGGAAATACAATTATTTCAAACGAAATGAATTTGATCTTACCTTTTATTATTTCAAAAAGTTCGAAATCAGTCTGGAATGTCGTTGAATCAAAGTATACATCTTTATGTAAACATAACCTATGATGTTCGAAGAAATTACATTCTTCTTTTTGGATACGTTCCGTTATTTGAATTTTCCTTTTATATTTACTCGTCAGCATTATTTTTTCATCCTATTTATTCAAATCTATCTCGAAATTACCGAGTTTCGAGAAATTTCGACGTTTAAATTCAATTTATGGAGAAATGTCATGGAATATCTATGACTCTATGATCGACCGAATTTATTTGTCGAGGTGTCAAAAATCGGCCTTTTTCAGATCGAGTTCTTGCAAAAATTGAAAAAAAGTGAGAAGCTTCACATAGTTATCTGAAATCTTACGTCCTTTGAGCTGTAATTTTGACCCTTGGCGAAGCCCGAGATGTTGCGGTTTATTATTCCTATGAAATGTTTGGCGGCAACTTTTGGTGTTTTCAACCTTTTTCCAACATTATTTTCGTACGTTTGGAATTTTTAACAGGCAAATTTTCGAGTATCGTAAGAAAGCCCGTTTCTTCCTCTCAATAACGCGGGGGCGCTAAAGTGCCTCCGTTATTCTTTCGACTCCAAAAATGCTCGAGGCCTTTGGCCTCTCGATTTTAATAGTTTTGTCTTAACTTTTCTGTGGTTTCGAAATATAATTTTAGTATCGGGAAAATATGTAACGTAAACTTTCTCACAGGGTCCTCCGATGAAGCCAGAGATGATTTTCCTACCTTGTCATGTCATTTTTTCCTTAGGAGCTATCTCGTCGTAATTATCTCATCGTAATTATCTCATTCGAAATCCTGTTGGGGACATTTCGTTAGGTTAGGTCCCGGAGTTGTCAAGATTTTTCGTTTTCCCTTTGTATTAATCAACTGGAAATTTAAAGGAATACGTATTATTGGGATATAAAAACGTTTTAGTTACTCACTCATTTACTTACCTTGATTTCTCTTTACTATCTTCTGAATACTTGGCACCTTCATTTTCGTTCTAGTTCTATCGCGTTGAATGTAGAAATTAATCGATGTTGATCGATTTCTCTTTCTTCTTGTCGGTTACATTCGGATATGCTTACAAATTAAGCAGTCGAAATATATTTGTCGTCGTTTTTATTCATATTCATCTCGAAATGATCGAGTTTCGGGGAATTTCGTCGACTTGTGAATTGGCGTTCAATTCAATTTCGGGGAGAAATGTCACGGAACATCTATGACTCTATGATCGATCGAATTAATTTCTTGAGGTGTCAGAAATTGACCTTTTTCCAACCGAGTTCTTGCGAAAACTGAAGAAATGTGGAGGACCCCACATAGTTTACTGAGACCTTACGTCCTTTGAGCTGGAAATTCGATCCTTGGCGGAGGCCGAGATGTTGCGGTTTAATATCCTTATGAAAAGTTCGGCGTCAACTTTTGGCTTCTTTTCGAGTTTTTGACCTTTTCCGTTCGTTATTTTCGTTCGTTTGGAATGGAAAGTAGGCAGATTTTCGTGTACTTTAGGAAAGCCCGTTTCTTTCCCTTGAAAACGCGGGGGCGCTTCGCGCCCCCGGTCTCTCCATTTTTTCGCAATTTTAAAATTCCTCGAGGCCTTCGGCCTCTCGTCTCAAAATAGTTTTTGTCTTAACTATTCTGTGGTTTTCTCATTTTGACATTTATCTACTATAGTATATAAGACTAGTAAGCCAGGAGATCCACATAATAGGTAGATTCGACTTTTTCGATAGATTCGACTTTTCCGATAGATTCACCTTTTCGGGAAGATCCACATAATAGGTAGATTCGACTTTTTCGATAGATTCACCTTTTCTGGTAGATTCACATTTTCGAATAGTTCGGTGAAGAAAACAAAGAAAAAATAATTTTGATTATTGCCAGAAGGGCCAAGAACGGTCCTGTCCTAAAATGTCAATCTAAGGGGGCGGGGCTTAGTTTATCCACGAAATACGTTTCGAAATTTCCTCCTAACCACCGAAAATTCACGTAAATTGATTTTGAAATATCGAAAGGAAAGTTATTCAATTATAATCACCAAATATTTTCCCCAAAATCGTTTTATTTCATTATATTTCCATTCAAAATTGATAATAAATCTCCAACGTCAAATATTTCATTCAAAATTCCAGATTCCTCCATTAATTTTTCATCCACCATGGATTATTTTGTTTCCATAATTCTAAAAAATGAGAAAAATGATTGAAATTAGCATACTTGAATGGCGATTATTATATATTCTCCTCAAAATCAGTTTATTTCCATTCAAAATTCATAATAAATCTCCAACGTCAAATATTTCGTTCGAAATTCCAGATTCCTACATTAATTTTTCATCCACCATGGATTATTTTGTTTCCATAATTCTAAAAATCAGAAAAAAGATTGAAATTAGCATACTTGAATGGCGATTATTATATATTCTCCTCAAAGTCAGTTTATTTCCATTCAAAATTCATAATAAATCTCCAACGTCAAATATTTCATTCAAAATTCCAGATTCCTGCATTAATGTTTCATCCACCATGGATTCTTTTGTTTCCATAATTCTGAAAATAAGAAAGAAGAATAAAATTAGCATGCTTAACAAAAAGGTTATTCTTGAAATTCCATATTTGCTTCGCTCCGTTTGTCGAAGAATGATATTTTTCAATTAGGTCAAGACAAAACATCCTAAACCTTCAAAGTAGGGGTGGAATAGTTTGAAGACACTATATTCAATCTGATTCAAATCATTTGGATATCCCCAAAGAAGTTTACTTCTGATTGTTCCATTGTTGTCTACTTACTATTGTCCGAATTAGAGTGAAATCGGAAAGAGCCTTTCTACTCACTCGCAAACGTTCAATTTTCATATGATTCAACTCCTGCTTCTTCAGTTCCATCTCGTTTTGCCCGATTTTCCAGAAAATACGAAGACTTGTTTTGAAAATTTCTACCTATTTCCTTAGTCCAACTGTTCATATCTTTTTGAATTTTGTCGTATACTGTCTGGACTTACTTGGAAAAGCTAAAGCAGGACCTATTTATTCGCAATTATTACTTTTGGAACCCTGATCATCGGGACTTTGAATTGATGTCTTGGAGCTCCCAATTTTTTTGTTATTTACTTTACTGGAATTGAAATATGTATTATTACGATGGAATAACGTTTTAATTACTTACTCACCTAGATTTTCAGCATTCCGATCAACCTAAGTCAATGTAGTATTTAGGAAAATATGTGCATATACTGAATGAAGCTCAGAAATCCCTTCAGGCATTCCAGATTATTTTAGATTCTATCTAAAACAGGCTAGGTTATAGGTTTTGCTGTGGAAATACAATAATTTCTTACGAAATGAATTTGATCTTACCTTTTATTATTTCAAAAAGTTCGAAATCATTCTGGAATGCTGTTCAATCAAAATAAACATCCGAATGTAAACATAACCTATGATGTTCGAAGAAATTACATTCTTCTTTTTGGATACGTTCCGTTATTTGAATTTTCTTTTTATATTTACTCGTCAGCATTATTTTTTCATCCTATTTATTCAAATCTATCTCGAAATTACCGAGTTTCGAGAAATTTCGACGTTTAAATTCAATTTATGGAGAAATGTCACGGAATATCTATGACTCTATGATCGACCGAATTTATTTGTCGAGGTGTCAAAAATCGGCCTTTTTCAGATCGAGTTCTTGCAAAAATTGAAGAAAAGTGAGAAGCTTCACATAGTTATCTGAAATCTTACGTCCTTTGAGCTGTAATTTTGACCCTTGGCGAAGCCCGAGATGTTGCGGTTTAATATTCCTATGAAATGTTTGGCGGCAACTTTTGGTGTTTTCGACCTTTTTCCAACATTATTTTCGTACGTTTGGAATTTTTAACAGGCAAATTTTCGAGTACCGTAAGAAAGCCCGTTTCTTCCTCTCAATAACGCGGGGGCGCTAAAGCGCCTCCGTTATTCTTTCGACTCCAAAAATGCTCGAGGCCTTCGGCCTCTCGATTTTAATAGTTTTGTCTTAACTTTTCTGTGGTTGTGAAATATAATTTTAGTATCGGGAAAATATTTAACGTAAACTTTCTCACAGGGTCCTTCGATGATGCCAGAGATGATTTTCCTACCTTGTCATGTCAGTTTTTCCTTAGGAGCTATCTCGTCGTAATTATCTGATCGTAATTATCTCATTCGAAATCCCGTTAGGGACTTTTCGTTAGGTTAGGTCCCGGAGTTGTCAAGATTTTTCGGTTTCCCTCTGTATCCATCAACTGGAAATGTAAAGAAATACGTATTATTGGGATAGAAAAACGTTTTAGTTATTCACTCATTTACTTACCTTGATTTCCCTCTACTATCTTCTGAATACTTGGCACCTTCATTTTCGTTCTAGTTCTATCGCGTTGAATGTAGAAATTAACCGATGTTGATCGAATTCTCTTTCTTCATGTCGGAAGCATCCGGATAAGCTTTCAAATTAAGCCGCCAAAATCTATTTCTCGTCGATTTTATTCGAATTCATCTCGAAATGATCGAGTTTCGAGGAATTTCGTCGACTTGTGAATTGGCTTTCAATTCAATTCCGGGGAGAAATGTCACGGAATATCTATGACTCTATGATCGACCGAATTAATTTCTCGAGGTGTCAGAAATCGACCTTTTCCAAATCGAGTTCTTGCGAAAACTGGAGAAATGTGGAGGATCCCACATAGTTTATTGAGACCTTACGTCCTTTGAGATGGAAATTCGATCCTTGGCGGAGCCCGAGATGTTGCGGTTTAATATCCTTATGAAAAGTTCGGCGGCAACTTTTGGCGTCTTTTCGAGTTTTCGACCTTTTCCGAACGTTATTTTCGTTCGTTTGGAATGGGAAGTAGGCATCTTTTCGAGTATAGTAGGAAAGCCCGTTTCTTTCCCTTAAAAACGCGGGGGCGCTTTGCGCCCCCGGTGTTCTCCTTATTTCGCAATTTTAAAATTCCTCGAGGCCTTCGGCCTCTCGTCTGAAAATAGTTTTTGTCTTAACTATTCTGTGGTTTTCTCATTTTGACATTTATCTACTTTAGTATATAGGACTAGTAAGCCGGGAGATCCACATAATAGGTAGATTCGACTTTTCCGATAGATTCACCTTTTCGGGTAGATTCACATTTTCGAATAGTTCGGTGAAGAAAAAAAAAATAATAATAATTTTGATTATTGCCAGAAGGGCCAAGAACGGTCCTGTCCTATAATGTCAATCGAAGGGGGCGGGGCTTTATCCACGAAATACGGGGTAATATCTATGCTCCACGTAAATTAATTCGGGTTTCTCGAGGTGTCAGAAATCGACTTTTTTCAAATCGAGAAACTGAGGATAGTTGGAGGACGTCACATAGTTTATTGAGACCTTACGTCCTTTGAGCTGGAAATTCGATCCTTGGCGGAGCCCGAGATGTTGCGGTTTAATATCCTTATGAAAAGATCGGCGGCAACTTTTGGCATCTTTTCGAGTTTTTGACCTTTTCCGAACGTTATTTTCGTTCGTTTGGAATTCGAAATAGGCACCTTTTCGAGTACCTTAGGAAAGCCCGTTTCTTCCTCTAAAAAACGCGGGGGCGCTTTGCGCCCCCGGTCTCTTTCTTTTTTTGCAATTTCAAAATTGCTCGAGGCCTTCGGCCTCTCGTTTTAGATAGTTTTGTCTTAACTGTTCTGTGGTTTCGAAAAAATAATTTTAGTATATGGACTAAGTTGCAAAATATGTTGGTACAGTAGGCCCCTGGACACAATTCTGCATGTAGCTTGAACACGTCATTCTCCATCTGAGTGCGAAATTTCATCTCGATCGAATCAATAGTTTCGAAGTAAACACGAGAATAAAATTTCGAACGGCCATATTTACGGAACCCCTGGTCGTGGTATTTACCGCGGCATTCGAGATTCAAACCTACCCTAAACCTTTCAAGTTTCTAGGTCGTCGCCTGGACAGAAATACCCGAATTTTCGACGTATTTGTCATCAGTGAGTCGAACTGTGTCGATTGAGACCATTTTCGGCTCAAAATTCCAAAAATACAGACACGAATTGTTATAGCCCTCGTGTAGGTAGAATGGGTGCTCAAAAAGGCTGTTGCTATTTGGCGTATTTTCAACCACTTTTGCCAGGAAGTTCGAAGAATATAGTTGATATTTGTGTACAGGATTTTCAATATTGTTTCAATTAAATACTCCTAATACCACTACAGGATGGAAGAGTTCCTTCCTCTGAAATATAAGTTTTCAGCCATCGAAAATGCTTCACAAAAGCTGAAACATTCCAGTGTTCATTTCTCTCCATCCACATGATGAATTTTTTCATATTATTTCGAAAATCTAGATAGGGGTCTCAGGGTAAGATAGGATACACGAGTTATGCCTCTTCACTAACTCCTCCGGATTCTGAGTGCCCTATAATTCTGAGGAATTAAGTCTGGTCCCTCGTAAAAAAAAGGATCCATTAATCCGCAGTGCGTAGGATTCGTAAGCCAAATATACAAGATAATGAGAAGTGACAAAGTACTCCAGGCAATCTTTGAGTGTTCTCATCAAGTTTTAGATCATAAACAGCTATCTCGTTTGACGTGCTCTCTCTTTGTTCGGGCATGATACTAGGAAGGGTAAAATGTCGTCTTAGATTTATATTTTTTTCATCTTCTAGATTCTTTTTAGGAATCAATGGTATTTGGTATACATCCCCCTACAATAGATCATACATTTCGAAATATATATTTCGTTGTCATGAATCTAGAACCAAATAATACCGGGTTTTTGTTTGAAATATGACATATAAACAGAGTATAAGATTGAAGAAATGATAATGCGGTGGCACGTGAAGAGAGTTAAATTTACAGTTTGTTTCTGCCAGTTAATTTTTGTTTTTTTTTTGTTTGTCTATTCAGGGACCTCAGAGACGAACTATCTCCGATAGAAAGAACAGTGTGAGACTTCGTATAAAGCACGACCGGCTCGAACTAAACCTAACCTGCTATTTTAGATTCCGGGCATTTATTACCTATTACCCTTGTGACTCTTTTTGTACGTATCTCTTTCACGATCTTTGTTGTGTGATTATTGGGTTACCTATGACATTCATAGGAGAGTCTTTCTTCTTGATATTTGAAATTGGGTTCACTCAATTTCTGTTTCTACGTAGTTGATCTCTGGATCTTTCGTGATAGGTGAGTATCCTAAGTATCTTCTTCTGCGGGTTGTAGTCAACAAGTCTTTTTAGCTCATTATTTGGGTGTTGACTTGTTTTTTCAAATATCTTCTCGGCCTTCTTCTTTAGGAAATCTGTGACAGTTTCCCATTCTAAATCTCTGTGGATTTGTTGGTTTCTTATGAACCACGGCATATTCATTGCTGCTCTTAGCACTTTATTTTCTGTTGCTTGAATCTCTTTTATATGGCTATTGGCTGCATGGCCCCATGCCGCCGAAGAATATGTTAGTTGAGGTCTTGCAATTGACTTGATCATTGGGAGTTCCATGCCCTGGTTCATTTGGCTATTTCATCCAAGCAGTGGGTAAAGTCTACTCATTGCTGAGTTTGTTTTAATCACTGCATATTTCATATGGTGTTTCCATGTAAGCCCTTTATCTAGTTTTACTCCTAGATATATAACTTAGTTTTCCCATTTGATCTCTTCTCCATCTATCCTCAGGTTGGAATTCATTTCTAGTCTCCGCTTCTGTATAAGTATAGCTCAGCTCTTATTGCTATTCATTTGAATTTTCCATTTAATGAACCATTCTTCTAAATATTCTAGTGCTTCTCGCAATCTTTTGTATATTCAGTCTGGTTGACGATATCTGACGGGCTAGCCGATTCCTTGGTTTTTCAAAAAAATCGTAGATACAGATTTTGTAGAGTACAGGTCTTGGAACTGAACCTTGGGGTACTCCTGCGTCTACTTGTCTGTTGGAATATAATTCTAGCATAGAAATTCCTGTTCCTCGAGTAGTCTCTTATTATCGTAGGCAAGTCCTTCGTGCCAAACTAGATCGAAGGCTCTCTCTACATCTAATAGCCCTTATCCTGTGGCTTGTTTATTCTGAAATCTTTTAGTGACATATCCACTGATCCTCAACAGTTGAAGTTCTATGGAATGATCTCTTCTGAATCAAAATTGTTCAAGTGGTATGAGATTCAGCGCTTCTGTTTCTTCATTGAGCCTTTGTGAAATAACTCTCTCAACTATTTTTCCAAGTGCTGACAGTAGACTTATCGGCTTGTAGTTTTGTGGGAATTTTCTATCTTTTCCTGGCTCATTGAACACAATTAATTCTGCTGTTTTCAATCTTTTCGAATAAAATTCTGTTTTCATTCCTGCGTTTGCTTTATTAGTAAGCGCTGCTATTCCTTTTCCAGGCATTTTCCGTAACATGAAGTTTGTTACTTTGTCATCCTCTGGAGCTTTCCTGTTTTTTAATTTCTTGATGATATCTTCAACCTCTGTTGGTGTTGCCCTCCGGAGATTCCAACATCAATTCTACATTTGCTTTTACTTCTTTTTCGAAGTCTTCATTGTCATCGTCTTTTCAGTGTTTTATTGTGGATTCTCTTTGTATTGCGTTGATCAGTACTTCGGCCTTTTCAAGCATTGAGTAGGCCATCCCGTTTGCTCCGTGTAGAGGAGGGATTTCAGTTTTTTCACGCCGTAAGAACTTTTGCATCTTCCATGCTGAGTGGTCTATGGTGTTCAGCTCTTTAACTCTTTGGTTTTATCTGTCTGTTCTCAGTTCTCTCAGTGCATTTTTCAGAACTTGGCTGTGTTCATTCAGTTCCTTCTTGTCTTCTTCTCGATGTAAATTTCTGTGTGATCTATTTCACTTTATAAGCTCTTTTATTGCTCATAAACTTTTCCCTATATACGGCTGACATTTCGTGTCCACATAATAGGCAAGGATAAAATGAGTTAGCTTCAGACCATTGTTTGTTTTTCCCATTTGGTTCGAAAAATTACTCTTTGTTGAGTATAAGTATGTTCCATATAAATCTCTGATTTCACCTCATGAACTGTTGATGACATTATTTGTCACTTTGTTCTCTATGAGATCTCATCTCAATAGAAACAATCTTCAGTGATATCTGAAGAGCAGGTCATGAAATTTAATCACTTTGGTTCGCCAATATCAGGAAGTAGTGAGAAGACCTACGAATAGTTCTCACTAAAGCATAAAGAAGCTAATAAGGGGTGCCGAAATGCAAACCTTCAGATTAATGGCATTATCAAGTTCGTAGCAGTGTCATAATATAAGACAAAAGTTGCAAGTGGCATACGTTATGAGGTGGATCAGATCTAGAAAACGAAAATCAGGGATCATGTGGACAGAATGATCAAGATGGCAAAGTGGACAGAAGACCAGATAACACCAAGTAGAAGACCACCAGAAGAATTTTATTAAGCGAGCAAAAGTACCTGTCTTCACAGAGATGTTTTTCTCGAACTTTTTATGTATGACTGCGACATCGTATAATGATCACATTTCACAATTTCAAAAAAGAAATATAAGTTCAAAGGTTCTCATAGTTCACTCGAAACCACTGCGGATTGTATAATTGCAGTTGAGGGGTACTTCAGACTAAGTAATTGACAAATGAAAGGGCGCTCATCCTTGTGCAACATAAACAACAGTGTTGAGATGAATAGCTGGCTACGCTAGACCAGTACAACGGTCGGCAAGGGACCTTCGTAATTAAGTGGACACCGGGAATAATAAACCTCTTCGGATTTATCATGAGTTATCGCAAATTGCGATTCTAGGATTAATGTCATTGGTGGGACATTTGCGTGCATAAAAAAGTCCTGGTTTGTGAAAGTGATGGAAACCTCTTTTGAACAAGTTGGCGTGAATTCCAAACATGACTCATTTTATTATTATCATAACGAGAAGTCTTGACATGAGAAGAATGAGGTCAAAAATTCACATATTTATCATTTCGTCCAGTGAAATTCCTAAATTCCGAAGGGATGAGATGAGATAGGGAAAGAGGGATAAATGTGTCATCCCAATCGAATACGATTAATTTCGGCAGGAAGAAGCCGATCTAGAATTACTAAAAATGTAAATTGGGTTGGTAATATCACGGTATAAACGAGAAGAAATTTCAATATTATTCACAAGAAAATTATGTAACGATAACTGAATATCACAAAATTAAAAAGGTTTTTTTCGCCCTATACGGTGTCTCCTGGATCCACAGCTAGCAACCAGTTTTTCGGAGCGACGCGCTGCTCGACGCTCACATACAGCTCGTACAGATAGACGTCATACCGCTCCTTCTGGGCCTTCGCCATAACGTTCTCATGTGTCATGTGGCGGCTCTTCGCACGTTCGGAAGATGGCGTTGTCGGCTTCGTCACACCGCGTTGTCTCCCAAGGTTCTCTTCATCAAGTGCAATCGACGTGCGGTGAGTACCACTTTCCTTGTGATGGTGTCTAGTAGGGCAACAATTCTTGGACGAAATAGACATCCGTTTCGCCCATCTGGGTCAAACTCCTCGTTTGAGTACTTTAGCCATCTTCCGGATTTGCGGAGAGCCGCCACAAACTCAATAATTATGACGCTTCTGGTGATAATTGATATACAAAGAAAGGGTAATGCAGTAATGCATTTATCTCTTCATATTATTGAACAGGGTGTTTTCAAAGGTTTTTCTTTTTTTGAACAGAAGGAAGAACTCAACAAAATGAATTATTTCACCAGAAATCGCCTATATGAAACTCTATCACTGAACAAGTCAGTCAAAAACACGGAACGAAACTGAATTCCTGAACCGAGGTAGGTTTATATTTCTCAACCGTAATAAGCTAGCGTTTTTCACTACTTCAAGAAAGACAGCAACGGAATTCCATGCAAAGGTACATTAAACACAAGATTGAATCTACAAAGTCGGGGCCACCCTTAGGTAGAAGTAAAGAAAGAACTACTCCGTCTGGAAAACCCAATTGACTATTCCACCGAAGAATTTCTCACAAAGGACATTGATCGAACGAACTATTCAGTCGAATTGCATGCACAGCAATTCTTTTGTAGGAATCAAAGTCGAAAGGATGTTCGGCCATTCTACATACTGAATATGACACACTTCATTCTCAATATGTCTCGAAAATTTTCCTGGTCGTTCCTATCTTCAATCTGAGCTTCAGGAAGGGCCTATTATGCAAAACATTTTCATTGAATGTCAGAAACAGATTAATGTTATTTTCCATAGGATTTATGAAACTTACGGGTGAATTGTTATATTATTTTTGTTAATTTTTCTTTGAAACATAGGCTTTGGTCTGAAAAAAAAAAGAAAATTCATATACATATGGAGGGTGTCCAGGAAAATGTGGGAAATCTCTCGGATATAAATAAAACATAAAAAAATAAGATGACAAGTTTCCATAATTTTTTTTCCTGGCGGCCATCTCTACGGAGATACGGCCTCTTATATGACGCCACTGGAAAGTTATTTGACTGGAATATATAACTACTCAATATAATTTAATGAAAATTTGATATGATAAACAGTAGTGAGGACCTCTTAAAATACTGCCCTTATATTTAAATTAGCTCGTTTAGTTTACCAGGAGCGGACTAGGTTGTACGTTTTAATGCTTACATTTTTAACACCCTGTATTATAAGGAATTAACTGTCGAAGCGTCATGCGAGCTGCAACGAATTGAAAACAACGGAAGCTAATAATTATATTTGTTTATCTTTTCAACATTTCATCAGAAATGAGTAGAATTACGTCGTATTGTAGAAAAAATACTTTTATAGTTTTTCTTCTTCCTGCGTGGAGCCCTCCTAGGTTGGGGGCACTGGAGATTTCCCCCGTTACACCTCAGTAGTTTCTCCCCTACAACTGAGCGCCACTTGGAAGAAATGATTGGAGCGACAGACAGGAATTCAAGGAGGCACTACCAGGATTTTGAAGATTTCATTCGTTTCAGCGCGTTTCTCTGTGAAAAGCCCACAACCTGTCGGTTATATCAGTTTGAACAATTATTGGTTTCTTCACATTGTAAGTCTATAGATTCCGAACAGGCAATGAAGTTCCGATGGAGAGACTGCCTTCTTGTTTTATCTAGAAATCGATATCCACTGCATGGAATTCAAATCAGACTAGTGATGTAGAAATTACGATAAGTTTGGAAATTTTGGGGCGAGTTTCTGGAACAATAGAGTAGATATAATGTTTATAAGTAGATGGAATTCGATACTAGTTTCTAGTTTTTTGAGCGCTCGTAATACTTACACGAGGGCTATATCATTTCGTCACGATGTCTGTATTTATCGAATTTTGAGCTGAAATTGTGCCGTAAGCACGATAACTCTCGAACGGAACAACCTAGAGACTTGAAATTTTCAGTGTGGGTTCAGTTTTCGAATGCCTCGGTTGAGTTCGTTAATGGGCCAAATTCCAGTAGGGGTTCCGTAAATATGGCTGTTTAAAGTTTTGTTCTCCTGATTACTTGGAAACTACAGATTTGATCGAGATGAAATTTTGCACTCAAATGAAGAATGAGGTGTTCAAGCTACATGGGAAATTTGGTCCAAATCGCATGACCAGAACCATAGAAACCATAGAAAATTATAACTTCCGAAGGGAAAGGCCTAGAAACTTGAAACTTTCAGGGTAGGTTTGGATCGCGAATGTCGCGATCACGTTTATCCATGAGCAAAATTAGACTAGGAGTTCCTGGCCGTTCAAAATATTTTTTTCCTGATAATTTCGAAGCTACTGATTGTATTGAAAGGAAATTTCACAACAAGCTGAAAAATAATGTATTCAAACTACGTGCGAACTTTTGTCCAGATCGTTCCACCAAGACCATAGATACCGTAGAAAATTCCAGCGAATTATCGAAAAAAAATTGGTCAGCGAAGCACTGACGAAGCCTGGAGTTTAGCCTAAGTTTCAGAATTTTTTTGACAGCTGTCGAAAATTCCTCCATTTGATTTCTAAAACTGAAAAATGCGAATCTACCTTCAAGGTGGATGTACGAGCGCTCAAAGGCTCCTGACTTCACGGCAGTGCCTTTATAATTTTTTTTCTCAAACAGATGTAACCAAACTGCTCCAGTTCTAAGAATTTTCAATATCTTCACAGGAAAAAAGAGTTGCCACATTAAATAAAACTGGGAGCGTCAGAATTATTGACATAATAATACAGACAGACATAATTTTCCATGTACTGTTGTCATTCGATCCATCAACATTTCATTATTCTTGCACATTTTTTCTTGAACTTCATTCAAACTGGGTCGGAACGGATCCTAGGCGATTCTTTTTTATGTCCCTTGAAACGACCCCATTGGGTCGGTACCGACCCATTGCGAATGGAAAGTTGTAAATGAAGCACCTTTCTAATTCTCAAGGTTTTACATAATATTTAGAATGATAGTTATTTATATCACAGGAAAATTTGAAAACAACGAGGGGTTCGCAGGAAGTACAATATGAAAAGGTAACATAGAAGAAATGAAAAATTTGTACGTTTGAAAATTCCGAACACTAAAACCAATTTACAACGGTGTTCGATAACGAATGAACTTGATGAAAATATATCGCGCTGCGACCAAATATTAACAAATAATTAGGATTAGTGAACATTGCGCGCTGCAGACCGTCGAGCACTGTTCGTGATAGGTATGGGAATATCTACTGATTCTTATACAATCACGTTTCAATTCACTGTCCAATGTTTGGATGCGAGGCAACCTTGATCAATGTGGACGCTTTACTCTGCACGAATAACTTGCATTGTGCCGCGGTCGAACACGGTCCAAAACTATACGAAATTCGTCAGTCTTTGAGCTCGCGGACAAATGAATTCCAGGGTTGCAAAAACTATCGAACTGGGTCGAACCCATTTATTCCCCCATTGAGGACTGTCATTCGATCTTATCAACTATATATTTTTTGCCAAACTCAGTGGCGGATATAAGGGGGAGCAACTAATTTTTTGATATAATATACTTGTGAAACTCGAAATAATTTTTGTTTGTAAGCCGAGTGACCCTGATAGTTGTGAGCAATGTTCAAGAATGTGCGTCTTTTTGCGGCAGATGGACGGAATTTTTTTTATAAGCTTATTTGATTCGATAGGTACCGAAAAAGTTAGAGTTCATAATTCAGGAGAGAATTATACAGGGTGTTTGTAAAGGTGGGGCTTTTTTTTGACCAGCAATAAAACTTATGAAAATAAGTCATTATATCAAAAATCGTTCATACAATATATTCACCAGGACCAAGTATTTCGAAATCGAAGTTACCCGCTAATCTAAGAAATCGTCAGCCCGGATCTGACGTATTGACACGATCATCTATGATGCATATGATTTTTTCCGATCTCAACCCCTGTGATTTTTTTCTTTGGGGTAATTTGAAAACATTGGTAAGTGTATAAATACGGTGAAGTGAATAATGCAAAAGAACTAAGCATTGAAAATGCTTGTGACATTACTCCGTGAGCAAACTGATGTGATAGTTATTACGCCGGGCAAGACTCTGTGCACATTAAAATAATGGTTACCATTTCGTACTATTTCCTTGATAAATTTGGATCAATTTTATCGGTGAGTTTGTGAACTGCCTAATTTTTTAGGACCTTCTTCCTCTCCTCACTTGGAAATTAAAGAATTATACCGTTCAGGAAGAATTTCCTAATAAAACTTGAAATTGCATATACAAATTTGAGATAAATTGTAGTGCCTAGAAAAGATCGTGAAGGAAGTCGAGCACTTTTTTTACATTATGAGAGAATGCACATGATATAGTGAGAGATAACAAGATCCAGAATCGTATTGAGATATTGATGCCCAAGTTTTTTTGTACTTTTTTTCGAATTGAATGTTTTAGTTGATCAACTTTTGAAATTTTCTCTTTTGAACAGTTCTAGCTCCTGTCAAAAAAAAATAGCCTCACCTTAAAAAACACCCTGTTTATTAATTCCAAAGTTTTATGATCGGAAATAATAAACCACAACAGCAAAACGTATTTCCCTTCAAAATTCGAAGATTCATCAACTATAAAATACCATCATGGTGATAGATAAAGAAACCGGTCTGACTTTAGGAATTCCCACACTTCGTATGAAAACCACGCGAAAAATCTAATAATAGCTTTTTTCGTACTTTCAACAAAGCAATAACAATAAATTTGTTGAAGAGCTGTCCGAACTATGGTACGTAGCCGTGTCATGAATATTCATCATCATTTGGTATCCAATTCTATCGTTTTTGTGTAACTCCCTAATGAAACGAACGTTTCCATACTCGTATTTCATGTTAAAAATCGATACGCGTTTTTTGATTCGAAAATGAGAGAAGATGAAAGGAACAAATTTTTAATGGGTATTTTTCCGATCGTTGGATATTTGAATTGAACGCAATCAATCGGTGAGTCTTTCAAAAAAACCCAGAGGCTTAAGGCGTTCAATCGTAACTGAGTATATAATCAAACACCAAAGGTCCTCTCTGTATGCAACAGAATTATTGGAAATATGAGAGTAAAATCCAAAAACATATTTCTGAGTAAACTCAACTTGTTGTGGTCAATAGGCTCTTCTTGGTCTGGATAATTGAATTAGAAAGCAATAACATGCTTTGGAGCCAGAACCTGTCGGTAAGGCGCTTAGGGTAACTATTAAACTTCAAAGAAAAGTTTAGGAGGGTAGAGGAGACTAACAGTGCAGCACTCTGTCTGAATATTCCAGGTTTATTGCAGTCCTTTTTTCCTTTGACAGAAATATCACAAAGCCTAGTTATAGTTATAGTTATGTAAGGGGGTTACATTTCACTGCGACCTCAAGGTATATTGTGCCCCCTATCAGAGCTGTTTTTGCAAATGCGCTACCTACAGCTCTCCCTCCGTCTCCGGAGCTCCAATGAACTCCAGTATCTGAGAGGGATTCAAGGAGGTTAAATCCCCTTTCCTCCTGTAATTAGCTTGTCTAACACATTCTTTGCACTGGTTTGCAATGGCAAGGCATTCTGTAACCAGGTGAAAAGTAGTTTCCTCCTCTTCCCCACAGAATCCACACTCGTCAGTTTCTTTTGCCTATTCTCATCATATGCTTTCTAAGTCTTTAATCTTGAACTTTCAAAGTTTCCAATGATTTTTTTGGAGTGATCCATCCCCAGAAGATTCCTCCAGAGTATTTCTCTTTCAGTCTTTTCTCCAAAAACTCGTTCTTATAGCTGCTTTTGCCTATGCCACACAACGGTTCTGGGCCAGTAAGTGGCATTTGTGCTCCCTTTCTGGCAAGTGTATTAGCCCCTTCGTTTCCTTTGATTCCTGAGAAACCAGGACCCCAGACTAAAGAGACTTTGTTGTTCTTGCCTACTTCAATGAGTTTCCCCCGGCTCTCCCATATCAGCTTCGAATTGATGATACAGGAGTTCAGTGCTTTGATAGCAGCTTGACTATCAAAATGGATCACAATGTCACACCCTTGATAGTTTCTTTCCAGGTTAATATCTATGCATCTTTTGATTGCAAGTATATCTGCCAGAAAAACACTCGAGTAGGAGCCCAACGATAGTGTACACTTGGTTCTTGCCCCGTTTACTCCAGCGCCGGCCTATCCATGCCTATCGTGGTTTTAGAACCATCCTTTTACCATTCAATGGTATTCACTTTGGAATTTTGGGTAGTGTATTCCTTCTCCCATTCTTCCTTTTTGCATAGCATAGTGTTGAAGGTCTTCCCAATGTTGTTACTTTTTTCATAACATCACTAGGCAGGTTCACCGATGAGATGTACTTGTTCAGAGAGGACCAGGCTCCATGACTTTTAATTTTGCCATTCCCAATAACCTTCCCTAGTTATTCATCACCTCATGGGCTACCCTATTGATCACTAGATGTAGAGGAGTGAGATATATGATGACCTCAAGTGCTTTTGTTGGGCACGTTCTCATAGCTCCACAGAGGCAAGCCTCTGTACCTTTTCGATTATTTTCCTCGTGCTTGTCTGTCCTCCCTTAGCAGACCAGACTA
The DNA here is from genome assembly GCA_963966015.1 of Aphidecta obliterata. Classification (NCBI taxonomy): domain Eukaryota; kingdom Metazoa; phylum Arthropoda; class Insecta; order Coleoptera; family Coccinellidae; genus Aphidecta; species Aphidecta obliterata. The sequence goes on from OZ014432.1 coordinate 28,938,065, forward strand.
CTGCCCCATAAGTTATTATTCGTCTCACAATTATGACGTACATCAGAAAGCCTATCTAGACTTGAATCACTCAGACACCTAGAAACAGCTTACCATAGAAATCAACGCGAAAAATACTGAAATGAAATCATGCAAGAGAGAGATTATCATCCTTGAAACCATCTCAACCACCATCTTGAGATATGGAAGATATACAAAATTATCGAAAAGCCTTGCTTTTATACCAAAAAAGTGAAGCATTCTTGGACTAAATGCCGAAATATTCAACTACCAGGTACCAGGTAGTAATGGATCAACCTTCAGTTTTTCGTCATGCGCTAGTTACAAGAATGGACAAAAGAGAATAAATTAGGTGTAGGACCCACAAATCATTATTATGGCAACAAGAGACAAATGCTCTAGTACCAAATGAATTTTCGACTAATGGTTAGCTACCGAAGTCACCTTTGGAACGAAACAATGTTGAATTTTCTGTCGAGAGTTATGAGCAGCAAACTGTGGGAATATAGTATAGTATGCTATAACTCATAGGAATGGATCTCGTTTGGTATTCATCCTGAGCAAGATGGACTTTCAGCGACATGTGGATGGGGTGGTAGAATCATCCCAAATCCTTTGATCCCTTGCAGCAGGGTAGTGCTAATGTTTTCAGAGTATTATGGCAATCTCTTGCCATGAGCACTCCGATATTCTGATCCTTCGCCCTTCAGGCTTGTTTTGGACTTTTGAGGAGAGGACTGAAAAACTTACTGCATCCTCAGCAAGCTCAGGTAGCTTGGACCCCCGAAAGAAAATCAACCATCTGCTAGAATCTAGGCCAAGAAGAAGGGATTTTGTAATTATTAGCGAAGGGCCAACCCATTATTACGAAAAATTATGTTTATGCTTTGTTCAGTCGAAAAATTTCAATGGTTTGTTGAACCAAACTCGATAACTAAAAGATTTCAATATTTCATTATAAATTGTGCTCGAATATCATCGAATCAACGCAGGTACGACTTTTGGCTCCCACCAATCTGCAAGACTGTATCTCTTCCTCAAAATCTGTTGTCATTGTTTGGAATATGGAATCGCCAAATGGTTATTATCATGGAAACTGGTTGCGACTACCTCTTCAAAACAAACGACACATTCATATATGGTAAGAAAGCATAACCATGACCTTGAACTCGAACATTCCATATTCCTCGAAACAGAGTTTAAAAATAGAACGCTCTTGAAATGAAGGGCGACTCGCATGTTGAGCTTGAATATTTTCAAAAGCGATTCAATTTTTTTTTATTGTTCATGCAGCCATATATTCTTCAGGCCATCATAAAGACCCAAATTGATGGAATTGGTGGGTAAAAAGTGAAGTCTGGTGTGGAGCAACGGTAAAGGTGTGCACTTCGCGAGTGCGCGGTCGGAGGAGTTCGGGATTTTCCGTTGGAAGCCGGCTGTTAGCCGGTGCATTGTCGGTGCTGGATGGCAAGAAAGACAGTCAGTGAGCGGCTTGTAACTCGTTCGAATTCTATATTGTGACGAGCGTTACAAGTGCGCGTGCTAGGGGACTTTACGAAAGTTGGGTGCTTGTGCATTTCTTTGTAGGATAGAACTTTATGGGATTGGTCCGACCCATGACCCGATGTGAGTGTGCCAAATAAACTTTAGGACAGAAAACTCAGAAAAAATGTTCGATCCTTAGGTACACTTAGAATACACCCATGTTTGCAACCGAGGAATACACATTACTCATTCAAAAAAATTGCACGTACATAGTTTTGCCAGATTGAATAGAGTCCGGCTAAAAAGATAAAATAATATAAACAAAATTTCTGAATCTGTTTGGATGGCAGAAGCTCTCAGCACGAATCGCAGAAATATAAGGATGGCATAAGAGCAATTTGGGTTGATGAGTGTCATTTGCACTTTTCTGATGAAAACTGAATAAACCGGTGTATTTTGGCGATATAAATGTGAAAGAAAACGATCGGTATCTGGTATCTTGAAATGTTTGGGACTCGAAGTGGCAATGATTTCCAAGTCGCAAATGGGTGACGGATATCTCAGAGGATGCGTTCAGAGAAAAAGTTTTCTTCCAATTATTCTCAATACGAAACTGATACCAAAAAAATTACGAAAAGCACTGCCGTGAAGGCAGGAGCTTTTGAGCGCTCGTACATGCACCTTGTAGGTAGATCCGCATTTTCCAGTTTCAGAAGGAATTTTCGACAGCTGTCAAAAAAATTCTGAAACTTAGGCGAAACTCCAGACTTCATGTCAGTGCTTCAGCTGATCAATTTTTTTTCGATAATTCGCTAGAATTTTCTACGGTATCTATGGTCTGGGTGGTGCGATCTGGACAAAATTTTGCACGTAGTTTGAATACATTATTTCTCAGCTAGGTGCAAAATTTCATCCCAATCCGCTCAGTATTTTCGGAACTATCAGCAAAAAAATATTTTGATCGGCCATATTCACGGAACCCCTAGTCTAATTTTGCTCATTGATGAACGAACCCCGATATTCGTGATCCAAACCCACCCTGAAAATTTCAAGTTCCTAGGCCTTTCCGTTCAAAAGTTACAATTTTCTATGGTTCTGGTCATGCGATCTGGACAAAATATTGTTTTAATATATCATTCTCGATTAAAATACAAAATTTCATCTCGATCGAATCCGCAGTTTCGAAATTATCGAGAAACCAAAATTTCAAACGACCGTATTTACGGAACCCCTAGTATAGTTCTGTTCATTGATAAACGTGAACGCGACATTTCAGATCCACACCTATCCTAAAAATTTCAAGTCCCTAGGCCTTTCCGTTCGAAAGTTATGATTTTCTATGGTTTCTATGGTTCTGGTCATGTGATCTGGAGCAATGTAGCTTGGATATATCATTCTCCATTAGTTTACAAAATTTCGTCACGATCGAATCTGTAGTTTTGAAATTATCAAGATAACTAAATTTCATACGACCATTTTTACGGAACCCTTAGTATAATTTTGCTCATAGATGAACGTGATCACGACATTCGAGATCCACACCTATCCTGAAAATTTCAAGTCCCTAGGCGTTTCCGTCCAAAAGTTACAATTTTCTATGGTTTCTATGGTTTTGGTCATGCGATCTGGACAAAATTCCACATGTAGCTTGAACACCTCATTTTCCATTTGAGTGCAAAATTTTATCTCGATTAAATCTGTAGTTTTCAAGTAATCAGGGAAACAAAACTTTGAACGGCCATATTCACGGAACCCCTGGTGGAATTTGGCCCATTAACGAACTCAACCGAGGCATTCGGGAACTGAACCCACACTGAAAATTTCAAGTCTCTAGGGTGTTCCGTTCGAGAGTTATCGTGCTTACGGCCGGACGGACGGACAGAGTCGAATTTTCCGACGGATTCGTTATCAGTGAGTCGAACATAGTCGATTGAGACCATTTTCGGCTCAAAATTCGAAAAATACAGACATCGTGACGAAATGATATAGCCCTCTTGTAAGTAGTATGAGCGCTCAAAAAACAAATTTTTTTTTCATGTAAACTGACTCGTTGAATATAATGAGTTATAAGAAAAAACAATTGAAGAACAAAGCTTATTGAACAAGGCAAAATATAACGGAGGATATCGAAAAAGTCCGAGTGAATGATAAACTACACTTCCATAAAATGGACAAAATTTTCTTGAGTCTACCTTTATTTTTAAATGAATTCGTCGCCACGGTTCACTGAGCATGGTTCAATAAAGCCGAACCCATGGTCTGCAGTTGCGAATGTTGCGATCGATGATTTTGATCCTATGAAGTTAACAAGATTGACTTCATGCGTAGCTTGTATGCAGAAACAATTCGGAATAATTTTGTCATATAGTTATGCATGTCTCTTGAACACGTGAATTATTCATTCTTTCATGAAATAATAAAAATACAAACGAGCTTGAGGAAACCCCAAAGGAACAAAAATTAGAGATAATAGATCAGATGACAGATTTCGTCATTAGGGAAGTTAACGCAATGCAACAAACCGCCAATTAAAATCATGAATTATATATTTATCAACTGATCAAGGCTAACTTCTTTTTCATTTATGTTGTTCTTAACAACTTTTGTTAGTTGGAAGACCTATATTATTATAGGATAATGTGTATTTCCATATTGGCCCATTCTATGGGCCGATTTGCAGAAGATATTAAGATAATGACAATCCTTGCCATGTCCACCCGGATCATTCACCCATCGTGCATGTTCGGGGCATTCTGGAGGACCGAAGAACTTATTCTTCCGCAGACGATGCCAGCTCTACAGCACGAATAACATACGTTGAAAGCAAATTTAGCAATATCTGCTAGGACCAATCCCACTAAGATTGGGGGTGTGTAACCAATAGGGGAACCAACCCATTATTAATAAAAATCATGTGTATATTCCGTTATTTTTCTTGAAAATTTAAGGGTAGTTTTTGTTGGTTTGGTAGAGAAAAATAATGTGATCATGAATTTCACCTGAGTTTGCCACATTAACAATTAGATTCACAAAGAAGAAAACGTATGTTGAGGTTTTGCTGATAAATCCTGATGATTATTATTATTTATGTTCAGATTTTGACTCAAGAATTTCTGTCATGGTTTTTCATATTCGAAATGACCATTAGTAGAATTCTTGTAGCTCGAAAATGGATTTTGACGACCAGTTGTAAATAAAATGAAGAAAATAGTCTCCATTTGTACAAGGGGCTTTCAAAGGCTTGGTTGAAAGAATTTACCACCGATGAGTTCGACAGGATAGCCACAATTACCGTTCCATGATGCATTGGAAATCTATCATCTCGTTACCTTCTTGAATTTCATATTTTTCGATATTTTTGCATTCTTCTACTTTTTTTTCCAGATCCTTATGATCTTATGATTTTTTTTACGATTGTATAGTTTCTTTGAAAATAAATTATTATTATTAATTCGAAAATTCATACGAAATGTGGTATACAGGGTATTTTTTAAGGTCAGGCTTTGTTTTGACAGGTGCCAGAACTCATCAAAAGATATCATTCAGCCGGAAGTTGATCATATGAAATATTCAATTTGAAAAAAGTGCAACAAATGTTGGACATCAAGATCTTAAAACGACTCAAGATGGTGTAATCTGTTAGGAGATCTGCCATGAATCAAGGTGCCATATGCATTCCAGCGAGTGAAAAAAGTGCTGGATTTTATGGCGAATTTGTATATTCTACTTCAACTTTTATTAGGAGATTTTTACTGAACGGTATAATTCCTGAAGTTCAAACTAAGGGGAGGAAAAGTTACTGATTAAAAAGGTCCTATAAAAAAAATTAGGGAGTTTAAAAACTCACCGATAAAATTGATCTAAATTGTTAACAGAAATTGTTCGAAATAGTCACCATTCGTTTGATGTCTTGCCTGGGGTAATAACGAATTATTACATGCAGCAACTATCACATCAGTTTGCTCACGAATAATGTCACAAGCATTTCCGATGCGTTGTTTTAATTCTTCAATACTATTCACCCCACCTCACTGTACACTAATGTCCTCTGCACCTCTTTGGATACACATTACGAAATTCGGAAAAGTCCTTGCCATGAACACCCGGATCTTTCACCCATCGTGCATGATCTGGACATTCTAAGGAGAGAACTTCCTGTATCTGTCGCTGCAAGATCTACAGCACGAATAACATATCGAAATCGACTATCTGCTAAGATCGTTACCTCTCACAGTGGGTTATTGTGTAACCAATAGGGAAACTTATCCATTATCGAGCCCATTATCAATTAAATTCTGTTAATATACCGTTGTTTTCCTCGAAAATTTAAATTTAAACGTTTCTGTCAAGTTTTGTCGAAATATTCCTACCTCTCCTTGGTGTTGCGATTCCTCTGACTTTGTAGGTATTTGTTGAACAGTTTTTATTTCTAGGTTAGTTTTCGTTAATTTGGTAGAGAAACGTAATGCGATCAATAATTTCATCTGAAAGGGACTTTGCAACATCAACAATTCGATTCACAATGAAGGAAACACATCTTAAGGTTCTGCTGATTCATGATTTTTTATGTTCGAAATGACCATTAGTAGAATTCTTGTTGTTGTTGGTAAATGGACTATGGCGACCAGTTGGAAATAAAGTAAGTGAAAAACTCATACAGAATGTAGTATATATTTTGTAAATTCATAATGAATTACAAAACACTGACCATATGGTGGAATACTCTCCCCGAACTTCTCCAATTGAGCAGAATAACTCTAACATGCATCTACGAAATACATCACTGACCAGCTTTCTGAATAAATAATGAAGTTCGGTCGCCCTCATTTGATGGATGGGCTCATAGGATCTATTATTAACAATTTAAAGAGTCATCTACGGACGGTGTTATTAACTCCTTGAACTCTCTTCATATTCGTTCTGATTAACACGTTTGATCAATTATATCAACGTGTCAATGAACATAACGTGACTAGTTTCACCCATTGATAGGTGGATATTCAACAAAATTGGTGGAAACTCACATTAATTGTACAGTGTATTCCATCAATCGACCTATAAACTTTTATCGTATATTTTCGGGGTAATTACGAGTAAAAAAAACTTTAAGGAAAGAAGACTATTGGAAAAGTTGGTAAAAATAACATACTTCAGTTCTAGCATACATTCAAGAATTTCAATTTTCTTATGAATCAAATATCTCATTGGTGCAGAACTCTTGGATCTTGGAGAACTTCAAGGATATAACGATCATAATATGCGACGCTCCACTGAAGTAAATCCTATCAGTTCGAAGATTCTCATTTGAAATCCCATCAGAATGTGCCTTTCTTGGATATTCAAATTCCAGAATCCAGAACCATCCAATATTCGAGTATATCAAAACAGTTCCAATGAGTCAAGTTAATATGCTCTACAAATTTGAACTCTGAACCCATTTCAAACAATACGATGAGACTTTAATGTATGTACTCGGAATAACTTCGATGGCGGTTGGGCCCAGTTAATTAGGTTCTCAGTTTATTTACTCGTTTTATTCAAGGCGCTGTAGTTGAATAATCACTTACTTCGATAACCATGAATTTCTTTTCATGGCGTTGAGTTGAGTTGAAAAGCATTAGCAAGTTTGTTTCTTTTTGAATGAAAGGCAATCGTGCAACCGAAAATTTCAATAGCTTGCAACCTCTTATTCCATATCATACATTGATGTAGAAATTAATGAGGTTTCTCGTCAATACGCAATCCATAAATTATCTTAAATCGGATTGATATTCAAGATTCCACGACGATAGATAGATGCCGTGTAAAAATTTGTTTTTGTACAAAATTTCATTACCCGATTTATGCTTTATTAATCGGTTTGAATTTGACACCTTATGCTGAATAGAGGTAGGGATAAGACTTCCTTCTATCGAAAAAAGAATACTTCCGATGTCAAATTTGAAAACCATCGAGTCATAATATTATACACTTTAGACATTTCAAATATTATTCCTAGAAAAAGCTCAGAAAACAAGACTAAAAATTTGAGTTAAAACACAACCGTCTTTGCACGTTTGTTTCTATAAACTCGTTATCATTTTCCCAAATGTACGTAATTTTCAAATTTTTGAGCCGAAAATCAATTAGGTTGGGCTCGCAGATGAAGAATTCATGGTCAAATTGAACTCGGTCCGTGCGTCTGTCCGTCCGAGCGGCGTCTGAGATAACTCTCGAAAGATGAAGCCTCGACTACTTTGTAATTTTCAGGGTCTCAATTCGTCGGTTGAGTTCCTTGATGGACGAAATCCTTCGAATGGTTCCGTAGATATAGCCATTTCAATTTTTTCTCCCGATAATTCGAAAAACACCCGATCGAATTGAAATTTTGCAGTCAGTTGAAAGATGAAACACTTTTTTTATCTTCAACCATTTTCGAGATAGAGGGCAGCCTATTGAAGTAGGTACATTTTGTTTTTGAGCGCTAGTACTAATTACACGAGGGGTATATCATTTCGTCACGATGTCTGTATTTATCGAATTTTGAACTAATGTGCCGTAAGCACGATAACTCTCGAACGGAATAACCTTGAAATTTTCAGTGTGGGCTCAGTTCACGAATGCCTCGGTTAAGTTCGTTCATGGGCCAAATTCCACCAGGGGTTCCGTGAATATGGCCGTTCAAAGTTTTGTTCTCCTGATTACTTGGAAACTACAGATTTGATCGAGATGAAATTTTGCACTCAAATGGAGAATGAGCTACATGTGAAATTTTGACCAGATCGCATGACCAGAACCATAGAAAATTGTAACTTTTGAACGGAAATGCCTAGGGACTTGAAATTTTCAGGATAGGTGTGGATCTCGAATGTCGTGATCACGTTTATCCATGAGCAAAAGCATGCTAGGGGTTCCGTAAATATGGTCGTTTGAAATTTAGTTTTCTTGATAATTTCAAAACTACAGATTCGATCGTGACGAAATTTTGTTTACTATGGAGAATGATATATTCAAGCTACATTTTTCCAGATCGCATGACCAGAACCATAGAAACCATAGAAAATCATAACTTTCGAACGGAAAGGCCTAGGAACTTGAAATTTTCAGAGTAGGTTCGGATCGCGAATTTGGCGGGCACGTTCATCAATGACCAAAATTAGAGCAGAGGTTCCGTAAATACGGTCGTTTGAAATTTTGTTTTCTCGATAATTTCGAAACTACGGATTCGATCGAGATAAAATTTTGTATTTCAATCGAGAATGATACATTGAAGCAACATTTTGTCCAGATCGCATGACAAGAACAGAACCATAGAAACAATAGAAAATTATAACTTTTGACCGAAGGGAAAGGCCTAGGAACTTGAAATTTTCAGGGTTGGTTTGGATCGCGAATTTCGCGGGCACGTTCATCAATGAGCAAAATAAGACTGGGGGTTACGTAAATATGGCCTTTCAAAATATTCTTCAACTGATCATTTTGAAACTACTGATTGGATTGGAATGAAATTTTAGACCTCTTACGCCTCTGCGATTAATGTTTATGACTGTTTCGGAAATGAACTATTTTTATTATTATTATCATTCTTATTATTATCTAGCTGAAGAATAATGTATTCAAACTACGTGCGAAATTTTGTCCAGATCGCATCACCAAGACCATAAATTCTAGCGAATTATCGAAAAAAAATTAGTCAGCAGAAGCACTAACATGAAGTCTAGAGTTTAGCCTAAGTTTGGGAATTTTTTTGACAGCTGTCGAAAATTCCTTCAATTGATTTCTAACTGGAAAATGCGAATCTTCCTACAAGGTGGATGTACGAGCGCTCAAAAGCTCCTGACTTCACGGCAGTGCTTTCATAATTTTCAAATGATCTTCCTTTCCTTTTCGGTTTTTTAGGATGACTTCTTCTAAGAAATACAATAAAGTTCTTGGAAATTCTTGGTTAATATCATCCAACATTTTACTGGGAGGCGGATAAGATTTAGTTTCAACTATAGATGATCGAATGTCTGTGCATCACGAAAAGAAATTATCGTAAAAGCTCCTACTTTTTTTGTAAGTAATATATTGGTCAAGTACTTTTGTTGTAGCCTTGAAATTATAGATTTATCATCTGGTACATACCCTGTCAAGACATCTTTAAGCTTTTTTTTTATTGTTATTAATCGGGACTACAGGTTGATACTCGAGTGATACTCTAAACAGATTTAACACTGCGCGCGCTCTGCCCTCTATCTCGAAAAAGGTTCAAGATATAAAAAAATGTTCGAACAAAATTTGTAGATTATTTAATCTTCCACAAAATTTATAATGAAAACAAATAGCATAAAACCCATAGAAAACGAGGTATTTGCAATAAATGTGTAAAAAAATCGATTTTTTGACCTTTGACCAATATCTGTAGTCGCGGACGCCCTACGAAAAGTAGGTTTCGAGGCAAAGGTTTATACAAATTTATAGCCGACTATCTCTCATTCCGAGGTAAAACCCCTAATATCCCTGGGCTAATAACTGAATGAGTGGAATGGAAGAGTGATCGAGCTTGGTGTCCCCTTAACACATTATGGCATCTCCTAAGGGAAAGCTCTATCACTTTGGAAATCCTGCCTCTAGGTGAATACATATTGGCTTCTGCAGAGCTTTGAACCGATTCGATTGATACTCGATTAAAATTGTATTTGTGGTTACTGCTATTCACCTCTTATTCGAAATACATAATTTACATTGCATGCCTCATCAAGTTCCTGAGCTCAATGCGACAGAACAAATTTGTCCATTTAGTCGTGCAAGAAGCAAAGAAAATATTTCGAAATCGAAATCGAAATCAGTGGAGGATTAGTTAGAATTAATTTGGATTATGAGAAGAATAGTAATCAACCAATTACTGTTTACTTATGTAATGATCACGAGAAAGTCATAGTTGAAACGGTCTATTCGAATTCGTGGGATTAAGATACGAAGGTGGACTGATTTACGGACACCTAAAAAAAACTTGTGTGGTAGGATGCTGAAAGAAAGTTGGAAATGTTATTTTTGGCTACTATTATCGAGATTTGTTCTGGCAATGACATCAAAATCTATAATATGTTTTTTCCTGGCCTCATTACTATTGAAAATCCTGATAGACCATTGAATATTTCACCATTTGCGGTATATCAGATTAGATTAGAGGGGAGGGGGTCTATTGACCTCGAGGGAACCCTTCTGCTGCCCGGCCGTTCGAGTAACACAATTTTGGGCGTAAATAATTTTTTTTTCAAACGTACAGAAACAACGTCATTTTTCAACTGACAGGATCATCGAAAAGTTCTACTTCTCCTCCGCCGTAAGGAAATGTGTTGCTATGTAAATAATTAATCACATTTCCGTACGCCGGAGGGAAAAGTGCCGCTATGTAAACGATGAATTAGGAACCATGAAAAACCTAAAAAATTCTGAATCAAACGTCATTTTTATTCACTAAAATTACATTGAATGTGCAATTGGTCAATGTTGCATTTTGAAAATTGAAACCATGTAGTAAAATACGGGAAGGATTCTGTTCAGAAGCTGATGACTCAATGGGGTCATGTGAGTGGCTGGTTCCAGGAAATTCTTCGACGTTCAATATTCTACTAGCAGCCAAATAGAAAACTTTCGAACTGCTCCTTAGAAGAACTCTTGATTTCTTTGCATGATATCCTACATTTGATTTTCTCGAAAACGCGCGTAACTTCAAAGATTTACCACTATCTATTACGTGTTTGATCGCTTGTTGAGACTTTATCATGGAATAACGGCTAGCCATTGTATTGAAATATGCTAGAAGTACATTCTCATGAAAAACTGCCACACTTTTCGAATTGCACCAATTCACGAAGTGATCATATGCTGCAGAATATTTTTCACTAGACTTTGATGGCCCAAGGAAAGAGACTGCTTCATTGGCCTAAGCCTCAATTTTTGAAGACATTTTCACGTTTCACTAGCTAGCAAGTGATAACTATCAATTATTATACTTCTGTCAAAATGAATTTTTCATGACAATCGTAACTAGGCAATTTTCCATTGATATTTCAATTATCACGATCGTAAACATAAATCTAATTCAAAGGTGGATCTCCAGATTTGTATGAATTTCAAAACGTTTGAAAAAAAATAACATATTCCATTCGGAGGAAAAGTGTCTTTTCATGGCTTGCCTTCAATTACCCGCCTCACTACGTTCGGCGGGTAAGCCCAGGCTCGCCATAAAAAGTGACACTTTTCCTCCTTATGAAATAATATACTATTATTCAGCAGCATTTTTTTTTCTGGTGTGAAACAATCAGTCGAATGTCGCTCGAATATTTCGATACCTTTTTTGTAGAACGATTGAGCTTTTGCCTAAAAATAGGCTTCACTTTCTGATATAACCTCTTCATTCAAGCCAAATATTTTTCTGGCGAGCCTTTTTTCAGGTCTGCGAACAGGAAGTAGTCGCTGGGGGTTAAATAGGGTGGATGCGGAAGCAATTCAAAGGCCATTTCGTGCAATTTGCCCATGGTAGCCAACGGATTGTGACACGGTGTATTGTCTGTGTGAGAGAGGCACTTTTTCCTTCTTCATTTGTGGCCGTTTTTCGGAGATTTCTTCCTTCAAACGCCCCAATAACGATATACAATATTCGCTATTGAGGGTCTTGCCCTTTTCATGTTAGTCGTTGAATATAATTCCGTGCACATCCCAAAATACGGACGCCATAACCTTGCCTCGTATGTTGCGCTTTTGGCCGCTTTGGAGGTAGTTCGCCGGCTGCATTCCACTAAGCTGACAGCCGATTTGACTTTGGAGCGTTTTGGAGATCCATGTTTCATCTAGTATAACATACCGATAGAAAAAATCGTTTTTATTCCGAGGAAACCGCTCTAGGAATCATCGACAAGTTGTTGTAAGTATTTGGTTCACTGTGAGCAAACGCGGCACCTACTTTGGAAACAGCTTTCTCACAAATAATGTTCATGCAAAATAAACCCCACATGTTCCTTTGATATCTTCAGTGTCAGCTATTTCCTGCAACTTTACTCCACGATTTTCCAGTACGATTTTGTGGACTTCTTTATGTTTTCCGGTGCAACCACATCTTTAGGCCTTTGAGAGCGTGGTGCATCTTCGGTGGTTGTACGACCTGGTTTAAAATCTGCATACCAGTCGATGATGGTTGATTTTCCTGGAGCACAGTCCGAATAATGCTTATCAGCCCATGCTTTCGCTTTGACGGTATTTTTTCCTATCAAAAAGGAATGTTTAATCAACACACGACAATATGTTCTCATTGTTTTGAAAATCTCGAAAGCAGCGTCACTTCAAGAGCTGTAACTTTAAATGATTGAAATACTTGAAATTTTGATAGGTATTATTTGAAGGTTGCTTATTTCTGAAAACCATAAGGATTTTGTATATGTGGCGCCACCTGTGGGTAGTACCGGGGACATTTCAGCCGATGAAATATATCGAGTCTGATTTTTCCACAATCTCTGGAGAGTGGAGCTTCATTGTGAATTATAGTCAATGAAATTCCTAAATTATGAATATTTAGTTTAATAATTTCATGTTGCATGCTCCTCAAAATACAGATATCGGTATTGAACCTAGAACCTGTAGTACGTTATAAAATATTGCGATTCCGTTGTCATATTTTTCCTCCAAATAAACAAATGAGATTGGCGACTAATCAAAATGAGACTCCAACCATTAAACCTACAGCTTCACACGTCGTACAACATTGTGACACGTTCCAATTAACAATTTTGTATGGAACTGACAACTACAAAGACTTCGTAACAAAGACCAAAACTTGTGTCCTGAAACTCCAGTTTCCTCAGCTCTACATTCAAACGTTTGTCGAAACGAACCACGTGTGCTTTGTTGTTTCCTCAAACCCGACAACTATGCCGGGCAAACATTCCCGTTTCCTTATTAAAATCGTTTAATTTAAACAGGACACTACGAGGGCCCATTGCAAATGCCGTGAAATGCCTACATAGTAGTGCACATGTATGCAGTCAGAGGAATTACCATCTTAGTGTGTTGATTTATTAATTATGCTAGGGACAATCCCTCATTCCTAATTAGGAAAATGGTAAACAGAGATTCGGTCTGTCCATTAGGCACTTACATCGGAAACATCTTCACTACGTCACATCCATTCAACTTGCCTACAAGTATTTTAAGAAGAAACCAACTGCATGGAATTTTGTGTCCTTCTTCCGCGCTTGTGTATACGGTGTTTCAATTTGAAAATATAGCACCCTAAATATCTCGGCCCATCTCGGCCCATATGCAAAATCAGAAAAAATGCAAAAAAAGTAAACTTTGGTTTGGTTGATAATGGATTGTGAAATATTTCTGAAAACGAAAGAAAATTACAAGTTGCGAATTCACAAGACATTAGAGGAAACTTACCTACCATCCTATACAGCAAAAAATCAAAATTCCGTGAATGAGAAATTGTGACATCATCATCATAAAGAAGGTTTCCCCAAATATATTCTAGGATGTTGGCCATTGTATCGGTTCACATTCGTCGAGGTTACCATAGTGTGAAAAAATTTTCCTGTCTCCATTTGTCCGAACTGAAATGTATATCGAGCTCCCGTCTAACATCCAAGGATTTGAAAAAAGGGGGTTCCCGCTATTCTACGCTCAGATGGATTGTGACATCAAAATATATTCAAAGCGCCTATTCGTTATGATAACGGTGCTGAATTTCTGAGTATTTTAGACTATAGTTTGGCAACCTCCGTTTCCATTCGATTTATGTACGGACTGCTTAAAAAAATCCACGTTTCATCCTTATTCGATTGTTTATTTTCTCGGGAGTTTTTTTCTTCACAGAATAGGAATACAATCAACCTTCCGCTGCGAGAACAGAATAAAAATATACCTTTTTCTTAAGGGAGCTTATTCGATGAATTTAAATGGGGGCAATATTGGAGGATGTTATTGTTATTCTTTGCTGAAAATATTCTTTTTCAATCCACTTTGAGATACACTAGATTCGGTTGTTATTTGTTCTACATATATACAGGATAAAATGCGAACGAGGGAAACAATAAAAAAATACGGAAATTTTGGGATGAAAATCGAACGAAAATAAAGTTACCAATTTGGTTGTTATTATAAAGGGACCAAACATATTTATTTATCTCAAAAATGAATTAACTACGAATTTTTTAAATCAATTTCAGCGATGGAAGAAGAATTATTATGGAATTTCTCAACAACATCATCAGAAAAACTTTTTGAAATCAAGAATAAATTCAGCTGGCTAAATTTATTATAAAAAAAATTACGAAAAGCACTGCCGTGAAGGCAGGAGCTTTTGAGCGCTCGTACATGCACCTTGTAGGTAGATTCGCATTTTCCAGTTTTAGAAATCAATTGAAGGAATTTTCGACAGCTGTCACAAAAATTCTGAAACTTAGGCGAAACTCCAGACTTCATGTCAGTGCTTTAGGTGACCAATTTTTTTCGATAATTCGCTAGAATTTTCTACGGTATCTATGGTCTTGGTGGTGCGATCTGGACAATATTTGGCACGTAGTTTGAATACATTATTCCTAAGCTAGGTGCAAAATTTCATCCCAATCCAATCAGTAGTTTCAAAATTATCAGGAAAAAATATTTTGAACTGCCTTATTTACGGAACCCCTAGCCTAATTTTGCTCATCGATGAACGTGGCCGCGATATTCGCGATCCAAACCCACCCTGAAAATTTCAAGTTCCTAGGCCTTTCCGTTCAAAAGTTACAATTTTCTATGGTTTCTATGGTTTTGGTCATGCGATCTGGACAAAATATTGTTTTGATATATCATTCTCGATTTAAATACAAAATTTCATCTCGATCGAATCCGTACTTTCGAAATTATCGAGAAACCAAAATTTCAAACGACCGTATTTACGGAACCCCTAGTATAATTCTGCTCTGCAAATTTTAAGTCCCTAGGCCTTTCCGTTCGAAAGTTATGATTTTCTATGGTTTCTATGGTCCTGGTCATGTGATCTGGAGAAATGTAGCTTGAATATATCATTCTCCATTAGTATATAAAATTTCGTCACGATCGAATCTGTAGTTTTGAAATTATCAAGAAAACTAAATTTCAAACGACCATATTTACGGAACCCCTAGTATAATTTTGCTCATAGATGAACTTGATCACGACATTCGAGATTCACACATATCCTGAAAATTTCAAGTCGCTAGGCGTTTCCGTTCAAAACTTACAATTTTCTATGGTTTCTATGGTTCTGGTCATGCGATCTGGACAAAATACTGCATGTAGCTTGAACACCTCATTCTCCATTTGAGTGCAACATTTCATCTCGATCAAATCTGCAGTTTTCAAGTAATCAGGAGAACAAAACTTTGAACGGCCATATTTACGGAACCCCTGGTGGAATTTGGCCCATTAACGAACTCAACCGAGGCATTTGGGAACTGAACCCACACTGAAAATTTCAAGTCTGTAGGTTGTTGCTTACGGCCGGACGGACAGACTCGAATTTTCCGACGGATTCTTCATCGAAAAACGCACAAAAATGAAAACAAAATCTATTGAACGCACTTCAAAGTGATGATAAACATGAAGAATATTTGGTGAACCCCTTATTCACTTACAATTGTTAACCCTGCCATCGAAATTGAAAAATTTCCTATCGACCGACGGGCAATTTCCTGTCTAGGTGTTATTGCACTCATCAGTGTCAAAACATGAAGTTATAAGATAAGTTTTATACGGCAATTACAAAACCCATCAACAGAGTCCCCCATAAATTCAAGCTATGTCATTTATATATCAAAACGTCCGGATTTGTTCAACTGTCCGTCGGGAAATGGACTCACTAAATCACCCCCGTAAATCAATCATAAGCCGCCGGTCACGGTTTGTACGTACATTCTTTGCGATAAAATTTCGAAACGCTCTGGTCGATAATGATATTAACGATGGCCAAGAGATAGAGATAATTGGAATTTTCAACAATGTGGAGCGATCTAAATCTCAGTCTGAGGTTGGTACGGCTGTTTATATAAAAAATATCTTTGGTTAAACGTTGATAGAATCTATCAACATTCAAATAAATAACAACAATACTCAACAAAAACTAACCATGATGAAATTTTTAACCAAACAACCCACTACAAAATTCATATACCCGCAGGGATCAAAATAGACCCACGTAAGATTGTATCTCCTCCACAAAGTTATCATAACTAATTTATGTTCATTTTGATTTCGTGACAATGAGGTGATAATGTAACGAGACTATCGAATCACGAATTTTGTGAAACAAATCGGCCGTCAATGTGACAAATAATGTCATTTTATTTTTGTGAAAATCAAGAGATGAAATCAAGCATATTGAGTTTTACCAACATCAGATAAAGAAAAACTGGATTTAATATTCACGTGGAACAGCAAAAGAACTGAATTTCTACATAACTCATTTTCACTGTTCCTTATGGAATAATACAAAATTTTATATAATGTATAATTGTATATTTATAAGTGTATATTTTTTTTTCCAATCTTTGTGTGTCACGATTATATTCATTTGAGAGTCCAACCTAATCGTTGGCGCCTCTTCTCGGCTCAACATCCGAAAATTACAGACATTTGGACAAAGTGATGACGCTCTTGTTCGTAGAAACAACAAAAACAACAAACACGTCGATCAACAAAAACGTAGTAACCAAAACCTTCGTAATTTGAAGCCAACGCAAAGAAGGCGAAATTAATAATGATAAAAATCAATTTTTCACTCAGCATTGGAGAGTTCTCGATACAAGCCCCTTATAAGCACTTGAAATATTTCTGAACGTCTTCGAAGGAAATATAAAATTGAATAAAATCGAGCATCTATACACAACAAGAAGCATTGGGCGAAGCTCCTGCCATTACCCTGCCTCATGAATACATCACAATATTTCTGAGAGCCTAAAAGAAATACAAAACTATGAATGTTAGAGGAAAAATTAAGATGTGGATATTCGGAAAAAGTCGAAGACATAAAACCAGAAAGCAAGCAAAAAAAAATTTTTTCCTACAAATGGAGTTGCAGAGCTTTTCCTTGTCCTTGCATTCGCTTCATCGTTTTCCCTGATTCTCCAGGAATCCAGACGGGCCTTGTTGATTATTGAAGGTTACAATAAATGAATAATGACCAAGTGACCCTGACATTGCAGCTCAAAGTAACCCCTAACTCCTAATAACAGCAATAATGCACTGTTCGGCTATGTTTCAAGGACTCTAACTGGACGAACGCGGTACGGTCCTGGAAATATTCTTTGAGGGGTCCACTGGAGGAACTTCGATTCTTCATCTCTTTTCATTTAACAACCACCATGAGATTGCTGAATATAAAAAGGATATTTATCTAGTAATGAAAGTAAATTGAACTATAAACTGTTTTTCAGGAGTGCCTCCAAGAGAACAGAATCCAATTTAAATCTCAAGGTAGTTTCAAACTTAATTAGAATAGTTTTCTTGGCAAGTGAAAAATAGCTTGACTGAACGTTTCATAATGAAAATTCAATTCCACTGGAAGAAAAGTGAATTGCTTTTTCCGTTTGAAGCTAGAGAAAGAAAAATTAACTTCTTTAATGTTTTAATTACGACAAACGCAATGTATTCATCAATCCCACGATTCTTAACATTATAAAAATACTGGGGCAGCCGTTCTTGTGGCTGAATGATCGAATTCATAAATTCTAGAAAAATATTCTGACCTTTGCTTGAACGTCAAAATCTACTTCCCTCAAGGATAATTCCTAAGCATGAGATCTTATCTTGTACAGGTGACCTCGGTAAAAGGAAACTCGCCCTGTGCAATAATTCTATGCGTTCCAGATAATAGCATCTCGATGTAAACATCCATTATCATTCGGATACATGAAAGTTACAGCCATTGTTTATGGGCTTTCTGCTCGTAACGCAAACGCGAAAAGTGTTTCTTCCCTACAAACTGTTCTGAATAGAGTTTGAAGAGCAGAATTACATGCGAGTTCATTTTGGTTCGTTGCCTTCATCAATTTATGGGAGTGATAACTGGAATTACATTCCGTGAAATTTTTGTGAAACTAAGATCTTATTCATAATCAAAATACTAGAATGCGAAGATTCAGTAATAATTTTTGAATATAAAAATAAAAAATTCCATCACTCAATTTATCAGTCACGATAATTTAATTCGCAAAAATGTTCGAATTTCTGTTGGAGATCATTGCCTTCCAATAAGGCCCTGTAGTGGCCTTCGAACAAGTGGAGTTCCAAAAATCATCGCTTGAATGGGCGAATTGGGTTGGAAAAATCTTACCAGTCAAGAAGAAACAACTTTGGTATTCGGAATTCAAATTTTGAAGGAATATAGTAAAAGTAGAAGTTATCGATAATGATTTCTAATTCAACCATGTTAAATTCCATAGGATCACGAACATTGTTGTTTTTCTATCGTACATAAATGGATCAATGATCTGGATTGAAGTAGATGACCCGCCAGCATATAAGTCTGTGTGCCTCTGGCTGTTTTGCTGGCCTTTTAAGGAAACCGACAGTCTGAGTTTCATGCAGTCGTAAAACTGCATCACAACCTGTTGGTTGCAGGTATTACTTTTAACGAGTTTGGGATAGAATGATTTCACGCTGGTCAAACATTCATTAGGTGCACATCGGTGTTAATGCTAGGATAAATGTGTCAGAATACAATTTTAGATCACAATGAAATTCAATTTTCTGAACGTTTTGAATAGGAATCCATGATGAAATTACCCATGAACTCAACTTTGACAGTTTCTCTTGCAATAGGGTTCACTAAGCCATGACAGGTAGATTTGTATTTAATTTTAGTATCATTTTTTTTAATGCCCAAATTCAATCAAATGTAACTCGAAGCCGATAGCATTTACTAAAATTTCATAGTTGTCTGTATTGCCTCCATATCGACGAATCCAGGCCGTTGAGTTTCTTTTGGCCAAAGCAGTGAAAGAGTTACCAAGAGAAGTAATACGGAAAATTGTTGAAAGTGTGCGTCACTTTTGTGCTTGGAAACTTAAATAGAAAAATTCACAACTTTTCTGATCGTTCACAGTGAAACACCGCTTTACGATGCCTCATCCTTTTCGCGTTAGCTCATTCAAATGAGAGGGCATGCAACTATTGCTGGCAAGGAAACTCATGCACAAGATAAAATACATAATGTTGTACGAGTCTACACGAATCCACAGTAAATGTTACCAGAATTTTGAAGACAAGATTTAGGGTGAATAGAATTTCGTGTAAATAAGCATGATGTCTTTTAACAAACCGTTCCCAGGAGTTCTACTTATTGATGTTGAACACATTACTTTTTACTTAATGTAGTACACCGATAAACAATCGATAAATCAAATAAAGGAACTAAATTGAAACCTGCAATAATTCATCAAGGAAACTTGGCCTGAAGTTAATCCAACATGCAGTATTCCGAGAAACAATCGATATATCAAATAAATAAACTGAATTGAAACCAGCAATAATTCATCAAGGAAACTTGGCTGAGATGATTAACGCGTTCAACCTAAAAGTTATAGAATTTTTTCTCCTCTTCCTTGTGTTATGAAACAGTGAACAATTCAGAATCAACTCACGGCCTTCAGCGCCAATAAGGAAGGCAAAATGTAATAAATCCCCCGAAAATTACAAATTCAATTTACAATTACAAATTACAGCTTCAATTTTTTAAGTCAAAGGTGGAAGTGATCGATATTAATGTATGTATTCCTTAATTCATCAATATAATCAGAATATACAGGGTGTTTTTCAAGGTCAGGCTGTTTTTGGCAGGGGCTAGAACTAATCTGAAGAGATCATTTCGCCGGAAGTTGATCATATGAATTATTCGATTTGAAAAAAAGTGCAAAAAAACTTGGGCATCAAGATCTCAAGACGACCCTGGATCGTGTTATCACTCTGTTAGGAGATCTGCCATGAATCACGGTGCCATATGCATTCCTGCAAGTGAATAATGTGATCAGCGTGCTGGATTTCATCGTAAATTTGTATATTCTCTTTCAACTTTCATTAGGAGATTTTTCCTGAACGGTATAATTCTCAAAGTTCTAACTGAGGAGAAGAAAAATGACTGATTGAAAACGTCTTATAAAAAAAAATTAGGGAGTTCGAAAACTCACCGATAAAATTGTTCGAAATTGTTTACAGAAATTGTTAGAAATGGTCACCAGTCGTTTGATATGCAAAAAGTTTTGCCTCGCTTAAAAACGAATTATTACATGCAGCAACTATCACATCAGAACCCTGAGACCACTATGGATAATAAAAAATTGAGAAAAGCACTGCCGTGAAGGCAGGAGCTTTTGAGCGCTCGTACATGTACCTTGTAGGTCGATTCGCATTCTTCAGTTTAAGAAACCAATTGGAAAGATTTTGAAAGCTGTCAAAGAAAATTTCAAACTAAGGCGAAAATCCTTCACTTCAGTGCTTTAGGTGCCCATTTTTTTTTTTCAATAATTCGCTAGAATTTTCTACGGTATGTATTGTCTTGATAATGCGATCTGGACAAAATTTCGCACGTAGTTTGAATACATTATCCTTCATCTATGTGCGAAATTTCATTCCAATCCAATAAGTAGTTTCGAAATTATTAGGAAAAAAATAGTTTGAACAGCTATATTCACGGAACCCCTAGTCTAATTTTGCTCATTGATGAACGTGACCGCACAATTCGCGATCCGAACCTATCCTGAAAATTTCAAGTCCCTAGGCCTTTCCGTTCGGAAGTTATGATTTTCTATGGTTTCTATCGTTCTGATCATGCGATCTGGACAAAATGTAGCTCGAATATATCATTCTCAATTTAAATACAAATTTTCTTCACGATCTAATACATAGTTTTGAAATTATCAAGAAAACTGAATTTCAAACGACCATATTTACGGAACCCCTAGTCTAATTTTGCTCAATGATGAACCTGATCCCAATATTCGAGATTTTCACCTATCCTGAAAATTTCAACTCCCTAGGCCTTTCCGTTCGAAAGTTATAATTTTCTATGGTTTCCATGGTTCTGGTCATGCGAGCTAGACAAAATTTTGCATTTAGCTTGAACACGTTATTCTCCATCTGAGTGCAAAATTTCACCTAGATCAAATTTGTAGTTTCGAAAAAATCAGGAAAACAAAAATTCGAGCGGCCATATTTACGGAACCCCTGGGCGAATATTGCCCGATAACGAACTTAACCGCGGCATTCGAGATTCGAACCTACCCTGAAAATTTCAAGTTTCTAGGACATTCCGTTCGAGAGTTATCGTGTATACGGAAGGACGGACGGACAGACTCGAATTTTTCGACGGATTCGTCATCAGTGAGTCGAACATAGTCGTTTGAGACCATTTTCGGCTCAAAATTCGAAAAATACAGACATCGTGACGAAATGATATAGCCCTCGTGTAAGTAGTACGAGCGCTCAAAAATTATGGGTTCACCAGTAATTGATTGAGGTAGTATCCGTTCCAATTGTTTTTTCATCCATTAAATTCGTTTTTTCGTCTCATCTTGATACTGGAGTGATCGAAAATTCCTTTTGCCTTTAGCAGAATCAGGTTTGCGAAAAAAAATACGATTAGATGAGACATATACTATATTCATTTAATCAAACACCGAATTGTAAATTTTAAAGGACGTCGACTGAAGATAATAAAATATTTGGGCCTTGAGTATGCTGCTCCGTTCCTCAATCAAGTCTATTAATCTTTTTCGGCTACATAGTTTATCAAGACATTTCCAAGGGGAAGAGATGGTAACTCAATTGGAAGTACATTCATTCATGAATATTCCTTTCGGAAACAGATTGGTGGATGACAAACAAATTTCGCACAATGAAATCTAATATAAGCATTTCTCAGAAAAACGGAAGAGAGATTCTCGATAATCTTGAGCCTCGTGGGAGCAAAGCTATAGAGAGGATGTTTCTGAATGTTACCTCAGATACATCAGACAATGATAAAATACTCTACTAATTCACTAGCATTCTTTTCTTCTGAAAAACCCTTCTATGCTCATTTTGGTAGAGTAACTGTATTAACGCTTGCTAGTAATCTGAGAGGATAGTTCGATAGAAAGACACACTACCCTCTGCTGAAACCAAACTTCCATAGTATAGTAGCGTAAGATTGTGGAAGTGGGGATGGGATAGTCGAGTGTACTATTCCACGCGTGCTATCCACTTTGCTCTCCCCTGTACTATCTGTAGTACTCTATACTATACTACACTATCACAACCTGTTTACATTATTCGAGTAGGGAAATGGTAAGTACTCTACCACCGAACTCTACTACTATTAATACCAATGTAAACCACGCTTTAGAGCTTTGGCTGTTACCTCGTGAGTATCCAGGACTAGCTTCTTCATATGAATGGTTCTTAAGCCAGCCAGCTCTGGACATTTGCATACGATCGGTTCTGCTGTTTCTTCTTCTGATCCACAGAGCTTGCACATCTCTTCTGCTGACTTTCCCATGTGGTACAAAAAGGGCAGCTTCAGGCGTTCCTGGTGAAAGAACCACAAATTTATTTGCATGAAAAAGTCCAGGAGTGTACATCTAGAGGGTTATTATTTCATGCAACTCCCATTGTTGGACCGCTGCCTTATATTAGTCTTTTTCAAGCCCACAGAAAGGCCCAGGACCAGCGGGTGTTAACCTTGATGCTCTTTTCGCAAGTTCATCGGTTCTTTCATTTCCTGTAATACCACAATGCCACGGTACCTATAGCAGAGTCACTTGATTGCCTCTGGCCAGTTGCTTTATGGTTTTACGGCCTTTTCATGTCAGCAGAGATACTTGGCTGTGTGATTCCAGGACCTCAGCGTGGCCTTGCTCTCCACGATGATGTAGATAAGCGCCCCTTTGAAGTTCCTCTTAGGGCACTTTCGAGCAAAGATGTAGACACCCAGTGTCTCGGTCTGTAGAATAGAGGGCTAAATTTCCAGAGATCCTCTGTTTAGGCCCGTAAACCTCAATGCTTGCGCCCCTCTTTGAGTTTGATCCATCAGTATACCATATGGATGACGTTTTGTCCGAACTATTTACGAAATGTATTCTACTAGGACGGTCAGCAATGACTGTTTCAAAGGGCGTTTCGAAATCGAATATAGTTGGCATCAAATCCATAGTTTTTTCAAGAGGTTTGAGTCTAGTTGATTCAATATACTCATTTGTCTAACCCAATTACCAGGTAGAAGATTCCTGTTAAGGGATATTCTTATTGCTCCCAGCAGGCTACATTACCTCACATGTGGATGTATCAAGTGCTGCCGTAGGAGTTGTGTGCATAGCTCCCCTAACGCCCGTACGGGTCAGCCTTTGCAATTTTCGCAGCCGGCTGTGTGTGGTGACATCTTCGGTTTTTGTTCACCATGCTGAAGACGCATGGGTGACAATAGGGCCTAGTACCGTTGTGTATAACCACAGTACCATTGACGGTTTGATGCCTCATGTCATTCCGACCAGTTTTTTGCAGGCTGTGGCTCTGAAAGAGTCTTAGCTATGTGTTGTTTTCAATTGGAGTTTGGTGTTTAGGATAACACCTAGACATTTGCACTCACTAAAGAAGTTCAGAGTTTGGCCGTTCAAGACAGGAGCTCTGAGGTTAAGATTCCTCCTTCTACTGAACGGAATAAGTGTTGTGTTTGAGGAATTGGCAGTTAGTCCTTCTTCCTCGCATCACTTCTCAATGATACTGAGAGCAAGTTCTATTCGACTATGTCGTCGGCATATGCCTGGGCATTAAAACTACTTGCTGTAAGCCTCTCCAGAAGATCATACATGACCAAGCTCCACAGCAATGGATATAGTACCCCTACTTGACGGAATCCCCTGCACGTTATCACAGTCACTTCAGTTCCTCCCAGGTAGGCTGTGACTGTTCGCCCTTGCAACATAGCTGATATCCAATCTTTATTGGTCTAGCAGCATTGAATTGGGAAACATGTAGGGTGTTATCAAAAGCCCCGCAATCTCTCCAGTGCAAGCAAAATCTCCTTCGCGATGAGTGTGCCTTCCATCTCTCCAAGGAAATGATGGAGGGCATCTACAGTAGGCAAACTGTTTTTCATGAACCTTCAAATGTCCCCTCACATTATTATCTATTATTTTCTTCGTGGTCTTCAGGAGAAAGGAAGTGAGACATGGGTCCATAGATTTTAGGCTCTGAGGAGTCTTTCCGACCCACTTTGGAATATCTTATTCTGTCATGAAAGAGACTCATGAATACTGATATTATGTTATCATAGGAGCGAAGTAATGGATCTTCTGAAGTAAAAAAGGACGGACAAGACAATAATTTAGCAACTAATATAACTTGAGAGAACTGTCTCCTGGATCCGTGCTTGAGTTAATTGTTGTTCGACAAAGTTGAGGAATATTTAATCAGCTCAGGTCATTTGAGTCAGTCTTGAAGGTCATTTTGTTGAAAAAAAATATACGCATTCTAGATGAGCTTCATTCATCAATATAACCTTTGAAATTCCAGGGTTCGGTTAGGCAATTGTACTCGGTGCACCCCCTCCAATATGCTCATGAAAGAAAAGATTAGAAATAGTATATTAAAGTATAAGTGGATAAAGAGGTCTTTGAAACACGCGCGATTTTTCGAGCACGATGGCGAAGCCGGAGTGTTCGAAATAGAGCGTGTAGAGTGTTGTAGCACAGACAAAGTCTGGAGTTTCGTGTGAGTTTGAGAATTTTTTTTTGACAGCTGTCGATTTGAGAGGTAAAGCAGAATCGTGGTGGATACCTCACTTAGTTGCATTTGCTTTAAGTAATATTTTATTTGGCGTAACGAGGTACTCCTGTCAGATCTATAATCGGAAAATTGTCATTTAGACTTGACGTTTCTCGAGTCGTTGCTGTTGCCATAGTGACTTTGAAAAATTACGAAAAGCACTGGCGTGAAGGCAGGAACTTTTGAGCGCTCGTACATGCACCTTGTAGGTAGATTCGCATTTTCCAGTTTTCGAAATCAATTGAAGGAATTTTCGACAGCTGCCAAAAAAAATTCTGAAACTTAGGCGAAATTCCATACTTCATGTCAGTGCTTCAGCTGATCAATTTTTTTTCGATAATTCGCTAGAATTTTCTACAGTAACTATGGTCTTGGTGATGCGATCTGGACAAAATTTGCAAGTAGTTTGAATACATTATTCCTCAGCTAGTTGCATAATTTCATTCCAATCCGATCAGTAGTTTCGAAACTATCAGGAAAATAATATTTTGAACGGCCATATTTACGGAACCCCTAGTCTAATTTTGCTCATTGAAGAACGTGACCGCGATATTCGCGATCCAAACCCACCCTGAAAATTTCAAGTTCCTAGGTCTTTCCGTTCAAAAGTTACAATTTTCTATGGTTTCTTTGGATCTGGACAAAATATTTCTTCAATAGGTATAACATTCTCGATTAAAATACAAAATTTCGTCACGATCGAATCTGTAGTTTCGAAATTATCGAGAAAACTAAATTTCAAACGACCATATTTACGGAACCCCTAGAATAATGTTGCTCATAGATGAACGTGATCACGACATTCGAGATTCACACCTATCCTGAAAATTTCAAGTCCCTAGGCGTTTCCCTTCAAAAGTTACAATTTTCTATGGTTTCTATGGTTCTGGTCATGCGATCTGGACAAAATTTCACATGTAGCTTGAACACCTCATTTTCCATTCGAGCGCAAAATTTCATCTCGATCAAATCTGTAGTTTTCAAGTAATCAGGGAAACAAAACTTTGAACGGCCATATTCACGGAACCCCTGGTGGAATTTGGCCCATTAACAAACTTATGCGAGGCATTCGGGAACAGAACCCACACTGAAAATTTCAAGTCTCTAGGTTGTTCCGTTCGAGAGTTATCGTGCTTACGGACGGACGGACGGCCAGACGGACATACTCGAATTTTCTGACGGATTCGTCATCAGTGAGTCGAACATAGTCGATTGAGATCATTTTCGGCTCAAAATTCGAAAAATAAAGACATCGTGACGAAATGATATATCCCTCGTGTAAGTAGTAGGAGCGCTCAAAAACGCGCGTGTTTGAAAGTTCGATTTAAGCACGCTGAGCCGTTCTTGAAAGGGGTGAAATGGGACATCAATAAAAAAAAATAGTTTTTGATAGGTTGGTATCAATCGAATTGAATATTTCAATGATAACTCGCTTTCCACTATTTTCTGAATTGTGTGGCTGAATTGGTTGCTTCTGTTTGTGAATAATTCTTGCTCCAGGTATTAATTAAATCCTCCCCTTGAGATCAAATCCAACTGAGATCCTCTCCAAAACAAATACCCATACACCACATGAAGATATCATGGAATAGTATCTAACAGACTTACCGAATCAATTATATACATAACATGCATCTGGAACGAGCTCAATACGCAAATTCGGGTGCATGTGAAAGCCGTTCCAATGGAATCCTAATGAAACCTGCCGAGCTCTTCTGCCGTTAGACAAAGTGAGCATACAACACACACACAAATGATTGTTTTATCTGAGCGTGAAACTCTGCTGTATCTAAAACTAATTGAATTGATGCCTACGCGACTGCATAACGGAACAAGACCTGTTCAGACTTGAGTACATCAAAGGAATTTCGCCGAGACCGTCGGGGAACAAGAAAGTCTGTAAAACAGATGATTGGTTTTATTTGGGACGAACCTTGAAATTGTCAGTCGTTGGATTCTGAGCAAAAAGCGGGCCTATTTAGTATTTACGGTATGCATTCCCTCGGAGCATTCGCAATCTTACCGAGTTAGAAATAGCTAATCAAGACTTCGGGCCGTCATTCTACAATGTCTTTGTTGGGTGGAGTTACCGAATTCATTATTCACTTTCAAACAGAAAGAAATCAATTTCAGAAGTGGTCTATAATTTTTTCATTTTTCAAGATGTTCATTTCTGTATCAGGATTACAAATGATTGTTAGGTGTAACACCATGGACATTAATTATTTTTGATGCAATTGAGCGGCAATGTTGATTATTTTCATGTAACGTGCTCTTGAATAAATTTGATAGAATTGGCCTTTTGTTTGATCTAAAACGTTGAAGATGTCAAAACGACCTAGTCAAACATCCTTCAGATATCAACAGACTCCAACGGACCTTTATAGTTGAAGGGCCTTCAGTAATCAACTTATACATAAAACCAAAATGTCTCACTAAAGATCACTTTCGGTTCGAAGGAACTTCCGAATCGATTGTAAAATTAGCCCTTAGCTTGAAATGATGAAGATTTCATTTTGTTCTGGAAAACATATCCGAATTATTATTCTAACGTACTCAATTCTAAGTAATGTTAGGAACAAGCTGAAGTGCGAGAATTATGAATATCGTCTGGCTACCTTAGCATAAATGGCAGTCAATTCTAGGAAATCCATAAGAAATCAGACTCCTTTGTAACCAGATATGGAAGTAACATTGCTTCTTCCTGCACAACGTCACGACTTTTCAAGAACTGCCAACGTTCACTTTCACTCATTTTTCTCCAACAGAAGCGTTTGTTAAATTCACAATCGAGCGCTAGCGAAGTGAGAAGATTAATAATTTCGGGAGCATGGTAAAGCACTTTTCTTATAAACCGATCAACATGCAAGTTTTTCTCGTTTTCTCCACGAAAATAGGGCTTATTAATAATTTAACGAACATAGTAAAGCTCGTTATTAATCAGTTGTCATCATAGTATTCAGGAAGATTTACTGAGAATTCATATTAATTGAGATTAAAGTGCTGCTTCCCTAGCTCTTTGGATTTTTCCGAATACAATAACTTCACGAGAACTCATTCGAAGATGTTGTCCGTTTATTCATCAAGTCGTGACTGAAAATGGATAAACCACTGCAGTTCTCAAATATTTATGCCGAAAAGAGTTCTTCTGAAGCACACGCGAAAAAATATTTCATTCGGAGCCAGAGCTGGGAAACTTATAATGGAAGTAAATAGGTTGAAAAGTTCATGTCACGCTTGAAAGAGCAGGATAGATATTTTTCTTTCAGGGCATCATGTCTTACTTTGCTTCGAGGAAAGGCCTCTATTCGTTTAGGAAAGGACAAGAAAAGTTGGATAATTCGAGTTAATTAGTTCAATTTCCCCGAATTTCCTGAAAAACTAACAGAAACATTTATAATTATAGGGAGGGGAGTGGAGGGTTGTTCAAGTAACGCGGATAATATAAGTGTTATCCGGATTCATCTTCTTCAATGTATTTCTGAATTTTCCATTTGGAAAACTTTCACAACAATTCACAAAACTCTAATTTTTATAGGAAAGTTCGTGAAAATACTGCCCCTCAAAATATTAAATATTTCATCGAGGGAACATCAAAGAATGATCGAGTGTAACCAAAACATCCACAATAACTTTCTTTTTCGATTTACTAATGAATGAATTGAAATATTTCTTAACTTGTGTCGTAAAATCATGAGATTTCTCATCCAGAAAATTTTTTCTTCACGAGAAATCCATTTTGTTCAATTCGTTGTCTCCGAAATCATTCCGAATTTCAGTTTTATTTTGGATAGTTTCCGTTCTTCATTTCTCACATCACAATATCCTTTGTCTAATGACAGGTTCGCTCTATTCGATTGTTGAATGGACCCTTTATGTTCATATCATAACTATAGGGATCGTTGAAATATTTAGTATCGACCCCATCCATTGTGGTTTTATGGCCTTCAGTAAAATCGCGAATCGAGAAAATTGGACTATACGTTGGTGACTATAATTTAATATCTATTCATCGTCACTTAATTACCTTATTGGTTGGTAGTGCTGAAATTTGTGGTGTTCAAAACAGATTGAGTGCAGCTTTTGCTATTTACTCCCGTTTAATTACTCATTTTGTCCGGAAGGATCTACGCATGATTTATTCGCCGATAAATTGGTAATATTTCATCATATTTTGATTTCAGAAAAACAGAATTGTCATCTATGACTTGGAAATTTTTTTCGAGAATATAAACACTTGAAAAATTAGCTTGAGAATTTGATATACATATACCGGGTGCTTCCGAATTAGACGTGAACCTTGGAGGACGTGTTGGAATGACTCATTTGCTGTCGTTTGATAACCAAAATCAACAGTTTACGAGTTATTTGAGTTCTTTTGATTTTCAAAAGATTTCTCGCCTCACTTCATTTTTCGTCAAATTTTTCTACGTTGACCAAATTTGATTATAATTTTGGATTATTTTCATCAGAAAAGGATATGATATGTATGGAAAAAGACACACTATCCTGTATTAGATGTTGAAAAAGAATTAGTAAGATTTGAAAGTTGGTATATGAAGAAAATGAAAATCAATTTCTAATATAAATTTGCTTGCAACTTTCGAATTCCACAATTTATGTATGAAAAAATTATTTCAGAAACTTGCCAAATTCCTTTTTCAGCCCTTAAAAAGTTTTCGTCAGAATGCAGTCGCCAATTTCGTTTCAGCACATTTTTGAGCGCTCGTTCTACTTACACGAGGGCTATATCATTTCGTCACGATGTCTGTATTTTTCGAATTTTGAGCTACAAATGGTCTCAATCGACTATGTTCGACTCCCTGATGACGAATCTGTCGGAAAATTCGAGTCTGTCCGTCCGTAAGCACGATAACTCGAACGGAACAACCTGAAATTTTCATTGTGGGTTCAGTTCCCGAATGCCTCGGTTAAGTTCGTTAATGGCCCAAATTCCACCAGGGGTTCCGTAAATATGGCCGTTCAAAGTTTTGTTTCCCTGATTAATTGAAAACTACAGATTTAATCGAGATTAAATTTTGCACTTAAATGGAGAATGAGGTGTTCAAGCTACGTGCGAAATTTTGTCCAGATCGCATCACCAAGACCATAGATACCGTAGAAAATTCTAGCGAATTATCGAAAAAAAATGGATCAGCTGAAGCACTGACATGAAGTCTGGAGTTTCACCTAAGTTTCAGAATTTTTTTGACAGCTGTCGAAAATTCCTTCAATTGATTTCTTAAACTGGAAAATGCGAATCGACCTACAAGGTGGATGTACGAGCGCTCAAAAGCTCCTGACTTCACGGCAATGCTTTTCGTAATTTTTTATAAACAACCTTTTGAATGGCTGGCATAAAAGATAGTGATTTAGCGTTAATGTTAGGATGGAAGCAACAGCTAATCTTTTGATATGTACTGTTATAGAAATCAAAAATGAATATATATTTCTCAAAAGTCAAAAAAAATTAAATTAAAAATACATTCAAATAATATCACCCAAAGTCGAGAACCTTCGAACATCTTAGTGAATTCAGTTAATTCGATTAAAATATGAGTTTTTTTTAAGAGGGTTCATTTTATTTGAATGTAAAAATGGAAATTTAGAAAAATTAGAATTGAGAAAGCCGGTGTTGACAATTAAAAAACGTCAGAGTGAAATTGATCTTGAAAAAGAGTTGTTTGAAGAGTGGTACAAGAACGAAAAAACATCGAAGTATTATTGTAAAATCTGGTCAAATCGAATTGCATGGGACTTGAAGGAGTGAGAATTGAAATTGGGTAATGAAAGTAAAAATTATTGACGTACTTATCGTATTGTCATAAATCTACAAGACAGAATCATTAGATTTGGAGAATTTTTTCTAAAGATAACAACGTGATGATACGTTATGTATATTTGGAAAAATCATAGGATGGAAAATCATCAGAATATTCAAGAATTTGTTCAATACGAAGAAAATTGAAGGAACTTTATCTGGACTGTTCTCTGTGAGTGTGTACATTTTTGGATACATAGTTAGAAAGGGTTATTAATTAAGAATTTTCATTTTTATTAGAATTAGTTTATTGAGTTTAGATTATAAGTTGTAAACAAAAATTATTTTTATTTGCGCACCTTAAGAACCCTCCTCAAAAAAGAATCGAGGAAAAAATAAAAAAAAAAAATTGAAATTGAAATTATTTTAATATTGTTAGTGGTTTTTTCATAACATTTCAAAATTTAATATTATAAATCTCTGGAGAAGCATAACAGTACTCTTCTTCCCCTCTCAAATCAAAATCTGCTGAAACAAAACTAGTGCCTGCATTCTCACGAAAACTTTTTTAGGATATGAAGAAGGAATCCGGCAAGTTTCTAAAATAATTTTTTCATAAATTAATTGTGGAATTCGAAAGTTGCAGGCGAATTGATATTAGAAATTGGGTATTCTTATTTTTCATATATCAACTTTTAAATCATACTAATTCTTTTTCAACATCTATTTCAGCGTAGTTTTGCTTTTTTCATACATATCATATCCTTTTCTGATGAAAATGGTCCAAAATTATAATCAAACTTGGTCAACGTAGAAAAAATTGACGAAAAATTAAGTAAGGTGAGAAATTTTTTTGAAAACACAAGAACGCCAATATCTCGGTTCAAACAACGGCAAAAGGAGTGATACTAACACTTCCTCTAAGTTTCACGTCTAATTTGAAAACAGCCTGTGTATACTTCAAAGTGTTCCAAACCGAGCAGTCGATAATAAAATTGCTGAAAAGCTGCTCACCATGAGGTGAATATAAATTGCTCATGACAGTCACAAAGATTAAACAAATCTACATGAAACATACAGAAATTCATACTGAATATAGATGGAAGCAAGTCAATAGCAAGAAATATTGAAGCCGGCGTCCCTCAAGGTTATGTCCTAGAACCCTATTGTTTATCATTATTGATTGAGTATTTCAAAAAATAAGAGGAGAAAATAAGTACTTAGAAGACAGTTACTGGCTTTTCCGGAAGACAAAGCTGAATAAGGAAATTGAAGGAAACGTCATGATTCTTGAATGATCAGCAAAAAATCGAGGGGCCAGAAAAAGATGAAGCAAATACCTTCAAGCAATTGTTGAGAAAACGAGCCCCTGATATCTGTATCCTCTCCTTAATCTGAGGAGTAAAATATTCTGTGATTGTATCTCTTGAATTGTCGATTTCGTAAAATGACATTATTTGCCACACTGACGTACGTTTCAGTTCACAGAATCTGTGGTTCATCATGAGATCAGCTATAGGTGTAATCAATCATGAAATTGGATATGGAAATCACAAATGCTTTGATAACCAAGCCAATGAAGAACCATATTCCGAAAATGCACTAACATTGAGAAAATATCCTGAAAATCTCCTTCGGGCACCCCCCAGCTTCTTCAGGAAAGCACTAGAAAAACGTGAAAAATTATCCCATATATACCTATTACAAGGATCACAATGGGTTAGTTATCCCGTGAAATAAATATCTATAGAAGGAAAAAACCGAAATGGTGTGATCCAACATTGATAGTTGAAGGTTGATCAATAATTGCCATTTTTCCGCGATTTTCGATTAATAAATCCGACATTCTCGACAAAAATAAACAGTTCGTTATTGTTTTCATATCCTGCCGAGGATTTGGTGCTGATGAGGAATTGAAATGTGTCATCATCATCATCATCATCGTATAGAAGGCGTGGCCGCCTGTTCAGTTCCGATTTCTTTGCAGAATTTCCGGTGAAGTTGATTGCCAACTGTCACGCCATCTCTTTGGTGGTCGTCCAACAGGTCTTCTTCCGTGTGGGATGTTGTTACGTACTATTTTGGCTAGTCTGTCGTCAGCCATTCTGTTCACATGCAGGTTCCATTCTCTTCTTCTTTTCCTTATCCATCTCCCTATGTCGTCAGTTTGGCACTTCTCTCTGATGTCTTCGTTTCTTTGCCTGTCGATCAATGTGTATCCCGTTATTGTTCTTAGGGTCTTCATCTCGCTTGTTCTCAATATCCTCTTTGTTACCGATGTTTCCGCTCTTGTCTCTGCCCCGTATGTCATAATAGGTCGCACGCATGTCTTGTAAATTCTGGACTTGCATCTTGTGCTGAGGTATTTATTCTTCCAAACTGCATGTTTAAGATGTCCAGATATTGTGGCTGCTTTGTTTGTTTGTCTTCTCACCTCTTCTTCCAGAAATCCTGTGCTTGTTATCTTGCATCCTAGGTACTCGAACGACATGGTTTGGTCGACGATGGTATCTTCTATTACTAGCTTGCAGCGCAGGGGCTCCTTAGCTATGGTCATACACTTGGTCTTGGTTTTAGAAATCTCCATGTTCAATTTCTTTGCGTGTTTGTAAAGCGCATGTAACATTTTTTGTAGGTTGTCCTCTGATTCAGCGATGAGTACGGCGTCATCGGCATAGCATAATATATCGAGTTTATATGTGCCCATGCGATATCCCAATCTCAAGTTCTTTACGGTTTCTATTAGTTGGTCCATAACCATATTGAATAGTAGCGGGCTAAGGCTATCGCCCTGGCGGATTCCCGACCTTGTTTGTAGATGTTGCGTTAGGGTGTAGCTTGCTCGTATTTGCGTTGTTGTGTTTGTATTCATATCTTTAATGAGGTTTATGTACTCTTTGGGCACATTCTTGTTTTTCAGCCTATTGATTACATCCTTCAGTTGTACTTTATCGAAGGCCTGCGTTAGGTCGATGAAACAGAGGTATGCAGGGGTGTTATACTCGAGGGACTTTTCTATTAATTGCCTTGTTATAAATAATGCATCGATGGTGGAGCGGTTTTTTCTAAATCCTTGTTGTTCTTCGCTGATTGGCATTAGTGTCGTTATTTCGTCAGCCAGAATCTTCGTAAACAGTTTGAGTGAGGTGCTCAACAGGGTTATCCCACGATAGTTAGCGGGATTGGTTTTTTCTCCTTTTTTGAAGACAGGTATCGTTATACTCCTTTTCCACTCTTCTGGTATTCTTCCGTGTTGAATTAGAATGTTGAACAGTTTTGTATATTCCTTTCTTATGGCGTCCCCACCATATTTTATCATCTCATTTGTTATTCTATCTTCGCTTGGCGCCTTCCTGTTTCTGAGCTTTTTTACTGCCATATTTACCTGCTCTGTCGTGATTTTTGCCTGTTCGTTTATAGCATCATTTTGTGAGACTTCTCCTGGTGGGTCTTCCTTATTTTCTGGTTCTGCGTAAAGGTTTTTAAAGTATTTTTCCCACATTTCGTTGGTGATTGTTTTTAGTTGTATTGTTTCATTCGTGTTCTTTTTCATGCCTCTCAAGAGTTTCCATATTCGTTTTTGTGCACCGTACATGTGTGTGGGCAACAAATTGTGTTTGCTATCATTTTAATTAGTTTGGATCAGGGACAGTTGAATCGAATGTTCCTGGATATTTATTCCCCATGCAGATGCAGGAATGGAATTGAAATCATCGACATCGGTCGAAAATAGTACAAACATTGCTAAAGCAACTGAGCTGGCGCTCGAAAATCAGTTTGCACTAGTTTCGTGATTTAGTATTTACTGTGCATTGATCCAATGATTGAGTTTATCTTCGGATGCTTTATAATTGAATCTCAGTTCCATGGGTGAATTGCTGTACATATATTCGTTAATTTTCGATTTATAATGACACGATTGCACTCCAAACTTCTTAAAATAATCCGATTTATTGCAACACGGTTAAATAAAATATATGAACAGGTTATGTTCAATGAAAAAGGGGATGCCCCGGAAAAAACGAGGCATGATTTGGAGGCTACAGTTTTCTTCGCGAATAATCCAACTCCTTAGTTTTTTATTCTTAAAAAAAAACGATTTGACTTGAATAATCGAAAGGAGATAAGATCTGGAATTCCTTTTATCCAGATGACTGCTAATATATAATAAAGTATAATTTATTTTACGATTCTCATGAAGTAAAATTATTTGAAACTTTTTGCTGTTTCGACTGACCTTCTAAAGTGGTCAAAAATTTCATCTAAATAAATCATTCATAGCACGTTCAACTATAATTAATATCGGAATAAAGACGAGAATCTAGAAGTGTTTTCCTACAACAAATTCATTTAATTCTACCTTCCTACCGCACAAAAGAATCGAAATTTTACAAATTTTCTTTCTCGAAATCATGCCTTTGTGAATAATCTTATGATGTTAGGAAATCGCTCTCCTCTGTCGTCCACTCTTTGAGTTGTTTTTGTTCGACAGACCATATCAAATTGGAAGAACAGAAGTCTGAACAAAAAGCATGCATCTTCCATCTACCCACCTACCCACCATCCCACTCATATGGAACACTGTTATTTCAAAGACAGGAATTCTGTTCGCAAGGATGCAAATTGAATGGAAACGAAGATGGCTGTTGCCTTTTGTGAAATTCTGGAATGAATATAAGTAGTGGGGAGACCCTTTTCACGATAGAACCTTCCTCGAATAATTTGCATGAAAATCCACCTGACGCAATTTTCTTTTTTCCTCCAATGCGAACAATAAAAAACTGCGTCTCTTTTATGCGAAATGGCCAGGCTTCCTTTGGATGTTTCTCTCGTAGATACGATGAAAAGTTTCGCCTCGTAGAACAATTTGTTTTACTTAATTATCGTTATTTGATGATAGAATTGTGTCGACTCCTTCCAGGAATCAGCGAGTACCGCCAATTTGATATTTTTCATGTAATTTGTTTGAAGAAAATCAGATAATTCATGAGGCATTATTGGGGATCATTTACCACAATTCGAATCGTACCTACTTCAAACTATAAGGTTCAATTCAGAAAAATATTGTTTCTAACTTGCAACGTTTTTTGTGGAACTGAATTGTTCGGTTCGGTGTTTTCAATACCAAATAATGTTTTATAATTGGAGTTAATACAATTGAACAAGACAGTGAAAAAAGCATGTAGTTTTTCTAGCAGTGAAACACAAACATTATGTAATGATGTATTTCAAAATTTACAATTTCCAACGAATGGAAATAAAGGAAATAAAACAAGTATAAATCTTCCTGAATAATATTCTCAATTGTGCTCAAGTTGTGGCAGTAAAACAGTGGACAAGTCGTGGAACTATTGAAACTCTGCTACTGCAGTAGAAAAAATTCTATCCCAAAACACAAAGAGGAGCTCCAAGGGAAGATCTGCTACAGTTACAAAAATAATAAAACAGCTTAATCCTTCGTGATGTTTTTGATCTAAGTAATCAGCTTAATCTTCAAAACTAAGTTCAGTCATAAAAATATATAAATATGGATTCTGCAATAAATCGAGAAATTTCTTCGATCAGATTTCTTCTACTGATATTAACAAGAAATAGCTCCCCGTTTGAGTTCGATTTACGGCATATTGCCGGAGTCTCATTGTTTTTATGGCTGAGAACAAACATCATCAATATAATTCCGATGAAAACAGCCCCTCATTTTCTCCATTTTTATAGCAGATGGACATTTAATGTCTCCCGCAGTCACCTTAATGCGAACGATCTCTCGTTTTTGAGCAAAGTTTTTATTTCTGGCAGGAAAGATAGATAAGTTTAATGGTAAGGTTTTTGTTAGGATCTAATCGCGAAATCGGGGAAGATTTGTTCCGAGACACAATAATGGAATGTAAAAAATGTCGCTTTCAATTTTCTTCCTTCTGGTGTTTCTTTTCGAGACTCATCGTTGAAAGATTATTCAACATCAGGGTGAGTTGGTCTGGAGGAGAGGGGAATTCTTTTCTCGCATTCCATGAAAAAATTTGGCCTGATGCGAGTTCTACATCCTGAGAATGAATCCTTCGGTATTCCATATTCATTGATTGGGAGACTATGTTTGAACCGAGTTGTATGTACCCTAAAGGCGATGTAGAAATACGAAGAATGCACAAAATGACGATATGATTGCCTTGAAGATGAATTGATGAAGAATTTCGCTTGCGCTTACTTGAAAAAGTCTTTCCTCTATATGGCAGCTATGCAATAAATATTCCTGTGACGAAATTTCACAAAACGTTATATTACCTGCATCCACGACATTTTGTTGTAATTTGAGTTTTCTCGATTCAATGCATATTTCACGCAGCCATTTCAAGCTGTCCCAATTTTTAACGTCACCCCCATAATGGAGGAAGGAAAAATTCCAAAAGGCAAAACTTGAAGATAATAAGCAACATCATACCTATATCTTAGACCGACTCATTTGAAGAGAATTAGTGGTAATTTATTATGATAAGATAACGTCCATTCTTCGTGTAACTCACTTCGTGGTTTCGTAAAGCAGTGAATTTAAGGTATAACTTATGCAGGTGCACTCTTGTATGCTAGCTGTAGGTTGCAGAGTGCAAGCCACAGAGAGAGTCGTTGACCTTAAGTGGATGGAATTATAGATGGTAAAACTGTAGGTCTGCAAGTAGACTGTTAGTTATTTATAATTCCGAGGAAACTGGGCAACATGCAATCGTATCGTGGCCATATTTCAATTCCTTATAATAGTCTTTCCAATTCCTACTGTATTTTTGTCAATGAATCACTCTGTACTTCATGAATGACACTGCAGCGTGAATGTTAAGCAGGATTCTAGCCCACACATTCCGCAGGTTGGAGTTTTGGGACATTATTTTTGAGCGCTCGTACTACTTACACGAGAGCTATATCATTTCGTCACGATGTATTTTTCGAATTTTGAGCCGAAAATGGTCTCAAACGACTATGTTCGACTCACTGATGACGAATCCGTTAAAAGTTCGAGTCTGTCCGTCCGTATACACGATAACTCTCGAACTAAATGTCCTAGAAACTTGAAATTTTCAGGGTAGGTTCGAATCTCGAATGCCGCGGTTGAGTTCGTTATTGGGCAAAATTCGCCCAGGGGTTCCGTAAATATGGCCGCTCGAAATTTTGTTCGCCTGATTACTTCGGAACTACACATTAGATCTAGTTGAAATTTTGCACTTAAATGGATAATGACGTGTTCAAGCTACATGAAAAATTTGGTCCAGATCGCATAACCAGAACCATAGAAACCATAGAAAATTATAACTTTGATATGGAAAGGCTTAGAGACTTGAAATTTTCAGGATAGGTATTTATCCCGAATGTCGCAATCGCGTTCATCAATGACCAAACTTAGACTAGGGGTTCCGTTAATATGGCCGTTTGAAATTCAGTTTTCTTGATAATTTCAAAATTATGGATTTGATCGTGACGAAATTTTGTATTTGAATTGAGAATGATATATTCGAGCTACATTCTTTCCAGATCGCATGATCAGGACCATAGAAACCATAGAAAATCATAACTTTCTAACGGAAAGGCCTAGGGACTTGAAATTTTCTTGATAGGTTTGGATCGCGTATTTCGCGCTTACATTCATCAATGAGCAAAATTAGACTGGGGGTTCCTCAAATATGGCCATTTGAAATTCGGTTTTCTTGATAATTTCGAAACAATGGATTTGATGGTGGCGAAATTTTGTATTTAAATTGAGAATAATATATTCGAGCTTGATTTTTTCCAGATTGCATGATCAAAATCATAGAAACCATAGAAAATCATAACTTTCGTAAGGAAAGGCCTAGAGATTTGTAATTGTCAGGATAGGTTCGGATCGCGAATTTCGCGTTCACGTTCACCAATGAGCAAAATGAGACTAGGGGTTCCGTAAATATAGCCGTTCGAACTATTTTTTTCCTGATAATTGCGAATCTTTTGGATTGGAATGAAATTTCGCACATAGATGAAGAATAATATATTCAAACAACGTGGGAAATTGTGTCCAGATCGCATTACCAAGTCCATAAATACCGTAGAAAATTCTAGCGAATTATCGAAAAAAAAATTGGTCACCTAAAGCACTGACTTGAAGTCTGGATTTTTGCCTTAGTTTGAAAATTTGTTTGACAGCTGTCAAAAATTTCCTCAATTGGTTTCCAAAACTGGAAAATGCGAATCTACCTACAAGGTGCATGTACGAGCGCTCAAAAGCTCCTGCCTTCACGGCAGTGCTTTTCTAAATTTTTAGATGATGAATCGATTGATACAACTGTCAACTCCAGGAAACTTCAAGTTCAGAAGATAGAAATTTGTGCAATAATACTAAAAATGTGTGACATATTTTTTCTTTTTGGAGAGTTATTTTGTGTTCACCAATAACTCTACAAACTCGTGGTTCAAAAGACCCTATTCTGAAATATCATACTCGAATTCAAAATGCCAGATAAGTGATTATGCAACTTCCAAAATATTAAATCTCCTAATTCATAAGTCTCCCATGAGTTAAAAAAAATATTTCTTCTGGTGGTTACACTCCTAATGTGACTCAATATAGTTGGATTAAACACTGAAGAAAACGAATCCCGAGAATTTTCGGTCAAATGAATTCCTGTTCCAACTATTGTTATCACAACAACAAAAGAGAACAATCTGTACTAGCAATCTAACATGCCGATTCCGGTTGAAGTGACTTGAGTACTATGAACAGGAAAAACGGTAAAGCAGTGATCAAGTACTCTTATTTCAATAGGAATATTTCCGTTAATTTTACAGGAACATCTAGTGAAAAATAATAATTTTGTAAGGAAATAACCCAACAATATTTGTACGATTAACAGAATGGACACATTAAATTCAAAAGGAATGTTTGGTATTTCTCACAGATTTCCTAGGAAATACAAAATAAAAAACAGGAAAGAGATATGATTTAGAAACATGAGTAGAAAGGAAGAGGTGAATAGGGGTTTCACAGGAAAGCAGAGGTTAGAGTCAGCTTAGATCAGACCAGAGGAAGGAAGAAAAATTAGATCTACAGCGATCTGCACCGACGGCCCAACATTTACCGTAATGCTTAACAGAGGGCGCCACCGAATATACAAAACTCGAAAGATTCTACCCAAAGGATTGAAAGTGACAGAAGAGGTGTGAGCATTTGAAGAAGAAGGCAGTAGCGATTGAACCCTCGAGGAGTGCAGACGTATTGAGAAATGCGCATGTGTACCAAGTGAACCTCGTATAGAAGTGATAAGAAGAAGAAGAAATAACTGTGTTGAGTCCAGGTTTAGATCGATGGTTCCACAGATTATTTTACATTGAAGAGACAAAAGTGAATTTAGTGGAAAGTGAAAAAAGTGTTTAAGTGTTGTTTGCTGAGTCACTCTGACAGAATGTCGGAATACGACTCTGCAAATGAGGACAGAGAATCCGATGCCGAAAACTTATCGGATGAAGAAATATCCGATATGGATATTGAAGAAGAAGAAGTTAATGATGAATCCGAAAAAGATCGGATTATAAAAGAACAGAAGGACCAGATCAACAGCCTCATGAGTCAATTGAAAGTTATGACGGAGAGTCTCAAAACTTTATCCGACGAAGTGAAATCCTTGAGAGCAGAAATGTCTCAGTCCTCGAAGCCGCGGAAACGGGCTAAGAAAAAAGAAAATGGCTTCTCCTCTGGGACAGAGGAGACCGTGTCAACCCCCACAATCCAAAAAGAAGACCCGAAAAAACCTACCGAAAATAATGATGCAGCTGCAAGAGGGCCACCTACGAAGAAGTCGTATATAGCAGCATTGCTAAAAGGAAAACGCCCAGAAGAAGCTACTTCTGCACCTGCAGAAGAAATTGAAGTCCCTGCTCAAATCGAGCAGAAAAAAGAGAAAGTCCCTCCAGTGACATTGAGAGGCACGGCCGACTGGACACAAATCTCGAGAGAGATGCAAATGAAGGGTATTAAATACCTGAGAGCGACCACAGTAAGAGACGGCATTCGCGTTGTTCCCCAATCCCCCGACGACCACAGAAAGATGACAAAATTCCTCGAGTTGAGAAATAAGGAATTCTACACCCTCCAAAGGGAAGAAGAGAAGAGAATCTACGCGGTGGTACGATATCTGCCACTGGACGCAGATATTAACATTATCACAGAGGACCTCGCCGAGCAAGGCATTGCCGACGCGGATGTCATAAGGATGACATCCAACAAGACCAAAAAGGCAATACCCTTATTTTTGGTGAAAACACAAAATAAGAAGGTATTCGAAGTAAAACAGCTCTACGGTATAAATTGTGTAGTAGAGCCGAAGAAGAAGAGCATTGGACCTGGTCAATGTCATAGATGTCAACGTTACGGACATGCGCAAAGTAAATGCACATTCCCATGGAGATGTGTTAAATGCTCTGGAGCGCACAATAGTAAAGATTGTACGCTAACAAGAGAAAACGAGGAGAGAAATGCTACCTGTGCGCTCTGCGGAAAAGCAGGTCACCCAGCCAGCTACAAAGGATGTAGCGAGTGGAAACTGGTGACCAAAAAGAAGACTGCGACCAAAGCAAGAAAAGAAGAAGAAAAGAAAATGATGCCTACTGTCCAACAAGAACAAAAGGAAGAAGATAAGAAGAAGAAAACGCCACCACTCAAACAAGAGCAGAAGAAAGAAGCCCCAAAAAATGGAAAATCCAAGAAGAGCAGCCAAAAGAAGAAAGAAGAGACCAACAAGAAAGGACCCGAAACCACCGAGGATCTAGATACCTTCACCAAGAATATCATGAGTAAGCTCATGAAATTCCTGGAAATAGAGATGGACAAAAAGTTCCGTAAACTCACTAAACCCAATTGATGGAGCTAGTGACTAACGCGAATAAAAACAACCTGAAGATTGTCTCATGGAACGCAAACGGTCTACGAGCCCGTAGATCTGAAATAGAAGAAATAATATCCGAGAAACAACCGGATATTATAGCCATTCAGGAGACGAGACTATCTACAAGAAATAGAATTTCATTTCCCGACCATGAAATATACAGAAATGACAGAAATTGTACAGGAGGGGGCGTAGCCCTAATAGTCAAGAGGAACATCGACCACTATTTTGACGATGTACTGAATAATGGGCAAATAGAAGCCGTCTCGATTATAGTTAATACGAATCGAGGACAAATGAAAATTACGTCAGCCTACAAACCACCCCAAAACGACTTAATAGAGGAAGATCTGAAGAAGATGCTTGAAGGAAACTACCCGAACATCATTATTGGCGATATGAACTGCAAATCAAGAGAATGGAATAGCAGAACTGAAAACCAAAATGGGAAAAAGCTTAAGAAGTACGCCGAAAAAGTGAATG
The DNA here is from genome assembly GCA_963966015.1 of Aphidecta obliterata. NCBI lineage: Eukaryota > Metazoa > Arthropoda > Insecta > Coleoptera > Coccinellidae > Aphidecta > Aphidecta obliterata. The sequence continues at coordinate 28,980,470 of OZ014432.1, forward strand.
CCATAGTATTAGGACCTGAAATCCCGACCTACCTGCCCAGAAGTAATGGCCTACCGGACGTATTAGATATCGTCATAATGAAAGATATTACCCAAGATTTCACACTTGATACTATAGAAGAGGGCACATCAGACCACAACCCAATAGAACTCAGATTGGGACGCAGACCGATAACAGAAGAACTTCAAACAAAAGACTTCACAGACTGGCAAAAGTACAGTGAAATACTTCAGGAGAAAATTACTGAAATTCCACAGATAAGAACCCCTGAAGATCTAGAAGATGAAGTTGAAAAATTAGAAACCCGAATAAAAGAAGCCTACGAGGAAAGTACCAGAAGAATCGAAAGGCCAGCCCCGAAACATCCACATGGTGAAACCCCAAAAGCAATAAAGGAGCTTATAAAGAGGAATAGAAAACTTAGGAAGAACTACAGAACTTCACATAGAGAAGAAGACAAGAAAGAGCTGAATAAACACAGCCAAGTGCTGAAAAATGCACTGAGAGAACTGAGAACAGACAGATGGAACCAAAGAGTTAGAGAGCTAAACACCATAGACCACTCAGCATGGAAGATGCAAAAGTGCTTACGACGGGAGAAAACCGAGATTCCCCCTCTACACGGAGCTAATGGGATGGCCTACTCAAAGCTTGAAAAAGCCGAAGCACTGGTCGACGCAATAGAACGAGAAGCCAGAATCAACTACAGAGAAGACGATGACAATGAAGACTTAGAAGAAGAAGTCGAAGGAAATGAAGAATTGATGTTGGAGCCGCCGGAAGGCGATACCATCCCAAACCCAACAACACCAACGGAAATTAAAGAAATCATCAAGAAATTGAAAAACAGGAAAGCTCCAGGGAAAGACAAAGTAACAAACTTTATGTTACGGAAATTGCCCAGAAAAGGAATAGCAGCGCTTACCAATATAGCAAACGCCGTGATGAGAACAGAATATTATCCGGAAAGATGGAAAACAGCAGAAGTAAATGTGTTCAATAAGCCAGGAAAAGATAGAAAATTCCCACAAAACTACAGGCCGATAAGTCTACTGTCAGCCCTTGGAAAAATTGTCGAAAGAGTCCTTGCAAGAAGACTCAATGAAGAAACAGAAGCGCTGAATCTGATACCACCGGAACAATTTGGATTCAGAAGAAATCATTCCACAGAACTTCAATTGTTAAGGATCACTGAATATGTCACTGAAGGATTTCAGAATAAACAAGCCACAGGATTAGTGCTATTAGATGTCGAGAGAGCCTTCGACCGAGTTTGGCACGAAGGACTTGCCTACAAGATGATGATGGCAGGCTACACCACCAAAACCTGCAAGATAATAAGAAACTACCTGAGGAACCGGAATTTTTATGTCAAAATAGACGACACATTATCTACCACCAGACAAGTAGAAGCAGGAGTACCCCAAGGATCAGTTCTAGGACCTCTGCTCTACAACATATATATCTACGATATTCCTAAGAACCCAAGGAATCTGCTAGCCCTTTATGCAGATGACACGGGAATAGCCTTCAGACATCGCCGACCAGATGTCATACACAGAAGACTGCAAGAAGCACTAGAAGATTTAGAGGAATGGTTCATTAAATGGAAAATTCAAATAAATAGCAAAAAGAGCCAAGCTATTCTACTACAGAAGCGGAGACTTGAAATTAATTCCAACCTACAGATAGATGGAGAAGAGATAAAATGGGAAAATGAAGTCAAATATCTAGGAGTAAAACTAGATAAAGGGCTTACATGGAAAAACCATATAAAATATGCAGTGGATAAAACAAACTCAGCAATGAGTAGACTTCACCCACTACTAGGAAGAAGAAGCCAAATGAACCAAAGCACGAAACTACGAATGATCAAGTCAATTGCAAGACCCCAACTAACATATGGCTCGGCGGCATGGGGCCATGCAGCCAATAGCCATATAAAGAAGATTCAAGCAACAGAGAATAAACTGCTCCGAGCAGCAATGAATATGCCGTGGTTCGTAAGAAACCAACAAATCCACAGAGACTTAGAATGGGAAACTGTCACAGATTTCCTAAAAAAGAAGGCCGAGAAGATATTCGAAAAAGCAAGTCAACACCCAAATGATGAACTGAGAAGACTAGTTGACTACAACCCCGCAAAAGATGTGGTTAGGATACCCACCTATCACAAAAGACCCAGAGATCAACTACGTAGAAACAGAAATTGAGTAATCTCAATTTAAATTATCCAGAAGAAGAGACTCCTATGAAATTCAAATTCATAGATAACACAATTATCACACGACAAAGATCGTGATAGAGATACGAACAACAAGAGTCAAAAGGTTAGTAGGTTATAAATGCCCGGAATCTAAAACAGCAGGTTAGGTTTAGTTAGAGTAGGTCGTGCTTCACACGAAGTCTCACACTGTTCTATCTATCGGAGATAGTTCGTCCATGAGGATTCCCCCTGACTAAACAAAAAAAAAAAAAAAAAAAAAAGCATTTGAAGAACGTAATTCTGTAATCAAAGTCGCTAATATGAGTACGGAATTAGGGAAAAAAATTTCTTCATATTTATTATGGAGATTCAATACTAGATTTCAACGAATGTCTCTCTAATTCGTTATATTAATGTGAAGATACTCTATAATGAATATAATGTAATATACATTCTCCCTATTCCAGACACCTTCTCGCGAAGTCACTATTTATCTCAAGATAGAATGCAATACTACAGAAAATTCCTGTAAAATCACGGGTTATGAGCTTCGAATACAATTAACTTGTACTGTAATAAATAAACGATAGTTCTTTAATTCATGTGAAAATTTCTGTTGAATCGATACTACAGTTGGGTTATAAGTGAAGTAGTTTCTGTTGTAGTTTATTGTTCATTACTGGAAATTCTTGTAGAAACTGAAGTTTCAAGCTTGGAATACAACTATCTAGTTTGTTCATTAAACAGGAAATTCCTGTAAGTAGTCACACATATTCCGGTTTTCGTCACAGCACTATTTTTCTGTTGCAATGACGAACTGCAGTTTGGTTGCATCAACTTAGGTAAAACTTCTCATTTTTAGAGGAATTGAAGGCCCGGAATTGTCACGTAAAATCAAAAAATATTCCTGCTTATATGGGGGAATTTCCTATAGAAGTAACCGAATTCCTGTTGTATATACTGGAAAATTTATTTAAGTGAACAGTTCCACTAGACTTTATAAATTTGCCGCTTGGGTCTGGTTAAACATGAAAACATATTTATAAACTCAAACTAGAAGTGAGATCGCACCCTATTTTACAAACAAGGCCGAACTAACATTCCAAGTTCCATTGTTGGAAAATCCTTGTGTGATATAACCCTCTTTTGTAGGATGATACTCTGTAGGTGAAATTATACACGGACTTAATTGAAGTAGGTATTAATATCAGGTATGAAATAATTAATCATCAGAATGGATTAACCCATCTAATTCTAAACCCTCGTGATATGGGTCGGTCCACTATTTGTCGATAAACATCGTGTCCTAACCGTTTATATCCGCCTATAATCTTCCTTGACACTCAAAGCAGTATCAGATATTGGTGTTTGGTATTCGATTATGTCAATAAATTCTAGCCCCCAGCCATACTTCATCCTGTCCTGTTTTGAAGTATAATATGATGGATTTAGATAAAACTGTTCGAATCAATGATGTTCATAAACGTTACCTATTCAGTCAATTTCAGAAAGCTTCAACTGAATTTCAGATTATTATCTGAACTGAATAAAGTTCAAATATTATATTTTAGGGTTGCTAAAATGTATGCATGCTTGCTCAGTTTCAGATTTTTCTGATTCCGCTGGAATATATATTTCACGCGTCTCATTCCGGTTGAAACTGGTATACCAATCTATTCCAAAAGCCTCGAATCCGTAATTCACTTCTGCATGCATATCGCGATAGTTCACATGAAAGCTTGTCAATTCCACTTGGTTTATCGTTCCGAGTAAGAGAAAACAAACTGAGCGATGACACCATCAACAATAACTTCGAAAGGAAACAACTCGGGATACCTATCCGATCAACCCATCATGTCACGATAGATCGAAACACAGAACTTGTCATAACATAAAATATTTACCATTCGCTCACGAAATACCAGACACGTACATTTTCTGATTCATTTTATTTTCTTCCATATCTGGTAAAAGTCAACGTTGCTATTTAAGTGTCGCACGCCAGGTATGACATGGTAGAATGTTATGGCAAATTTCATCATGTCCATCCGGATTGTAGTGAGCAATTTTCCTGCCTTATTCTCTAAATGGAATTTCCTCGTGACTGGCACATCTGCAGACAAAGGAAAAAATATCATGATGTGCCCACAGCCAATTTGATATGTCAGCTTCATTCAAAATGTAAATTGAAATTTCAGGGATAGGTAGGGTAAACACCACAGTTATTGACACCTTAAGCCAACTGTCCCAATAGAATATAAATAATTTGTTATTTGGGTATGAAATGAAAATATTTCTTTTTCGAGGTTATGTGTTGGTTTATACTCGATTCAAATTAACAACCGAAAGTGGAAAAACCTTTTCAGAAGAAGCTTTAAAACACATCGTTAACATCATGTGTCAATTTTCAGTGATTGACACTGTAAAATCTATTGTTGACACCACCTGATACAGTTATTGACATACTGTTGTCTCTCATATTTTCAATCAGCTGAACAAGGATGTGGATAGGTATAATATATAGTAATGGATCGTTCATTATAAGATTTATTTATAAGTTTTGCATTGAAAAATATTCGAAATGGAAACCTTCTCTATGAAGACATATTTCAATAAACATTAAACATGGAATTTTCATGCACAGGAAATGCATTTAATTATTTAATACCATTTAAATCCAAATTCTTTTTGCAAATAGGACACAAGCCCTGGCAGTGGGTTCTCCAGTAGCCGTTTATAGCAACTTGGTTTTCAATGTTATCACAGATTGTGTCTTCAGATGTACAATCCATGTCCATATTGGACTGTTTCATGACTGTATAAAGGATTCTTCATGAATTTCATCATCAAGCTCTATGTTTGAAATAATTTTTTTTTTATTTTTTTTGGCACACCCGTCTATTCTATCACATAATTTGAGATCTTCTTCATAGGTTAATACAGGGCAAGGTCCGTGATTTGTTGAGCGCTCGTTGGACTTACACCAGGGCTACATCATTTCGTCAAGATGTCTGTATTTTTCGAATCTTGCCGTAAGCACGATAACTTTCGAACGGAACGACCTAGAGACTTTAAATTTTCAGTGTGGGTTCAGTTTCCGACTGCCGTAGTTGAGTTGGTTAATGAGCAGAATTCCATCAGGGGTTCCGTAAATATGTCCGTTCGAAATTTTGATCTCCTGATTACTTCTAAACCACTGATTCGATCGAGATGAAATTTCGCACCCAGATGGTGCGAATGACGTGTTCAAGTTACATGCAAAATATGTCCAAATCGCATGACCAGAAGAAAATAATAACTTTCGAACGGAGGGGCCTAGGGACTAGACATTTTCAGGATAGGTGTGGATCTCGAATATCGCGGTCACGTTTTTCAATGAACAAAATTATCAATGACCAAAAGTGGATGTTCAAAGAAATTTTTTTTAGAAAGATTCTACCTACTAGGTAGATGAACGAGCGCTCAAAAGCTCCTGACTACACGTCAGTGCTTTTCATTTTTTCCACTCAACCAAAAAATTAGTGTAGAACGAGGAACGCCATAGGTTTGGGAGGCAAGTTTTCTGGACATTCCTTCTGATTTTACTGCTGATAAGGCAGAAATAATAGCATCCTCCGTGTAATTTTTCTTATAATTGCTTCCTTCTTTTGCTTTTGCCATGTTGTTGAGAATGAAGCGTGGAAAATCGATTCAGGGGGTAGGGACAAGAAGTAGGAACTAGTTGAACTTGCAATATAGTTATTGACACGTGGAAATTCACAGAGATTGACACTGGTGTCAACAACTATCTAGAACAAAATTAGATAAAGTTCAATCATTTTTCAGTATTCATTGAGAAATTGAGGCCTGAATAGTAGGCAATACGGACTAATTTTGCAAAATTTGAATACGACAGTTATTGACATAGTATGTCAATCACTATTCATCCACATATTTTCAAAGGCAATTATTGACACCCACAAAAAAACGCGAAACCTTCAACCAAATAGATTTTAAGTTATGAAAAAGTATTTATTGAAGAGTTTCAATGATTCAAACAAAAATTATGCTTCAGACAAAAATTAGAACAATTAAAAAAATGTTATGAACTTGAGTTAAGTACCTTGAGAAAATGGCAGTATTTTTCTAATTGCAATGATCGTCAGCACGCTGCACATTGATAAATATATGATGAATTAGGAATGCAAACCTAACCCAAATTAATACTAACAGTCCAAACTTGAAAAATTGAAATATTTTTTTCAAAGCTCCATGTTTTTAAGGCCTCCATCCAATTCTTATAATTCAAATATGAAAATGAGGATGTCAATCACTGATAGGGTGTCAACAACTGTACCTTTTACCCTATATTCAATATTTGAAAAATATAAGTATTTACAACCGGGTCACCTAACTCGCACAAGCTCTGAGCTTATGAGGGGTTTCACAGAGACCTAGGAGAGTCGGGATATAAATATAAAATAATAATAAATAAATAAACAAAAAATATAAAACAAAGTTTCACAATTTCAAGAGCGCCATCATTTTGCCCAAACGTTCGGTAATTTTCCAATTTTGATCCGAGAATAGTCTTGAATGGTTGGGTTGAACTCACACAAGAATTCGAGGTAAACACGATTATTTCCGAAATAAGAGGTCTAGAGTTTCGAAACTTTCAGGGAGTTCGGGGAAGGGAAAAATCCGCCGAAATGTTTCTTAGATCTCTTATAAGCGAGTTTTGTTTGATTTTACCATAGTCTTCGGTTCTTCTAGGATTCACTTTATTTTATATTTCATCTGAATATATTTATATGAAGAACTTTTTTTATACCTGATTGTTGCTTGTCAACTGATAATAATTTTACATAATGACTGTTACAACAAATGATATATAGCCTCCTGATTTCTTTTGATAATTGAATTTAAACTTTCGTAGTTCGATGTAAAATAACGCAAAAAGGTTTATGTGAAATTTCGTGAATATCGTATCACTAGAAGAATAAAAAAAATTATTCTCAAAAACTTCGGTATCCGAAAAATATTCGCCATATCTTGCTGAAATTTCGTGAGTTATGTAGAAGTTCAGCTTTACACTCAAAGAAATTCTCCAGGATATACTACAGGAATTCGGTTACTTCTACATGAAATTCCCCCCATATAAGCGACAGCAGGAATATTTCGGTCGTTCAATTCCTCTAGAAATAACCAGTTTTACATTGATGCAACCAAACTGCAGTTTGTCATTTCAATAGGAAAATAATACTGAGACGGAAACCGGAATATGCGTGACTACTTACAGGAATTTCTTGTTCAATAAAAAAACTAGATAGTTGTATTTCAAGCTTCAAACTTCAGTTCCTACAAGATTTTCCAGTAATGAACACTAAACTAAAACAGGAATTAGTTTACTTATAACGGAACTGTAGTATCGATCTAACAGGAATTTTTACTTGAATTAAAGAACTATTGTTCATATATTACAGTACTAATTAGTTGTATTCGAAGCTCATAACCCGAGATTTTACAGGAATTTTCTGTAGTAATGTGAATTACATCTGGAGATAAAGAGTGACTTCGCGAATAATTGCATGGAATGGGGAGAGTTAATTTTATATTATATTCATTATATCTTTACATTATTCTTACGAATTAGAAAGACATTAGTTGAAAACTAGTATTGAGAGACTCCATAATATATATAAAGAAATTTTTTCCCTGATTCAAGACTTATATTAGCGAATTTCAAATGCCCCACCTTTTCTGTCGCTTTTCAATTTTTGGGTAGTATTATTTGAGTTTTGTTTATTCGGTGGCGCCTTCTGTTGAGTGGTACGCTAAATTTTGGGACGTCGGTGCAGATTTTTGTTTTGTATTTCCTAGGGAAGCTTATTCAAGAGTTAGTATCAATCGTAGATGAATATATTCAATTCTAGGTAGGAGGCTAAAAAATGCTGAAAATTATCGAATCGCTGCTTCATCATGTTCGTTCCTTCGCCGGAAAGCGATATTTTATTCCAAGCAACTTCAACCAAATGGTAGAAACATAGATTAAAATACTGTTAGCTTAACAAGATTTATTCCAGTAGAATAAGCGGAATTTTTATGGGAAATACCAAACATTCCTATTGAATTTAATGGGGGGAGGAATATTCCTTTTAAAATAAAAGTATCTGATGACTGCTTTACGTACCGTTTTTCCTGTTCATAGGACTCAATTCACTTGAACCGGAATCGGCATGTTAGATTGCAAGTAGGTGCAGATTTTTCTCAGAACGGTCGTTTTTTGTTGTGATGGCAATAGTTGCGTTTAGACAACAGGAATTCATTTAACCGGTAATTCCCTAGATTTTTTCTTCAAAATACGTGATGAGAAAATAAAATTTTTCTGATCAGGAGAAATTTGTTAATTATTTTCTGATTTCATCTCTCGAAGTTCATGAAAATAAATTGACATTATTTTTCACACTAGTTTGGTTCACAGAATCTGTTTGAAAAATTTATGAAGTTGGACATTTCGAATCTTGGTTAAAAATATCGTGAAATATACCGATTTAGAGGTGGAAACTGGGTGAATAAAATTAAATACGTCTCCTTTCGATAATTTCAAACCATTACTTCTCGATAATTTCGAAGTACCTGGTTGGGTGACCGCAATTCCGATGAATTTGAATAAGCGCGCAAAAGATCCCGACTTCGCGATAATGGTTTTCCCGAATATATCAGAATAATGAAATAATTTCAGTTCGAAAAAAAAATTATGAGAGCAATCCATATGGCTATTTGAGGTGATGCAAAAATATAAATCATTTATTGCAGTTGTTAAATTCAAACAGAATCCAAAATTTCATAATAAACGAACCATTCGAAGTTAAAATTTGCCGTGGAGTTTTATTTCATTGATCTTCGTTGAATACTTAGTAAGAATTCCTTTTAAATCTTATTCCTCAATTTTACGCCCCCAAAGTTCGATTATTGGATTATATACTAAGCAAAACTTCTACCCCCGAACAATTCCACAGGTTTATAAAGGAAATCGAAACCATCAGAGACTAGATATTTGTCGGAATTGGGAAAGACAAAAAATATCGATGAAACTTTTGAAATAATTATAATTCATAAATTTGTAATTCTTGAATATCTGTCAAATATGTATCATAGTATTCCGAATTTGTGGCAGCATAGTATTCCGAGTTTGTGAAAATCAACTTTGCTTTGTAACGATTATATTATAAACGAATAATGCTGTGGAACTAAATTTTTCAATAGAATTATCTGATTTATAACGACTTTTTTTTTCAGATCGAGAATGAAAGATGTGAAAGCCAGAAAATGATGGTAAGTCAACTATTTTCTTCTTCAAATACCATCATAGTTTTTACTTTTATTTCTAATGAGGTGAAAAAAGTCCAATCCTATCAATGTTAACGAAAATGGAAATGGAACAATAAGACCAAAACGAGTTTAATGCAACAATGAGTAGGTATCGGCTACCTTTATTCAATTGAATCCCTAGAATAGTGCCACCGTTATGACAAATTCCACAAAATAATGAAAAATTTCTTTCTGCCGAAAAACTGAACATTGATTTTCACTATGGAAAATCCATCATCACCGTTTCTTACGAAACCCCTGAATTTCCTCGGGTATTAAAATTCACCCACCGTTCCCTCGGCCGATACTCGAAGAAAGCGAATTTTCAAATTAGAGGTTAACTGAAATTCCATGTATCATTTTTTGTGTTGATAGTAAATATTGACAGCGCCAAGATATATGGTTTGTCAGTCCCTCTAAAGGGTGCACCCCTGACATTTTCCGATACTCATATTACTAGCCGTCAACTGAATGACAAAAATTTCCACATCCATTTATCAGGTTGTTTCCTCACGTTTCCGCCCCAATACATTTCGAACTGTGGACTTCAAGGAATATAAAAATTGAACTATGGAATACAATTTCTATTGAACCTATTATTCGTAGGTGCCTCATAAAAATATCAGGGTTGTTGAATAAGATGTTTCGTTTGGTTTTGTGATTCCATTCAAACGTATCGATCAAGTACCGGAAAAATTAGGTCTCGAAATGAAATTGACAAAGATTTTTGGCAATGCTACGAATTTCGCACCAGGGTTCATTATTTTCACCATATTCAATGGTAAGTTTAATAATGACTTTTAGAGAAAAGAAATAATTGAAAACATTTCAATTTCAATATTGACATAAGATCGAAGATAGAACAGTGCTTCGTAAAAAAAGGTAGCGGGTTTGATTTATTGTGAAAAATATATATCTTTCGTAAGACTTCAGGAATTTATAATCATTGCAATATACTTACGATATTATCGAATATTTTCATAGAATAGGTAAAACCATAATAAAAATGAATTCACGTAGGTATTATACACAAATTGTCTGTGTCTACTCTAACTGTAAAGAACGCAAAAAAATATAACAAATTGCATATGAGATCAATGAGATTCCATAAAGTACTTACCCGCATGTTTGTGTAATACCTAATATGATTGGATGTTGAAATATCACCATTCGTTCATCTGTCCGAAAAGGAATTGAAGTTCGTGCTCCCTGCACAAAGAGGCAGTCTTGAGTAATCAGTTTCTGACAAAATAGATTATCAGAAAAAGGAAAACCCAAAACTTAAAGAACTTATTATATTTGAAATTAAAGGTCAAATGCATATTATATGAATTCGAGTTTCCCGGAAGAAAAATTCACATTATTATAATTAAATCAGATAATTCAACTCGTTATTCCCTCAATTCATTCAAATTCAATAATCCAATCCGGCGAGGGAGTCAACTGCATCGATGCAATTTCTTAAATTGAAACACATCAAATCAATTCCGGGTCGAGTTATCAGCAATATCAGGGACTACCATAATACCACTTACATGTATATGGGTTAACAATGTGATCAAAACCTTTCCTATATTTTCGAAGGCGGCTACTGCCCAGGATACCTATTGAGAACAGCCTAATTCCTATGTTTACCTGAAATAAAATTCACTCACTCCGAAAGTGACCTCAACATTTCGCACTCCCGTAACGAATTCGCGCTGAGTCTCCGTGCGACTCTTAACTCAACTCAAACAAAAATTACTAACGGTACTTACCTACCACGAGCTTGTCCCTATCACGGACTCTCGAAAGAACTCATAAGTTCTGGAACCCGAAAAGGAAAACCACGATCTGCTATCCCCACGATCTAGCCAGCAACTGCCTTTTTTTCTGATTTCCTCAATCGTGGAGTCTTTCTATTTCCAAACTTGTTCTCTGAGATGACAATTTTTAGTGCCTCTCACTTCAACAACCTAGAAACACCAACTCGGTTGAATTTTTCCGTGCCAAATTTTTCCATGATTTCGGTTACCTAATCGACGTTTCATTTTCTTTTCGCTGATTTTTCTCTAAACTCCGAACTGACATGAGGAAACCCTTACGTTCGTCAATACAAAGCTTTTCTGTAGTCTGAGGCCAGTTCCCATAAACTTTCTTATCACAGCGTGGTTATCAATTTCTCAAACGCGCCTGGTTATAACCTGAACTCTCAGCGATCCGCTGATTGATACAATGTAATACTATGTATACCTGTATGTCTCAACTTCGAATATACTGATTCTTTTCCGGGATTTATCCAATAGGTATTCGAAATTAAAATTGAATATTCGTATTTCCATAACATTTTATGCTTGTGCAAACCCTTACTTGCTTAGCACAAGAGATTTGCTATCGAAAAGAAGAAGTTTCGGTAGCTCCTTATATTCTCTCATTATAATTTTCACCTTGAACTCTTCCGGCATGAAAGTTTCTTTGGAGTGAAATAAATTCATAACAGATATCCATAACTATTGCGTTAAAGCGAAGAAATGGAAAATGAAATTGGATACGGAATCGTTCCTAAGCAACAAAATTCCACTTCAACTAAGAGAAAATTCATTTGCAGGCAATTTTATGTAGTTGAAAACCACTTTACGCTTGTCTAGGCAAACAAATTCCAGGAAGAAAAGCACGTTCTTCAGGATTTTACTAGTTAGAGTTCTTGAGACCATATACCTCGATGTCCTTCCAACCAATTGGAACTTATTTCAAGATTCAAAATCAACAAAAAGTTGAAAAAGGAAAAACCAAAGGAGAAACTGAAAACTTTTCTTCTGGAAACACCACAATACGGAAGAATTCTAGAAATTTGAATTAAACAGCCTATATTTGTTTATATGTGTTGTAGGTTGTATACTTTTTAGCATTTATTTATTTGAATATACTGAATATACACTGACTCTCCATGTCATATTTGATGGGTTCTAATATTCATATGGTGACTTGTTGAAATTTGAATGAATTATTATAATTATGATTATCATAAAAATTTCATAACTCCCGAACTATAAGAAGAAGAGCATTATGAAAAAAAGTTTTGGATAACGTTATTTCAATAAGTATGCAATTTGAATTCCAGCAATCCATGAGGTTAGCAATGACGACCCATATGCCATAGAAAAATTGAAGAAAAAAAACCGTTTGCAATCTCGAGAGAATTTCCATATAATTTTCCACCTCCTGATGACGAACCGCTGACGAAATTATTCGTCTTCCATTTTCGGCATCGTAACTATTTTCATGAATAAAGATGGAGTGAATTCGAAGTAGGCAACGTATTCGAAGAAGCAAAACCTGAACTGCCGAAGTGGAATTGGTTTTAATTTTTCATATTTACCGAGGTTCCGCAAAACAATATAAATAACTAGCTCAAGGAGGGCAATAAAGTCGAACTTCAAGTACGTGGATGGTTTGGAATAAAACCAAGTTGGGGAGAGAAAACGAACGAGAAAGTCGAATAAAAGGACCTTCCAGAAACTCCGACTGTTAATCTAGTTGGTTATGAGCACGATAATATGACAATAATATCACGGCCTGGTGCGGTTTGGACGGGGAAAACTTTGAATCGGGGTCTAAATCAGCGCGAATGTGAATGTATGTTTAATTTTATCGAGTTGTTTCATTTAGCAGACGCGTTTTGTGGCTTCCAATTGCATTAGTTAATCGCGTTTGACCGGGAAAACTTCACCTTTGGAAAGAAATATAAAACTCCTACTGGTTTCACTCCTTGTTACACCACAAATAAACTCAAATATTTTTCAATATTCAATTTTCTGAAACAACGTATTCATTCACTTGCTTTATTGCCTGTTTTTATCCATTCGGTTGAGAGTGCGAAATAAGGATTATAATTAATGAATATAAAATGAGCATCAACTTATTTTACAGTTCATTCATTTAAGAAAATACGAAAAAAAAATTATTAAATGATATACCTATTATATAATGGAAATTAATTGCCGCGAATACAGTAATTTTTCGATTTTTTTTTCAATACATAATTGTTGGGCGCCGGGATGGTGTGTATCAGGCCGGTGCCCATATGTTACATATCCGTGTCACCAATTGAGATAAGGGTGTTAGGCACCAACTTAGTGGGTGGTGTCAAGTCAACAATGGACATAAAGACCATAGGAATGCATGCTAGTGTGATTCGAAGAATCCCATCTGGTTTCGCTTTAGCGCCATTTGACCAGGGGTTGAGACTTGATAGTTTCAATTTCACCAACTTGGCGCCAGAGGCCATCTGGGTTTAGAAACTCTTGTCGTTGAAAGATTTTAGGACCAATTTTGTGATTGGTCAGGTTTCTGAACTTGATGACGCCTTTTGTATATTTTTGTGTATTGATAGTGGGAGAAATGTTTTATATTCCCCAAATTAGTTTAATATAGTTAGTTAATACGATCTCTCGGTAAAACAACAACGTACCATTTGTGATAGGAAAGATACTTACAACATCTTTTCTAAGGGAAGTTTAACTCAGTGTATGTCGTGAGAGTTGTTGAAATCGATACAACCAGACGAACAGATGTATATGTATAATTTGTAAATAGATCAAAGAAAGCATATACGTCTTTAATTCATCAAAGGGATCTTTCATTAATTTGAGAAATCCAGTCCGTTGAGAACCGGAAATATCCGAAAATTCTCATCGCACCTATACAAAATCTCGTTTCTGCTTTACAACCAGAACCGGGAAAAAATCATCGGTCCAAGGAATTCTTCGATCGAGAAAAGAATTCAAACGTCCCCTGAAAACGGGGTTACGAGATAACAATAATGAACTAACATAAAATTGTGCGCTATAAGCTCCTCTCAGAAGTTTCTCCGAATGAGAAAATAGGAATTGAAAAAAAAAAACATAGTACACAAAAGAGAATAAATCAATAATATAAGATGCATTGAATATAACAAAATATTCTATCATTTCCACATCACCGCGCTTTATCTTCATTTTATTATTTCTCGTATACCAAATTTTATAAAAAAAATTTAGAAAAGCACTGCCGTGAAGTCAGGAGATTTTGAGCGCTCATTCATCCACCTTGTGGTAGATTCGCATTCTCCAGTTTTAGAAACCAATTGGAAAGATTTTGACAGCTGTCAAAGAAAATTTTAAACTAAGGCGAAAATCCAGACTTCAAGTAAGTGACCAATTTTTTTTTCGATAATTCGCTAGAATTTTCTACATTATCTATGGTCTTGGTTAAGCGATCTGGACAAAATTTGCCACGTAGTTTGAATACATCATTCTTCATCTATGTGCGAAATTTCATTCATTGTTTGAACGGCTATATTTACTGAACCCCTAATCTAATTTTGCTCATTGATGAACGGGACCGCGGAATTCGCGATCCGAACCTATCCTGAAAATTGCAAGTCCCTAGGCCTTTCCGTTCGAAAGTTATGATTTTCTCTGGTTTCTATGGTTCTGATCATGCGATCTGAAAAAATTTAGCTCCAATATATCAAAATTCCTCTGTCATGCACTGTTGTCAAGTTATGCACTAATTCTTGAAATTCTTGACATCTGCATTGCCAGTTTGGAAATGCAATATCTCGATTATTTCATATGCGAACAAAACCAAACACAGCAGTCTTATAGTAGATAATCCCAGCATTCATGTGGTACATTCGGTATTTTGATGAATCGAAAAGTTTTTCGAAAATTTTGCTCCGAAAATGTGGAACTTAAAATTGAAATATTTCGAGATTTTCAAATGGCAACCCCATATTTGTTTTACAACATTCGATTCGAAATAAAAAATGATTGGTAGTCTATTCTTAAACTAATCTATTATTTTGGATAGGTTTCGAATGAGATGAAAAATACTGCATTATTTCAGTATTTATAGTCATGATCTATGGTCCTGCTTACGATTAAATGGATCTGTGATTATGAGGTGAATTATTGAAATAGATTCTATGGTTGAGATCATAAAAAGTGTTCGATGATTATGGATGCCATAGAAAAAAAAGTTAATGGTTAATCAAACCTCGATTCAGGTGGTTAAGTTTGTTTTTTTCATTTTCTGATAATATACATTATTCGATCAATTTCATTTTCATATTGAGAAAACAATTCGAAGGATTATCAGTTTAATGAAATAATGTAAAGCGATTCTGTGTTCTACGGACATTGTGTCCTTTCGAAGTAATTCTGGGGGTATTCCTCGAAAAAATTCTATTATTCTGTTTCGTAACATAGCTTTATTTGCAATTTGTACCTGGTACACCTCAGATTTCACATAACCCCATAAAAAAAAATCTGAAGGTGTAAGGTCTAGTGAACGTGCAGGCCATTGCCATAGTCCCAAACGACGTATCCATCTATCTACGAATAATTCCTCTAAAATATGTGACACAGTTCTTGAACAATGGGGTGGGGCACAATCTAATTGAAACCAGCATCTCATTGTTTCGGCAATGGGAATTTCATTAAAAAAAATTCTCAAGGAAGAATTGAGGATTTCTACATCGTTTCACTATTTAAAATGCCATCATATATCTCAAATTCGAGTTTATCATATTTTATAACTGCAAAAACATTCAAGCTGAATTTATCTTGATACCCCCTTTCAAATTTTGCCACTGGATTTCTTTCAGACCAGTGATGCTCATTGTGACAATTGAATCCACCTTCTCGGCTAAACTTGGCCTCAACACTCCAAATTATTTTTTTCAGAAAATGAGAATCTTCCTGAATTTTAATTAACATGTTCTCGCAAAAAGGCTTTCCCATGTCTTCGTCAGCAGGTTCAAGATAATGAACTTTTATGAATTTGAATGGGTGAAATTTGTGCTCCCTCAAAATTCTATGCACAAAATGCTACAAACTAAACCACCTGAATCGAGGTTTGATTAACAATTAACATTTTTTTCTATGGCATCCATAATCATCGAAACTTTTTATGATCTCAATCATAGAATCTATTTCAATAATTTACCTCATAATCACAGATCCATTTAATCGTAAACAGGACCATAGATCATGACCTTAAATACTGAAATAATTCAGTATTTTTCATCTCATTCGAAACCTATCCAAAATGATTGATAGGTTTAAGAAGAGACTACCAATCATTTTTTATTTCGAATCGAATGGTGTAAAACAAATATGGGGTTGCCATTCGAAAATCTCGAAATATTTCAATTCCAAGTTCCACATTTTCGGAGCAAAATCTTCGAAAAATTTTTCGATTCATCAAAATTCCGAATGTTCCACATGAATGCTGGGATTATTTACTATAAGACTGCTGAGTTTGGTTTTGTTCGCATATAAAATAATCGAGATATTTCATTTCCAAACTGGCAATGCAGATGTCAAGAATTTCAAGAATTAGTGCATAACTTGACAACAGTGCACGACAGGGGAATTTTTTGAGCGCTTGTACTACTTACACGCTGGCTATATCATTTCGTCACGATGTCTGTATTTTTCGAATTTTGAGCCGAAAATGGTCTCAATCGACTATGTTCAACTCACTGATGACGAATCCGTCGAAAAATACGAGTCTGTCCGTCCGTCCGTCCGGCCGTAAGCACGATAACTCCCGAACGGAAAGTCCTAGACACTTGAAATTTTCAGTGTTGTTTCAGTTCCCGAATGCCTCGGTAAAGTTCGTTAATGGGCCAAATTCCACCAGGGGTTCCGTAAATATGGCCGTTCAAAGTTTTGTTCCCCAGATTACTTGAAAACTACAGATTTGATCCAGATGAAATTTTGCACTCAAATGGAGAATGAGGTGTTCAAGCTACATGTGAAATTTTGTCCAGATCGCATGACCAGAACCATAGAAACCATAGAAAATTGTAACTTTTGAACGGAAACGCCTACGGACTTGAAATTTTTCGGATAGGTGTGGATCTCGAATGTTGTGATCACGTTAATCTATGAGCAAAATTATACTAGGGGTTCCGTAAATATGGTAGTTTGAAATTTTGTTTTCTCGATAATTTCGAAACTACTGATTGGATTGGAATGAAATTTTGCAAATAGATGAAGAATAATGTATTCAAACTACGTGAGAAATTTCTTTAGATCGCATTACCAAGACCATAGATTCCGTAGAAAATTCTGGCGAATTATCGAAAAAAAATTGGTCAGCTGAAGCATTGACATGAAGTCTGGAGTTTCGCCTAAGTTTGAGAATGTTTGTGACAGCTGTCAAAAATTCCTTCAATTGATTTCTAAAACTGGAAAATGCGAATCTACATACAAGGTGGATGTACGAGCGCTCAAAAGCTCCTGACTTCACGGCAGTGCTTTTCGTAATTTTTTAGTAGGTTATACTGGGAATTTAGTATTGTATCGATATCTGAATGAAAATACAGGTAGATAGATAGAAGTACAGGAGATAAGAAAGTAGATATGCGTTTAAGATAGATGTGGCAACACTGTCAACTAAAATATTTTAGGCGAAGAGTTCCCTCATCCCCAAGGCTCCACCCAAAATTTTTAAACGAAATATTCACTTGTTCTCTAAATACTTCTAATAGGCCAAGTTAAAAGGAAAACCCTGTATATATAAATGTCTCCTATTGATAAGTTTGTCCAGATGCAGAATCGCAATGCGTTCATTTCATATTATTTTTACTTCAATATTGATCTACCATGAACCCCAGTAGGTACCTCATCCTTGGAAATGCTAGCGTCCTTAATATTTCTCGAAACCAATAATCAATTCATCAACAATCTCTTCTTTTGAGATTTGGAAATTGTTTTTTCCACAGAAACAATTTCAGCACAACATTGAATTATAAAAGAACCCAGACGGGTGTGCAAAATAAATTCAAATATTCTACCCTGGAGGTCCGAAAATTGCGACGATCCGACAGAAAAAGTCCAATAAGTTTTATTCACACAAGAGATTAATCCAGTTATCGGGGATTTCCTTTGGCACGTCCTCCACAGTGTCTATTGATCGTTCAATAAAAAACCCTGAGTGGAATTGGATTAGCTATTCTCTGTATCAGAGCGCTAATAAAGTATAATTGAATTGATTTTTTTCTAATTTTATGTGCAATTTGAATATTTTGCCATTCTTTTCGATTGCATATTCGTCTCCCTTGAGAGAAATCGTAGGCTCGATATAAATTCGAAGAAGACTGCGTTTTAACTCAGAGGTTTATTATTTGCACATCACCTCGTTTTCTCTATCTAGATTCCACGAAAGAGAACAAATGGTTTCTTATTTGATTTACCCAAAACATAAACCGTGAAAATGTCTGGAGGGTTACAATATTTTCTTGCCTATTCATTATTGAAGAATATTTCTATACCAAGGGTAGAAAGGTGTTTAATGAGCGAACAAGATTTCTCAAATGTCTTATAACCTAAAATCATGGACATCATTGACCTGGACGACATCTATTAGTATACGCCAAGGACAACTCCCCACATCCATTAATAAGACCGAATACTCAAGGACACCTGCATATTATCCAGACATAAAAACGAAAGCAAATTGCATAAAAATAAAATACAAATTCAACCACAGAGGTACAAATAATTCAGAAAAAATCGATGTATTGTATATTTTTCCTGGGGTGGGAAACTCGTAAAAGGGGTCAACATATTCCAGATTTGCGTTCATTCTGAATTTCCTACACAGACATAAATCAAATTATTTCAAAATGGTGTTGTGCTATATCCGCCCGGTTCTGTCCACGAAGGAAACCTTTCATTATTCGAAATGTATGTCGTAATAAGCTCCCTGCAGTGAATTCAGGCTAGATTCGCTGTAAAACTACATCTAGAATAACTCCAATAATTGTTAATTGGGTCAACTGGATAATCGTTATTTATTACTGTCGTATAATTTCTTGTTAACCTAAAATATGGAAATGGAGGTTGCTAATATGATATTTGATTATGTGATGTTTTATTTTGCCAAGATTACAGTCGATCATTTAGATCTTGTATTATGCAAAAGCATTCTCTCATTCAAATGTCAGTTGAGTTGAATATTTTCACTGATTTATATCATAAAAATTACGAAAAGCACTGCCGTGAAGTCAGGAGCTTTTGAGCGCTGGTACATCCACGTTGTAGGTAGATTCGCATTTTCCAGTTTTGGAAATCAATTGAAGGAATTTTCGACAGCTGTCACAAAAATTCTGAAACTTAGGCGAAACTCCAGACTTTATGTCAGTGCTTTAGGCGACCAATTTTTTTTCGATAATTCGCTAGAATTTTCTACGTTATCTATGGTCTTGGTAATGCGATCTGGACAAAATTCCTAAGCTAGGTGCAAAATTTCATTCCAATCCAATCAGTAGTTTCGAAATTATCAGAAAAAACATATTTTGAACAGCCATATTTACGGAACCCCTAGTCTAATTCAGTAATTTTGCTCATTGATTAAAGTGGCCGCGATATTCGCGATCCGAACTCACCCTGAAAATTTCAAGTTCCTAGGCCTTTCCGTTCAAAAGTTACAATTTTCTATAGTTTCTATGGTTCTGGTCATGCGATATGGACAAAATATTGCTTCAATATATCATTCTCGATTAAAATACAAAATTTCATCTCGATCGAATCCATAATTTTAATTTATCGAGAAAACAAAATTTCCAACGACCGTATTCACGGAACCCCTAGTATAATTCTGCTCATTGATAAACGTGAACGCGACATTTCAGATCCACACCTATCCTGAAAATTTCAAGTCTCTAGGCCTTTCCGTTCGAAAGTTATGATTTTCTATGGTTCTGGTCATGTGATCTGGAGAAATGTAGTTCGAATATATTATTCTCCATTAGTATACAAAATTTCGTCACGATCGAATCTGTAGTTTCGAAATTATCAAGAAAACTAAATTTCAAACGACCACATTTACGGAACCCCTAGTATAATTTTGCTCATAGATGAACATGATCACGACATTCGAGATCCACACCTATCCTGAAAATTTCAAGTCCCTAGGCGTTTCCGTTCAAAAGTTACAATTTTTTATGGTTTCTATGGTTCTGGACATGCGATCTGGACAAAATTTCACATGTAGCTTGAACACCTCATTTTCCAATTGAGTGCAAAATTTCATCTGGATCAAATCTGTAGTTTTCAAGTAATCAGAGAAACAAAACTCTGAACGGCCATATTCACAGAACCCCTGGTGGAATTTGGCCCATTAACCGAGGCATTCGGGAACTGAACCCACACTGAAAATTTCAAGTCTTTTGGTTGTTCCGTTCGAGAGTTATTGTGCTTACGGCCGGACGGACGGACGGACAGACTCGAATTTTTTGATTGATTCGTCATCAGTGAGTCGAACATAGTCGATTGAGACCATTTTCAGCTCAAAATTCGGAAAATACAGACATCGTGACGAACTGATATAGCCCTCGTGTAAGTTGTACGAGCGCTCAAAAATTATAACAGCACTGACGTGGTATGTAGTCAGGACCTTTTGAGCTCTCGTTCTTTCCTTGTAGGTAGCTTATTTTCCATTTTTAAAAATCAATTAAAGAAATTTTTGACAGCTTTCAACACAATTACATCAGCTCTCTATCAATCAGCTGTTACAGAAATATAAAGATTTTTTTATTCAATAATTCGTTTGAATTCAAAATAGTTCTGTTTATGCGATGTGGAAAAAATGTAGCTCGAATTCTCCATTCTCCTTTAAAATTCAAAATATCTTCACGATCTTATCCAAATTGAAATTATCAAGAAAACTGAGTTTTGGTCGAATTTTGCCCAATAACGAACTTACCCGCGGCATTCGAGTTTCGAACCTTCCCTGAAAATTTCAAGTTTTTAAGTCGTTCCGTCCGAGAGTTATCGTGTAAACGGACAGACGGATTCGTCATCAGTGAGTCAAACTTGGTCGATTTTCGGCTCAAAATTCGAAAAATACAGACATCGTGACGTAATGATATAGCCCTCGTGTAAGTAGAACGAGCGCTCAAAAACGACTGCTCTTCATGCGAATAATAAATTACATAATTGTCGAACCTTGAACAATCAGCTGTAAAATAAATGAAGTGGTAAAAGAAGAATGTTTAAATTTTGAGGAGGTGATGTTGTGTATCAAAATAAACATAAAAGTCTCAATGAACATGGGTGAAACAGCTTTTACCTACAACACTGCAAAATTGACCCAAAATCATGCACCTATTCTACCATCTAACCCTCGAGAAAAAAAAACCAAACAACAAAGACTTGGGGTAAGAAAAATAGATGAGTAATGATTTCTTACGATTTTCTAGCCTCATAATATGTTTTGTTTCATATTTTCAGATCTTCTGATTTAAAATTTCCACCCTGATTTCATAGAGGGTGTGGACGAATACTTTCGTTCATTCTGGCCAGTGAAACGGAATCGATAAAAAAATAGGGATATTAACACTCGAAAATAGGAGAAAGTGATGATTTTTCCCAGCCCCACTATTAATTTTTTTCAGGTATCGAAACATTTCTCAATATTTTATTTGACATAACGAGGATTTCCTGTTATAGCAATAATCAAAAAATTATCATGCAGACATTACATTTCTTGAGTTGATGATGTCGCATGTAGCATAAGTGAATTTGGCCCCCAATAATAGTATATACAGTTTTTCTGATATATTCAATATAATTCGTTGATTCCATCTATTGAAGTTTATAAAAGTAATTGACAATGGACACTGAAGGTCATTTTGGTACACAAAAATGAAAATGAAATCATACTGAGAATGATCAGTGAAGTCCGTTTTGGTTCGGAGAAAGGACAGTTTTCTGATTAATTCAATATAATTCGGTGATTCCTTCTTTTGAAGTTTATAAAAATAAGATCACTGTACTTTTCATACCGACCATGAACATTGAAGGCCGTTTTGTGTCACAGAAAGAAGCGACTTCACTTCAGTGCTTTTGAAATTTCCTCAACATCCATCTGCTGAGAACTTGCAATTTAATATCTGTAACGATTTCTGGAAGAGATCGTTACCATGCACTGGACGGAGAAACAAATAGTGGATTTCCGACAATGTTAGTGAGTAACAGTGAGAAGTAAGAATTGAATTGGTTTCATTGCCAAGATAAGCGAGACGTTGACCTCAGTTGTAAATTGGCCTTTTATCGATTTCATTTCAATGTTGTCTTGGAACGACTTCACGAAAGAAATATACGAATAACATCGCACTCTTCGGTCATATCTTTGATCAAACTTTGGTTTTCGTAACAAATAAATTGGAATTTATATAACCTGATATACAAGAACTCTGATAGCTATTTCTACTGTGTGAAATTCGAACATTAATACACATTCCTGAATCCTAAAAATAGGTGAGTTATTAAGAGCAACCTTGCAGTCTCAACCGAGAAATTAATTGAACGTCTTGTATAACTACCATTTAATCACCTTACTACTCAACTAATTCCAGCTCAAATTTGATACTGTTGACATTTTCATTCCGCGATGTCTTTACTACAAGTTGATAGATATTTACCTCCTAATGAAAATTCCTTCAGAACGTGTTGAGCGACAAATTATCTTCGAGGTGGATCAAGAAATTTTGTCATACTTCTTCAGACAATTTTTTAATAACAAATCCGAAGTTGCGAGAAGATGGAAGTTTATTCACCAGATAGTGTTGACAGTGATATCGCAAACTAAATCTGTCGCTATTCGAGAAAAACTTAGACGACTTATTGAAATGATACTCATGTGACTCATTCTTTGGACACATTAACACAAAGTCACGAAACTTTCAGGAATGTATTAGTTGGCTTCTAAGAAATTGAAATTCCTTCTTGTAGTGGAAAAATATTTTTGTAGTCTTCAAAACTATTCGATTCGTCTTCTCAACTGTGAGAATGGATGACAACTTATTTTGTGTCCCAAATTTTATGAAATTAGTTTTCCAGACAAGCCCGACAACAAAATTCAATGTTGGAATTTCTCAGAAGTCCAAACAACCCAGGTAAACATTGAATGAATTAGACAAACTTCAATTGAAAATTTATACTCGCCACGGTAGATTGTACCAGCACCGAGGATATCCATCACTGCGTCGAAAATATTGTAACCTAGGTTGCATAAACAATTATAATTATTAACTCAGTAAAAGAATCGAAAAATATAAAACTAAATGGAGTTTTTCAGGTAATATAACCTTCCATTGTGCATTTCTCTCATTAGACTCGTCAGATAATTCTTAGCCTTTTATTTGAACTGCAGCATTGTACTTTCTAATTGTTGTTGAAAGCATTATTGAAAAAATAACATGTCACGGAGACATCCACAATGGCATTCTTGCTTTCCGACGTTGGTTTTTTTTATTTATATCTCAAGTGATTTTCCCTTTGTATTTCTGCTAAATTGACTTCTCATACCGCTGATTAAAAAGTCTCGAATACGAATACTTGGTTTACCTACTCCATTAAAATTGTTGAACGAAAGAAGATTTTCCTCGAGCCTTTTTCCACGTGAATGAATTCAAACCAACAATAGCAATGAAGGTACCGGCAGGAAACGACGCGTTCAAAAAAAAGCAATCTTATGTACTTTCAAGCTTCCCTAATTAGATGTATGCGCTATTGAAATCGAGAGCTTACTTAGCAGAATGGCAAGGATTACTTCCTATTGAAATTTTCTGTATGGAAAGCGATATTCTGGGGAGATATTCCTGAAGTTGCTTTATAGATTTTTACATTTTCCATGGTATAATGCAACTCGAAGATGCATTGAACTTCATTCACTCGAGTATTTTGAAGGAAACCAATCGAAAGCTGTTTAAGAAACACAGAAGCCAAATTTTCAAATCATACAATGAAGAACTGGAATCAAAGCTCGAGAAAATCAATTGATTTTCTTCTCAGTCATTTTAATCACTAGTGTTTTTGAGGGCTATATCATTTCGTCACGATGTCTGTATCTTTCGAATTTTGAGACGAAAATAGTCTCAACCGACAAACCGACTCACTGATGACGAATCCGTCGAAAAATTTGAGTCTTTCCTTCCATCCGTCCGTATACACGATAACTTTCGAACGAAACGACCTTAAAACTGGAAATTTTCAAGATAAGTTCGAATCTCGAATGCCGCAGTTGAGTTCGTTATTGGGCAAAATTCGACCAAGGGTTCCGTAAATAGAGCCGTTCGAAATTTTGTTCTCCTGATTTCTCCGAAACTACTGATTTGCACTCAGATGGAGGTTCAAGCTGCATGCAAAATTTACTCCAGATCGCATGACCAGAACCATTGAAACCATAGAAAATTATAACTTTCGAACGGAAAGTCCTAGGGACTTGAAATTTTCAGGATAGGTGTGGATCTCGAATGTCACGGTAACTTCGATTAATGAGCAATATCAGACTAGGGGTTCCGTAAATATGGCCGTTCAAAATATAGGTATATAGGATAATTTTTTTTATGGTCAATGTTTGTGAACCTCCTAAATTTCTTCTATAGGACCTTTTCAATCAGTAATTCTTCCTTTCCTTAATTTGAACTCAAAGAATTATACCGTTCAGGAAAAAATTCCTAATAAAAGTTTAAAGAGAATATAAAAATTTGCGATAAATTCTAGTCTAGAAAAGATCGTAAAAGAAGTCGAGCACTCCATCTACATTATGAGGGAATGTGTATGACACAGAGAGATAACACGATCCGGAGTCGTATCAAGATATTGATGACCAAAATTATTCTACGCTATGGTAAGCAGGATTAATCAATAGCCTATAGACCCTGCTGAAAGTAGGGAGGCTGGTGGCCCATACAGTTGTCAAGAATATCCCAATTGGACTTTTTGATCTTCCACTCAACTTGCAGTTGATGCCTCCACAAACGAGATATATCCAAATTGAACAAACAAAATGAAATACACGTGCTCCAGCACATCTGACGAATGCTGAGACCATAAGAGTTCGGAGTAGAATACATTCGTATCAACGATTCTATTATGTTCGAATTTCGACCTCCTCTATGCTTCGTTGAACGCGGAATCCAACATAAATCCAGAGCGAAAGGGTCAAATCTGCTATTCAGATTCAGGACGTGTGTTTTGCCACGGAACTTCGGGTATGCGTCAAGCCCATCAGGGGCAGAATCGACGAAATAATTTGTATATGAAAAATGAAGGTTGCCCAGCCTATTCCCAGCTCCGAAAAGGGTTCGGTCAACCATGTATGTGTAATTCACGCTAGGGGGCGAACACGGTTGACTGGAATTATGTAGCACCAGGGCACGTAGCGAAGACACTTTTGGAATGATGGTTTTGGGAACTATGTCTCGCGATAAACCCTCATATATCGTTCGTCCTGACGCAGTGAGTTTCTGAGGAAAATTCGAACCCAAGGCGAATGCGCTCATGGACGATATCACAGTTGAGCTCCACTACATTAGTTAAACACATTTTTCTATTCGATATCCGTATTTGTATTTAAATTTTCATATTTTGAATTGATACTCACTGACATAGGAAAAGGAAATAAACCAACAGAAACCAGATGACCTTGAAATGTGATGCTTCAGCGACAGTGTACAGTGAATAGTTGGAAATGAACAATTTTAGCTCAAAACACATCATCTAGTGTGTTCCCAACTGAAGCAATTTCACTCAAAGAGGAATTTTTATGAAAGCTCCTCCATTTTTTATGAAACGACATTGGAATTCGAAAAGTAATTTTACTGAAGGTAACTTCAGGAGTTGATTATAAAATTGGCCCTCAAACAGGGTGTTACCAAATAAGTGCGAAAGATTTTAGGATGTCATTTCTCGATGAAAATTTAAGGGAGGTTTTTATTCAAACAAACGCTTTTAGCCTTTTCCTTGAAGAATTTCGCGTTTCAAAAAATATAAAAAGAATATTTTGTTTTTTACCAAACCTTTTTGACAAAGTAAAATTTACGGCAAACCTTTTCGGACACTTGCTTTGCTTCCGTAAAAGCAGAAGTTTTTTTTATGAAAAAATTCAATACGACTTCTTGACACTTACTAGATATCTTCAATTTCATTTACAGAAGTTCCGTTCATGCTCGAGGTTGTATTTGCTTTTTGAGCGCTCGTACTACTTACACGAGGGCCATATCATTTCGTCACGATGTCTGTATTTTTCGAATTTTGAGCCGAAAATGGTCTCAAACGACTATGTTCGACTCACTGATGACGAATCCGTCGAAAAATTCGAGTCTGTCCGTCCGGCCGGCCGTATACACGATAACTCTCGAACGGAATGTCCTAGAAACTTTTAATTTTTTCAGGGTAGGTTCGAATCTCGAATGCCGCAGTTGAGTTCGTTATAAGGCAAAATTCGCCGAGGGGTTCCGTAAATATGGCCGCTCGAAATTTTGTTTTCCTGATTACTTCGAAACTACAGATTCGATCGAGATGAAATTTTTCACTCTAATGGAAAATGTGGTGTTCAAGCTACATGCAAAATTTTGTTCATCTCGCATCACCAGAACCATAGGAACCATAGAAAATTGTAACTTTCGAACGGAAAGGCCTACAGACATGAAATTTTCAGAATAGGTGTGGATCTTGATTGTCGTGATCACTTTCATCTATGAGCAAAATTATTCTAGGGGTTCCGTTAATATGGTCGTTTGAAATTTAGTTTTCTTGATAATTTCAAAACTACAGATTCGATCGTGACGAAATTTTGTATACTAATGGAGAAATATATATTCGAGCTATATTTCTTCAGATCACATGACCAGAACCATAGAAGCCATAGAAAATTATAACTTTCGAACGGAAAGGCCTAGGGACATGCAAAATAGAAACCATAGAAAATTATAACTTTTTGATGGAAAGGCCTAGAGACTTGAAATTTTCAGGATAGGTGTGGATCTGGAATGTCGCGTTCACGTTTATCAATGAGCAGAAACATACAAGGGGTTCCGTAAATACGGTCGTTTGAAATTTTGTTTTCTCGATAAATTAAAATTATGGATTCGATCGAGATGAAATTTTGTATTTTAATCGAGAATGATATATTGAAGCAAAATTTTATCCAGATCGTATGACCAGAACCATAGAAACCATAGAAAATTGTAACTTTTGAACGGAAAGGCCTAGGATCTTGAAATTTTCAGGGTGGGTTTGGATCGCGAATATCGCGGTCACGTTTATCAATAAGCAAAATTAGACTAGGAGTTCCGTAAATATGGCCGTTCAAAATACTTTTTTCCTGATAGTTCCGAAACTACTGATCGGATTGGAATGAAATTATGCACCTAGTTGAGGAATAATGTATTCAAACTACGAGCAAAATTTTGTTCAGATCGCATCACCATGGCCATAGATACCGTAGAAAATTCTAGCGAATTATCGAAAATAAATTGATCAGCTGAAGCACTGACATGAAGTCTGGAGTTTCGCCTAAGTTTCAGAATTCTTTTGACAGCTCTCAAAAATTCCTTCAATTGATTTCTAAAACTGGAAAATGCGAATCTACCTACAAGGTGCATGTTCGAGCGCTCAATAGCTCCTGCCTTCACGGCAGTGCTTTTCGTAATTTTTTTATTGAGAAATGATTGCTTAACGTAAAAGTTTTGCAATTAATTGTTTTTTACGACACATACCTATTCCTTAATTTGAAAATTTTGTTTTTTTGTGAAGTTCTGGTAGAAAATTGATTTCTTCTTCTTATTATTGTGAGCGTTTAACTTTTCAAGGAAAGTGTAAAGAACTTCCGTTTACATAAAAGACCTCTCCAAAAACTTCCGCACGGTAACACCCTGTATACCAAGTTTTTCAGATACACTACACTTTCACTACACGTTAATCGCTTTAACAAAGGTGGATAAAAATAAACCTAATTAATTTCGCGAAGATAAACCAAATGGTTCCATTTGATGGTGCGTCTGCTTAGTAGTAGGTGAAGGGAATGTAAAGAAAAACTGATTTTTTTGTAAATCGGAAATGTTTTCAGGGGCTGATTTCTTGTCGAAAATTGAAGGGGAATTGAAAAGTTACACGCTTCCAGAAAGAAAAAAATATGTTATTTTTATCAGAACTTTTTAAGGAAACAAAATTTTCTAATTCAAAAATATGCGGTGTAAAGAACCATATACATATTGCGAAATTTTTCAGCTTGTGTGTTGTTTCGATGAAAGCAATACTTTCTCAATAAAAAAATAAAATACAATCTCGTATCGTCAACTAGATTTTTTCGAATAGGTTACAGAAGAGGTTGTATTCTATTTTTTTAAATTTCTCGATCGAATCATTAGTTCCGAAGTAATCAGGAGACCAAAATTTCGAACGGCCATATTTACGGAACCCCTGGTCGAATTTTGCCCAATAACAAACTTTACCGCAGCATTCGAGATTCGAACCTACCCTGAAAATGTCAAGTCTCTGAGTTGTTCGTTCGTCCGTCCGTCCGGCCGGACAGAGTTGAATTTTTCGAAGGATGCGAGTAAGTAAGTCGAACCTTGTCGAATGAGTCCATTTTCGGCTCAAATTTCGAGAAATGCAGACATCCTGACGAAAAGATACAGATACTTGTGTAAGTAGAACGACCGCCCAAAAACAATTCACATTCAAGTCCAAACCTTTGAATCAACCTTTATGAACGCGAACACGAAGCAAGTTTATATTCCCCATAGCTTCATTGATATGAATCCTCCATTTGATTCTCAGAATAAACCCTCAACCGCATTGGTCTTTAAAAGTTCCAGGGACAGTTCTTTCCCTAAACGATTCCAAAGGTTGGTTATTGGAAAAGTAATGAATCAAAAATTATGGATTCAAGAACTGTATGTATGCAGTTTCATGTTCTTCGCAGATATATCTTCAAGATAACGATCATCCGGGAATGATATACTTATGCTGAACCTTAAAACATTTTCCAATATTACGGTGACAGGCTCACATCGTATTCTTGGTACTCAATGTACCATGCAAACGGCGTCGTCGGCAAGATCATCTACGTGAGTGAAAACCGGGTACGTTTCCGGTGCGCGGTGAATTGGTAGACGTAGGCGAGCCTGTTCTTCGAAAGTACAAACAAATGAAACTTGCTGCAATAACACGTTTGCATGAATGATTCCTACGTTTTAACGTCCATTCAGAAACCAGAGGACTGCATTTCAATGTAGTGGGTAGTGGCGGAAAAAAGTTTGTAGCCGGATAACCTTTACTTTCTATATGAACTGGTCGGCGAAAATTTGTCTCCATAAATTATTACTTCCACTTCGCTTTATTTCCACATATGATCTTTGTTTATTCCCGAAAATTAAATAGAAGGTGGGTTGAATTTTATACAATTACATGACCCTGATAAAAAACATCCCATTGGGTGACGAGCGATTTTCCTACACCTTATGAACCGACTAATTTGACCTAGGCAAAGGTCGAAACGAAATATAATATGATTATAGTGAATATTTTACAATCGAAGAACAAAATACAACGAAAATTTGTTGGTTTTAATGGAAGTTACGACATTGATTTCATGGTATATCTTCGGGAAATAAAAGAATGAAAGGGCGCAAATGTTTTATGCTCATAATAATGATTAATATGCGCGAAAAAAAAGCTTGAAAGCACATACTCATTTCAAAATTGCGAAATTTTTCAACATTCGAGAAATCATAAAACCATCCAAGTCACAGTTGCAATTGGACATCTGCAACTTTGTTGGTTAGTATCGGACCAGATGAACCCGTCTTGAAAAAAAAAGGAGGATGGAGATCATTTACAGTGTCGAAGAACTACGTGGGAGACTCAATATACCATCAAGTTGAAACAGCCATTGAAGTTTTATATGAAAATGCCAAAAATTCCGAAAGAAACATCATGACGAATAACGATCCACATGATGTGAATATATTCTCTGATTTCAAAGATTGAAGAAAAACATGTTAATGCTCCAATGATTGACGAAAAAATTTTTCAAGCAATTTTCATTGTTTCAATGTTTTATCTAAGCTGTCTTAAGCCTCTATAATAGCTTATCAGGAATACTATGAATAACGCCTCTCAGTTATTTTCTTCAGCCTCCGGCGAATTGAATTGGTCGAGTCGTCCCCCTTCAGTGAGTGACCCCTTGCAGAAAGTCCATTTCCACTGATGTCAAAGTTTTAATAACCATCTTATTTCAACAATTTATATTCTTGAATTTTCCTCAATTTAAATTTCAGGTTATGGAGAATCCATTTCTAACTCTATTATTAATCGTATTTAATGAATGCTTCCTTGGGTTTATATTGTTAAATTTTGATGTGCAATGAAATGGTGAATAAATTCGGATTTCAACTAATATCTACGTGTGATGATAATTTAGTAATGTTTTTTATCGTCGAAAGCAGAAAGCAATCGATTGTACTATTCTGGAAGTCATTAATCCAAACGAATAACCATTTATTCCATATCTAATTGAAATTCTGCGAATGAACTCATATTCCAGACATAATACGAATTATGGTTGCACAGGAATCGTGAAAATGCTGCTTATTACCCCTTTGAAGGTTATCGTTTTCTCCAACAGTAATAGGAAATATTGTGGTGAATTATTGTCGAATACTGCTATTCAGATAAATAACCGTGTTTCCATTCCATGTTGCGGAGGTAATTTTCAGCCCTCAAGATAAGAACGAGTTGCGGTTATTCTGTCTCATTCCCCTTACAATATTGGATTATTTATTCTTTGCTATAGTGAGAGACAATTTTTGATGTAAGTCTGCTTTCTTAAATGGAAATAACATTCATGAATCACTTCAAGTTTTTCGATTATACTAGAAAATTTTGTTTTGTGGAATATTGGGGCTATCGTCTACGGAATTTCTAGGTTCCAAATTTTCAGTCGGATTACTTCGACAGTCTTCAAGGAAGCGCCGAGAAGGCATGTTCTTCAGCAAATTCAAATGAATCAGGCATTGATTGCCTACAAAATGTTCTTCAAATTTGAAGTTTTCTTCAAATAGAAACTGTGAAAATATTAATTTTGTTCCCGAACAATGAAATAAAGAATCAAAATATCATAAAAATTCAATCCTCAATTTTCTGGACAGTAGAAGACTTATACCTATCTAATGTTCATTCCATGCTCTCGCAAACTCAATCCACAAAATGCACCCAGACAAATTTTATAACTGCAGACTTAAAACAGCATCAACGATAAAATTCTCCAAGAATGCATTCTCAACATTGTTGTGGTGCATTTAATTTGGCCGTTTTTATCTTTCTTTGCAGTCATAACGAGAATAAATTGAATTATTCTTTTCTGGAATGCAATATAATTTTCTGTAATGAAACATTAAAAGTCAGCAACTGCAAAGCATTCCCCGTTTTCTTTGTCCTTCCTTTTCGGGAAGAGAATAGCAAAAAAAGTCTAGCATAACGAATCATCGATAATGAGTCATGATGTTTTCGAATAGAACTTTGCTTTGAACGAAACTATCGGATATTGAAATATTGAATATTTCGCAACATTTTATTCAGGGTGTTTTTAAAGGTGAGGCTTTTTTTGACAGATGCTAAAACTTATCAAAAGACATCATTTCGCCGGAAGTTGATCGTATAAAATATTCAATTGCAAAATATCTTGGGCATCAATATCTGAAGACGACTCTGGATCATATTATCTCTCTGTCAGGAAATAACATATGCATGTGATCTTTTCTCGGCATTTATCGTAATTTATCGCAAATTCGTATTCTCCTTGAACTAACGAAATTACGATGAAATTGATCCAAATAGTTTACAGAAATTGTTCGAAATGGTCACCATTTTCACCACATCAGTTTGCACAAGGAATAATGCCACAAGCAATTTAATGCGTTGTCTTCTTGTTCTTTCGCATTCAGCCCACCGTCACTTATACACTCATATTTTCAAATGACCCCTAAGGAAGAAATCACAGGGTTTGAGATCAGAAAAATTAGGCATCATACGCATCATAGATGATTTCCCGCCTACTGACCTCAACAGCGATATAATCTACACATTTAGATATCAATACGTATCTAACTCAGATCCGGGCTAGAAATTCTTAAGATTTGCGGGTAACTTTGATTTCGAAACACTCGACCCTGGTGAATATTTTATATGAACGATGTTTGGTATATCCACTCATTTTGATGAGTTCTATTGCTGGTCAAAAAAAAGCCTGATCTTTGAAAAGACCCTGTATATGTCAAACAATCACAATCGTAAGATATAGAATATGTCTTCGAATGCTACATTCAACTCGTAGTAACTAGTACTATCCCTGCACATTCAATTGCAAAAAAAACTCCTAAATTTGTATAGCATCAAACATTGGTTTCGATTTAATATGTTCCGGCTATATAAGGTGCTATCCTTTATCACTCATATTCGTCTGGAAGTGACATAGATGTATTGTGTCCTAACATGCACCATTAATCCCTATTACAAGATTGGTGCACAAACAAGTTAAACTGTTGATGTGTGTTACGTCGATATGCCTGCAAATACACTTGAGGATTTGATGATACGCTACGACGTGTTCCAATTTACTTGTGAGCTTACTTGGTGTCGTATTATCGAGGTGAATTTCATTGAACATGATCGGCCATCGACTGCTTTGAAGAACTCATAAATGGTTAACCAATATGTGTCTTGGAAATTTCAACTATGTTATTTGGAAACATAAATTTTAGTCGATAAAACGAATTTCTGTACCTTGTTATAATAAATAGTTTCAAATCCGGTAACTACCGGTATATTCCAGGTTTCTTGCAGTTATTCAGTATTTCATAACTCATGTAGTTAAGAATCTTAATAGCTCTGCTGTGGTAGTACGAGAGTTCCATCATCGATTCACTCATTGAAATGAAATAAATACGAGATCAAATGCGAAAAGAATGGATTTAATGCTACTGACAAGTCCAACCTTATGTCTGCGACAGGCCTGGGACTCATTATTGGAGGTTTTCTATTAGAACCCGGGAAAGCACTCGTAGTCTGAATTGTACGTACAGCTCGTTTCACTATCAACAAAGTAAGTAAGTAGAGTCTGACTAGAGACAATCATTTTTGAGCGCTCGTACTACTTACACGAGGGCTATATCATTTCGTCACGATGTCTATATTTTTCGAATTTTGAGCCGAAAATGGTCTCAAACGACTATGTTCGACTCACTGATGACGAATCCGTCGGAAAATTTGAGTCTGTCCGTCCGGCCGTATACACGATAACTCTCGAACGGAATGACCTAAAAACTTGAAATTTTCAGGGTAGGTTCAAATCTCGAATGCCGCGGTTGAGTTCGTTATCGGCAATATTCGCCCAGGGGTTCCGTAAATATGGCCGCTCGAATTTTTGTTTTCCTGATTATTTCGAAACTATAGATTCGATCGAGGTGAAATTTTGTAGATAAAGAATAACGTATTCAACCTACATGCAAAATTTTGTCCAGCTCGCATGACCAGAACCATAGAAAATTATAACTTTCGAACGGAAAGGCCTAGAGACTTGAAATTTTCAGGATAGTAGTGGATCTCGAATGTTGCGGTCACGTTCATCAATGAGCAAAATTAGACTATGGGTTCCGCAAATATTCGCAAATGTTCAAAATTCAGTTTTCTTGATAATTTCAAAACTATGTCACGATCAAATTCGTGACGAAAATTTGTATTTGAATTGAGAATGATATATTCGAGCTTCATTTTGTCCAGATCGCATGATCAGAACCATAGAAACCATAGAAATTCATAACTTCCGAACGGAAAGGCCTAGGGACTTGAAATTTTCAGGATAGCTTCGGATCGCAAATTGTGCGGTCACGTTCATCAACGAGCAAAATTAGACTAGGGGTTCCGTAAGTATAGCCGTTCAAACTATTTTTTTCCTGATAATTTCGAAACTACTTATTGGATTGGAATGAAATTTCGCACATAGATGGAGAATGATATATTCAAACTACGTGGGAAATTTTGTCCAGATCGCATTACCAAGACAATAGATACCGTAGAAAATTCCAGCGAATTATTCAAAAAAAATTGGTCACCTAAAGCACTGACGTGAATTCTGGATTTTCGCCTCAGTTTGAATTTTTTTCGTCAGCTGTCAAAATCTTTCCAATTGGTTTCTAAAACTGAATAATGCGAATCTACCTACAAGGTGCATGTACGAGCGCTCAAAAGCTCCTGCCTTCACGGCAGTGCTTTTCGTAATTTTTTATTTGGCTTGTGGCCCGGAAGGTTTTAGATCGTAACTTAATGTGACTGCGTAGGCCCGATTATGGAAAGTTTTAGATGGGTCAGATTATTGAAAACTACTTTTCAACCGATTGTATTGGATATAATAGTGTTTTAATCAGAAATTTTTATTTGTTCTCCATTTTATTTCAATGAAAGTTGCTTAACTCACATAATTCGTTTTCGGTTTCTTCCGGTTTGAATACATACAAGTAGCTCCTAAATGAAGAAAAATCAGGATATGATTTTTTTTTGTGGAAGCAAGAGTTGATAACTTTTTTCATCGAAAATTTTCATTTTTATGTCGCTCGGAAAGCCACTCATTAAAACTTGAAATTGATTTCATTCGCGAACACTGTCCCTTCACATAATTCATACCCTCGAAGTATTATAAAAATATCCAATATAGGACCTAGTTCAGAAGTAATTCGGAAAAATTTTTTTTCGGAATGGATTGTAACAGCCTGTGTATCGAAAATAAAGCGAAAACGGACTTATATTTATATATATTTTTGATTTGAAACCATGTAAAGATGCTTGAATATTGAAAGTCCCTAGGCCTTTCCGTTCGAGAATTATGATTTTCTATGGTTTCTATGGTTTGGTCATGCGATCTGGAAAGAATGTAGCTTGAATATATCAATCACCATTAGTATACAAAATTTCGTCACGATCGAATGCGTAGTTTTGAAATGATCAAGAAAACTAAATTTCAAACGAACCTTTTTACGAAATCCCTAGTTCAATTCTGCTCATTGATTAACGTGACCACGACAATCGAGATCCACACCTAACCTGAAAATTTCAAGTCCCTAGACCTTTCCCTTCAAAAGTAATAATTTTCTATGGTTTCTATGGTTCTGATCATGCGATCGGGACAAAATTCTGCATGTAGCTTGAACACCTCATTCTCAAAAGTGCAAAATTTGATATCGATCGAATCTGTAGTTTCGAAGTAATCAGAGGAACAAAATTTCGAACGGCCTTATTCACGTAACCCCTAGTGTAATTCTGCTCATTAACGAACTCAACCGCGGACTTTGGGAAGTGAACCCACATTGAAAATTTCGAGTCTCTAGGTTGGTCCTTTCGAGAGTTATTAAAGTATAGCCTTTGTATCAGTTGTACGAGTGCTCAAAAATAGCTGATAGAAAAACACGAAAAGTGTTCAGTGGCAACACAGACATCTAAAACACTTTTTTGTTCTGAAAAACATGTCATGAATAATCCGACCGTCTTCGAATGCTGAACTGCTAGGCCATAAATCACAAATGGAGGGTGTTGTCTACTGCCATTGGTTATTCAGAAATTCATAGGTGGAGCTATGTCGGAGGCGTATATTTAAAACTTATGTCAATGATAACTAGCGATTAGAAAAAAATTTTTGATCTGTAATTTAGATCTTAATCCATCACCTTTCAAATTGGATATATGTTCATTTATGAATATTTTCATTTTCAAATTGGATTACACGGAAAAATATTGAATTTTTTTTCGAAAACGTTTCATAGGACTGTTGTGCACACACCCCTGAATGAGCATTCAGAAAATGAATTGTATTCAACATGCCGTTCATGAAAAATCATTGATACAGTCAACACTGTGAAGCCTAGGGCAAATGAAAGTAGTGTACTACCTCATGGTGAATTTACATGTGGTGTACATCTTTTACACCTTTCCGAGTGCTAGAAAAATCGGTACATCAAATACATGGGCAAATAAAAATCTTCTAGAGCCACCTATTAGTTTATTCTTAAAATTAATAAAGAAACTACACCTTCGAATATTTTGAAATGCTTGTTGCTTCATTCAAGAATATTTATAGAAAACAATCTCACTTGATTTGTCATACAGTAGTCCTTCCAATTTGAAAGTAGGTACTCTCTCTATTTTGGCATTATAGTTTTGGCCTTATAAATTGGTTATGGATCATTACACTAACAACGATATTTTTTCATTTGATTCTAAAAATCCACAATACTCGAATTGTGAACTGAAAACTTTGTGATTAGTAAGAAAAATTTGAAGAACGATTTCGGAGGTTCCTTAATTCTTTATAAAAATAACGAACTATATCTGCCATCTGTAACGTGCAGATTCTGAAAGTTTTTCCCACTTCTTTGCACACACATTGCAACATTGCATGAAACAAAGAATATGAACTTCTTTTGAGTTTTCAACTATAAAGGAATGAATGGGAGTATTGTGGTATCATAATTACGAGATAGGTGTTCTCATTCATCCACGAATGTGAAAGAACTCCAACATCTTACTGCTTGAATGATGGCTGCTTTGAACATTTTCCATTCGTATCTTGATGAACATAATGGGAGTGGGCAGGTAGGTAAAGTTGCGTTTTTCACGTGGAATATTTCCTAACGCTTGCTGGCATATTTCAGGAGAAATTATTTCAGATTTTGATTATAATCTCAGATATTTATTATGACAGCCCGAAAAATTTCATTTCATAAATACAAATCCGATTTGTATGGAAGTCGATTAGAATCGGTAAAATTCTGGAACGTAGGGAAATTAATGCTTATTGCGTTTGACTATCTGAAAACGAATTGAATATAAGAATCGTTTTTTTTTCCTACAGGTTGACCCACTGATGTATATAGTTTTGATAATTGAGTTAAAAAAAATCTTCCCTACTCTCCAATTCATTCTGATTGAAAGGAAAATTGATGTTTGCAAAGATTCTGTCTGAAAGACATTGAATTGGATTTAGGGAGTGTACCAGAAGTCTTTTTAAAATCGAGGTAGGAAGATTTCTCTTCTCCTCTTTCAAAGTATACACCTAACAAGAAAATCTTATTCGACTTGCTAATAATTCTTACTCCAATAAAAAATAACAAATTACATTCTCAGAAAACACAGGTGGGAGCTCTATTCAAATGAGATGCGAGATAATGATTTTCTACTCCCTTCGTTACATTTTACAGGGGTATATATTCCTTCCAAGGCTTAGTACCCCGTCGTTTCTGCATGCCTGTTTTGAAAATTTTTACATTAACCTGATTAGTTCATTAAGGTTGTCCCTCGTTTCTGGAAGAAAGTACGAAGAGACTGATCTTGTCCATCATTTGATATTTTTTTTTCATCAAGGTTTCCTTCTGTAGGTATTGTTTTTTTTTATGCCTCCATATTGAATTAAATATAAAAAGATGAAATGAGGAGATCGAATATAAGGAAAAATCACTCAACTTAGAATCATGAAGTTGAAAACGTGTCTTCGTATCATTTAACTAAGCTTCCTCGCACAGTTCTTCTCTTAATAATTCGTGAGGTGTCAAGTTTTGAATCATGGAGATGATGTGAAAATAATAAACATTTTTCAAAATTGGCTGTTGTTGAGATACTTATATAGTTCCACCAATACCCTCGATATTTTTGTTTGTTTGGTAAATGATCTTCCAAAACAACACATACATACGCGCTTTCGGATTATCATTTCAATGAAAAGCCCTTTCAACGTTTCTCATTCCGTGACCAGAAATAAAATCCAACCGAGCTCAATTATGTTGTATTTACACTCAATTCCGAAAAACGCCCTGGGGATATCAATCGAATGAAACCCTCTTCTCTGGAATTTTATTGGCTCCATAGGCACACAAATTTCCGAACACGAGCTCCTGCCTGATATAATTATCGAAGAGGAGCTTTATCATCGGACATACCGAGAGCCCTTGAGAAATTTTCCTGGATAGAATCCTAACGTACAGGTGCAGCCCATTCCTTCGAGAATGCGATTGTTTTAGATCTTTAAGGCATATTCTTTCTGAAGAGTATTGATTGAATTGCGTTACATCATCCTTTCATCCATGATGGAAAAATATTTATTAGAGTATATATTATTCTTTTTATGAAGTGTTTTCAAAATTTTTTTGATCCGAAACTACTCCTTCGATCGAGATGAAATTTTGCACTAAAATGGAGAATGACGTGTTCAAGCTACATGCAAAATTCCAGATCGCATGACCAGAACCATAGAAAAGGCCTAGGGACTTGAAATTTTTGGGGTTGGTGTGCATCTCGGATGTCGTGGTCACTTTTATCTTTTTGAGCAATATTAGACTAGGAGCTCCGTAAATATGATCGTTTGAAATTCAGTTTTCTTGATAATTGCAAAACTACGGATTCGATCGAGACGAAATTGTGTATACTAATGGAAAATGATATGTTCAAGCTACAATTTTTCCAGATCACATGACCAGAACCATAGAAAATCAGCACTTTTTAACGCAAAGGCCTAGATACTTGAATCTTCAGGATAGGTGTGGATCTCGAATGTCGCAGTCACAATCATCACTGAGCAGAATTAGAATAGGGGTTTAGTAAATATGGTCGTTTGAAATTTAGTTTCCTTGATAGTTTCATAACTACGGATTTGATCGTGGCGAAATTTTTATTTTAATGGAGAATAATATATTTGGTCTTCATTTTGTTCAGATCGCATAACCAGGACCGTAGAAAATTATAACTTTCGAACGGAAAGGCCTAGGGACTTGAAAATTTTCAGGGTACGTCCGGATCGCGAATGTCGCGGTCACGTTCATCAATGAGCAAAATTAGACGAGGGGTTCTTCAAATATGGCCGTTCAACAATTTTTTCCCGATAATTTCGAAACTACCGATTGGATTGGAATGAAATTTTGCACATAGATGAAAAATAATGTATTCAAACCACGTGCGAAATGTTGTCCAGATCGCCTGCCGAGACCATAGATACCGCACAAAATTCTAGCGAATTTTTGCTAAAGCCTGACGTGAAGTCTGGAGTTTCGCCTTAGTTTGAAATTTTTTCAAATTGTTTCTAAAACTGGAAAATGCGAATCTACCAACAAGGTGGATGAACGAGCGCTCAGTAACTCCCGACTTCATGGCAGTGCTCTTCATAATTTTTCCATTACATTCTTTGAAAAATGTATTGATCGATAGATGGTTCGCAATTACCCAAGTAGGTAATATATACAAATTTTTCTGAGGAAATTTGACTATATTCATCAACATAGACTTTTTTTTATCGTCACAATAATATTTCTGAGCCTATCTTTTAGGATGATCCGTCCAATTCCTTGAGTAATGCTTCAGTTTTTTCTATCTTCTCTTCATTACAGCCATAGCCATTTCCGAAGGGGGATTTTGTGGTTTACAATTCTTACAACTCCCTTCCAGATACCTAATGTCCATCTAGAAATCCTTCCTATGTACCTTGAAGCAACAAAGAATATGCTGTTGAGATCAAACAAAATAATGCAGAAATTTACTATACACATTTGAGAGAGTAAAACCGCCGCATTCGCCATTTTGTGGCCGAAGAAAGAATAAAATTTCAACATTATTACGTTCGATTCGAATATAGTCAGGATGAAGTGACTTTTGCTAGTTGCGTATTTATTCACTAAGTAGGCCATTAACACCTCCCAGGTTATGTCCATCAAGTGTAGCATACCATAATAACAGCTCATTCTAGCGTCATCAATGTTGTCTGTGTCCACTAATTCGTGAATGGTCGCATCCCAAATTCAATCTAACCATGTAATACCCTTGTAATCGACGTAATCAGGCACTGTGGTTGGTGAACAACATACACAATGATTATGCGCATGGTTTTGTTGCTCTCCAATCCGAATTATATAATAATAATACCTTCCGTATGGGAGTGACTGATTTATTTAGTTTGAATCTTTAGTATAAATGAACAACTATAGAAATCAAATACACCCAATAGGACGACAACATTTTTAAAATCAGTGTTTTTCTACTTACCAAAATAGGAAGGTACATTCAATTTTCCACGAAAACATTATTTAATTCTCCTGGCTCTACATCCGGAATTTATTTTTCAACCCCAACTGGTTCTTCAACACTGCTATCCCAATATCGATATAACAGGCTAGATGTTAGCAGCTAGTGGACCGCACTGAAGAAATCTGAAAAAATCTATTATTTGAAGACTTTCTTGTTCTTGGAGGCATTTCGAAATCAATAAAAAATCACATTGCAACAACTTACCTTTGAGTTCTGCATCTTCTACGAGTTTGTCTGCTTTCTCCCACAGATCCATATAGTGTGGGAAGAATGTCCACAGCTGGTTCTGTTTCGAGATATATTTCGGGGTGGTCCTGGCACAAGCGATTCGTTCGACCCATCTTGGGTTGTACGCGTAATCGCATTATTCTGGAAATTATGGATGAAATATTTGATTCTGTTCATTCTAATCAAATTTTATGAGAAATTCAATATGAATTTCCCGTGAAGGAATGGCTCAACAGTATAATCGCTTTATCTGATATTTTCAGAATAAATTGAAATATAAATTGCCCATCTCAAATGATTGTAATATTTTTGTAACCATTCAATTTTTCGATGGAATGTTGTTGAACTCACCTCATTAAAAAATACATCAATTTTTTTGTTGGGGTTTTTACTCTCTGCCCTTCTGATTTCCAGAAGTTTGTGGTATATCCGAGATTGGCATCGAAAACTGCAAAAAAATATCAGTGTCAGGTACTCAATTCCCAAACGATTGGAAAAAATAAAAAATTTCAAAATGAAGACATTTTCTTAATACTCACTTGAATGCAATTTCCTTCTTGGAAAGTGCAGTATTATGGAGCTGCTACATTTTGGAAATATGTTCGAGAAACCCGAAAGTTTGCTCGAACATAGCAAATGCTCCAGACTTACCCTCGGTTTTTCTCTCCATTACATCCCTTGTAAGTAGAAAGTATAATGCAAACTCCATATACTGCAGATTTTTTCTGATGGGATCGGACTCTACATTTGCTCGGCTATTCTGTTCAGTTCCCTCAATATTAAAAGAATGTAAATCTACCTCCTTTGGTGGCTCACATCTTTTTTGAGAATGACTGGTTTTTTTCCTTTTGCCCGATAACTCATGCTTCTCTGAATTTTCTTGATCCCTTTTTTTTATTATTGTTTTTTTTTTATTTTGAGCTTAAGACCAGCGTCCTCCTTAGAAGCTAAAACTTGCCAAGAAACTGCTTCCTTATTCGCTGCCAGTTTATCCGAAGATGTTTTCTTCCTTTTTTCGAATTTTTTCATTTCTGTAGTGTCTTCCTGATCCAGAGGCATTGTCCAAACTGAAAGACCCATTGGCCTGGTTCGACCGGGTTCCTTGACCAGGTTTACTAGACTCTGTAAAATTAGACGCGAATTATTGTCAAGAAAATGATATTAAGGAAGAAGGAAATACTAAGAGCCTCATGAAGAACTAATTGATTAACACTTATTTACCAGCAACGTTTCGAGAAACTTCGTCTTCTTCTTCAAGCTAAAAAACAATATACTCAAATATAAAACTACTAGACACAAAACAATAAGAATTAAAATACAATATTATTGGAATTGTTGTCAATGAATCTACAATAAAGATAAATAATGACCGAGAACTACAACATCAAAAAAATAAGTTGTTTAATTCAAATTTGATGGGAAAATTTGGGATACTCACATTTTCTTTCGACGTATAGGTATTCGGTATTGATCTATCAATGAATTAGAATGCAGAAATGAATTCCAAAACACTGAGACATGTGCGTTTGAGGAATTTTCTTATCAGGACTAAATATGCCGCATAAATAACGTATAGCCGATCTTGAAATTCGGATATAATTTTATGCACATCTTTAAAGGGTCCCATCCACGGTAAAACAATTTGCGCAAATTCAGTGTTGTGCAAATGCCTACCAACGTGAGCCCATCCAACCAGCAAACAGTCCCATCGACGATCAAATTATTGGCAGAAACTCCGAATTTGCGCGAATTATTTGACCGTCGATGGGACCCTTAAGATTGTCTTTTGAGTGAATTCACTGTCAAGAATATTAATGTTCAATATTGTATTTCATTGTTATTATTGTGTCTCTGTTTATTAATTATTAATTTCAGTTTTTCTACTAACCAAAATAGGTAGGTACATTTTTCAATTTTCCACGAAAAAATTATTCGATTCTCCAGGATTTCCATCCTGAATTCATTTTTCAATCCCAACTCGTTCTTCAACACTTCAAGACTTTTTTATTCCTGAAGGCATTTCGAAATTATTGAAAAATCATATTGCAATATCTTACCTTCGAGTTCTGTATTTTCTACCAGTTTGTCTGCTTTCTCCCACAGATCCATATACTGTAGGAAGAATGTCCATAGGTGGTTCTGTTTCGAGATAAAATTTGGGACTGGGCCAGGCACAAGCAATTCTCTCGACCCATCTTGGTTTGTATGAGCAATAGCGTGTGAACCATAATTCTGGAAATTATGGATGAAAACTTTGATTCTGTTCATTTTAATCAAATTTCATGAGAAATTCCTTATTAATTTCCTGCGAAGGAATGACTCAACAGTATAATCGCTTTATCTGATGTTTTCAGAATAAATCATAAATAT
The DNA here is from genome assembly GCA_963966015.1 of Aphidecta obliterata. Classification (NCBI taxonomy): domain Eukaryota; kingdom Metazoa; phylum Arthropoda; class Insecta; order Coleoptera; family Coccinellidae; genus Aphidecta; species Aphidecta obliterata. The sequence continues at coordinate 29,023,565 of OZ014432.1, forward strand.
AAATTGCCCATCTCAAATCATTGTAATATTTTTGTAACCATTCAATTTTTCGATGGAATGTTGTTGAACTCACCTCATTACAAAATTCATCGATTTTTTTGTTGGGGTTTTTACTCTCTGCCTTCTGATTTCCAGAAGTTTGTGGTATATCCGAGATTGGCATCGAAAACTGCGAAATAAAATATCAGTGTCAGGTACTCCACGATTGGAAGGAACAAAGAATTTCGAAATGAAGACATTTTCTCAAATGACTTAATACTTACTTGAATGCCATTAACTTCTTGGAAGGTGATGTATTTTGGAGCTGCTGCTCACACATTTTGGAAATATATTTGGGAAAACCGAGGGTTTGTTCCAAATTTTTTGATTCTGGAGGGATTTTTCTTGATGGGATCAGTCTCCATGTCTGCTTGGCGTTTTTGTTCTGTTTCCTCAATATAAAAGGAGTGTATATCAATATCTTGATTGGGAAAACCGAGGATTCGTTCCATCTTTCGGTTGCTCGAATACTTGGTTGGGATCAGTCTCCATGTCTGCTTGGTGTTTTTGTTTGGTTCCCTCAATATAAAAGGAGTGTATATCAATATCTTTCGGTTGCTCGCATATTTTTAGGGTAGGATTGGTTTTTGCTTTTTCTCCGATGACTTATCGTTCTCCGAATTTTCTTGGTCCTTTTTTCTCATACTATATTCTTTATTTTTAATTATGATCTTCAAACCAGCGTCCTCCTTAGGAACTAAAAGTTGCCAAGAAACTGCTTCCTTTTTTGCTTCCAGTTTTCTGGCAGATGTTTTGTCTTTCTTGTTAAACTCACCTCATTACAAAATTCATTGATTTTTTTGTTATGGAGTTTACTCTTCGCCTTTTGATTTCGAGAAGTTTGTGGCAAATCCGAGAATGGTATCGAAAACTGCGAAATAAAATATCAGTGTCAGGTACTCCACGATTGGAAGAAACAAAGAATTTCGAAATGAAGACATTTTCTGAAATGACTTAATACTTACTTGAATCCCATTAGCTTTTTGGAAGGTGATGTATTTTGGACCTGCTGCTCACACATTTTGGAAATATATTTGGGAGAACCGAGGGTTCGTTTCAAATTTTTTGATTCTGGAGGGATTTTTTTTGATGGGATCAGTCTCCATGTCTGCTTGGCGTTTTTGTTTTGTTTCCTCAATATAAAAGGAGTGTATATCAATATCTTTCGGTTGCTCGAATATTTGGTTTTTTTCTTTTTCTCCGATGACTTATCCTTCTCTGAATTTTCTTGGTCCATTTTTCTTTTACTATATTCTTTTTTCTCAATTATGATCTTGAGACCAACGTCCTCCTTAGTAACTTAAATGTGCCAAGTAACTGTTCCTCTTTTCGTTTCCAGTTTTCTGGCAGATGTTTTTTCTTCCTTGTTAAACTCACCTCATTACAAAATTCATTGATTTTTTTCTTTATGGAGTTTACTCTTCGCCTTTTGATTTCGAGAAGTTTGTGGTAAATCCGAGATTGGCATCGAAAACTGCGAAATAAAATATCAGTGTCAGGTACTCAATTCCCAAACGAATTTCGAAATAAAGACATTTTCTGAAAGGATATAATGATTACTTGAATGCCATTAACTTCTTGGAAGGTGGGGTATTTCGGAGCGGCTGCTCACACATTTTTGAAATATATTTGGGAAAATTGAGGTTTTGTTGAACCTTGAACAAAGCAAGTGCTCCAGATTGTCTCTCCATTACAGCCCCTGTAGAATGAAATATCATCATCATATCATATCATATTTATTTTCCTCAAAATTTCACAGGGCATGTCAAAATCTCATATAAAGTAAATTCAATTATACAGATTAAAATTGTGAACACAATATAATGCAGACTCCATATACTGTAGATTTTGCCTCATGGGATCAATCTCCATGTCTGCTTGTCGTTTCTGTTTGGTTCCCTCAATATAAAAATAGTGTGAATCGATATTCTTTGGTTGATCACATATCGGTTTTTTTCTTTCTTTTCGATGACTTATCCTTCTCAGAATGTGGCGTGTTGACGAACCATACGAATTTTCTTGGTGCTATTTTCTTTTACTATATTCATTTTTTATTATGAATATAAGACCAGCTTCCTCCTTAAGAACTGAAACATGCCAAACTGCTTCCTTATTCGCTTCCAGTTTACTCGAAGTGGTTTTGTCTTTCTGTTTTCCAAATTTTTTATTTCTGGAGTGTCTTGATCAAGAGGCATTATCCAAACTGGAAGAACAATTGGCCTGGCCCGACCAGGTTTCCTACTCTCTGTGAAATAAGAAGCTTATTATTGTCAAGAAAATAATATTTAGAAAGAAGGAAATATTTGAAGCCTTATAACGAATTGATTGATTAACACTTATTGACCAGCAACGTTTCGAGAAACTTCGTCTTCTTCAGGCTACAAAACAATATAAAACTACCAGACATTCAATAATAAGAATTAAAATACAATATTATTGAAATTTTTGTCAAATTAATTAATATTCTGCATAATTCAAAATGCATTAGAATGAAGAAAACAATTCCACAACACTGAAACATGTGCGTTTGAGAAATTCTTTTCATCAAGTTTGAATATGCCGCACAGAGAACGTATAGCCGATCTTTAAAGTCGGATATATTTTTATGCATATATTTAAGATTGTCTGTTTATTTTAGTAATTTTAAAGTTTTCTGTGTATTTTTTCCTCCATATTATTTTGTAGCCTGAAGAAGGGAACGAAGTTTCGTAAAAGTTGCTAGTGAATAAGTGTTAAGATCTTGAGAATTTCGGATAGGGTGATGTGCGAATATACCTTCGTGGTTGGTAAACAACAGACACAATGATTATGCGGATGGTTTTGTTGCTCTCCAATCCGAATTATATACAATCCGTATGGGAGTGACTGAACTATTTAGTATAAATGCACAACTATAGAAATCAAATATACCCAATAGGACGACAACATTTTTGAAATCAGTGTTTTTCTACTTACCAAAATAGGAAGGTACATTAAATTTTCCACGAAAACACTATTTAATTCTCCTGGCTGTCCATCCGGAATTTATTCTTCAACCCCAACTGGTTCTTCATCACTGCTATCCCAATATCTATATAACAGGCTAGTTGTTGAACGGGATGGTGTACAGCTAGTGGACCGCACGTAATGTCCAATCCCCTGAAGAAATCTGAAAAAATCGATTATTTGAAGACTTTCTAATTGTTTAAGGCATTTCGAAATCAATAAAACATTGCAACAACTTACCTTTGAGTTCTGCATCTTCTGCGAGTTTGTCCGCTTTCTCCCACAGATCCATATACTGTAGGAAGAATGTCCACAGCTGGTTCTGTTTCGATATATAGTTCGGGAGTGGTCCTGGCACATGCGATTCGTTCGACCCATCTTGGGTTGTACGCGTTATCGCATTATTCTGGAAATTATGGATGAAATATTTGATTCTGTTCATTCTAATCAAATTTTATGAGAAATTCAATATCAATTTCCCGTGAAGGAATGGCTCAACAGTTTAATCGCTTTAGCTGATATTTTCAATGAAAAAAGTCGAGAAATTGATATAAGTTCATTTCTCCATTAATCATGATAAATGATCGAACCTATTGAATAATCATAAATATAAATTGCATATCTTAAATAATTGTAATATTTTGTAACCATTCAATTTTTCGATGGAATGTTGTTGAACTCACCGCATTACAAAATTCATCAATTTTTTTGGTGTGGCGTTTACTCTCCACCCTTTTTATTTCCAGGAGTTTATGGTATATGCGGGATTGGCATCGAAAACTGCAAAATAAAATATCAGTGTCAGGTTCCAAAACGAACAAAAATTTTTGAAATGAAGACATTTTCTGAAAGGGCTTAATACTCACTTGAATGCCATTAACTTTTTGGAAATTGCTGTATTATGGAGCTGCTGCTCACACATTTTGGATATATATTTAAGAAAACCGAGGGTTTGCTTGAACATAGCAAATGCTTCAGACTTTTCCTCGGTGTTCCTTTCCATTGCATCCCCTGCAAGGATAAAATATAATGCAGACTCCAAATACTGCATATTTTTCCTAATGGGATCAGTCTCCGTGTCTGCTTGGCGCTTCTGTTTTGTCCCTTCAATATAAAAGGTGTGCATCTCAATATCCTTTGGTTGCTCGCGAGTAGGATTGGTTTTTTTCTTTTTCTCGTATGACTTATCCTTCTCTGTGTTTTCTTGGGCCCTTTTCCTCTTACCATATTCTTTTTTTTTTATAATGATCTTAAGACCATCGTCCTTAGGAAATAAAACTTCCCAAGAAACTGTTTCCTCATTCGATCCCAGTTTTCTGGCAGATTTTTTGTCTTCCTTTTTTCCTATTTCTTTATTTCGGGGTTGTCTTCCTGACCTAGAGGCATTACCCGAACTGGTAGAACCATTGGCCTTGTTCGACTGGAAGAAAAGAAATATTAAATTTCACAGTTAATAACAGAATCGGTTTGCTTGTCTTGAAACAGAGACGAATATAATTGAATTCTCAAATTTTACTTACTGTCGCCGTGGGCACATCATCGGTACACCGTTTGGATGCAGTTGAAATTTCAGATACTCTCTCCATTATTGAAACAAATTCTGAAATCAAAAGAATAACATTAATATATGGTTTCAAATGAGGAGACATTTGTGGGGGATTTTTTGATGAAGAGGAATATTTTATTAGAACCACTGACGATTGACATGTTCCAAAATTATGAAGTGAAGTTATGAGTGAATACATGTATTCAATAATGGCTGTTATTAACGCTTCCTAATTGCGCTGACTTGTGAAATTCGATTGTGTATGAGTTCCCTCCATATTAATTTTACCAACCCTTGCCTCCGGCTCATTCTAGAATTTGTCTACCCTCCAAAAAAACAAACAGAATTTATTATTACTCATACAATTCACAAATCGAAAAGAATCACAGCGAAGTTGACGCTTTTATGAAAAATTGTCCTATCCTTACGCTACCTGCGGCAAAGCACTGTTTCAGCTCAACAATTCAGCTACACAGAAAAATTTCTCACTTCATATATTTCATAAAACAACAAATAATAATAACCAACTGTTTTTCTTGCTACACTGAGATACTATTCACGTTAATGAAACTTGTGCGAAACTTATATATTATTCAAATTTGGCGTTGAATTGTATAGAAGAACCGTTTTTTCTTCTTCTTAAACTTTTCTTCTTTTTACTTTGCCTTCGCAAAATTATTTCAACTTTAGATAAAATATGCGTTTCTGTTTGTACAATATCTTTGAATAAAAATCTGAATTTCATTGATTACAATATAGGGTCTGACAAAAAAATGAAAAAGGGCTGTCAGTACCGAAATCCTATGATACCTATATTTTACATGAAGTAATGAGCGGCAATCAATTAGACAGGGATGGCGGCCATTCTGAATTTCAACCTCGAGAAAAAAAGAGACGCCTACGTTTTCAAGTATTTTTTTCATTCTTGAAAAATGCGGAATCTTTCAATTCAATTAATTAGTCATATCGAGAAAATTTGAGTTTAAATATTAAATACTACGATTCTGATGATTATCGAAGTGGAATATCAATATATCAGAATACAAAAAGCAACAGCATTTTTACTCCGGAGAACCTTCTAACGAAACGAAAACAATAAAAATTGATTACATCCAGTGAAGTCTTACATTTTGAAAAAAAATCCTAATTATTCATCAATAACTCTGCTATACAGAAAAATTTCTAACCTCATATATTTCAACAACAAACAATAATAACTAACACTTTCTCTTACTACTCTGAGATACTGTTCACACTAATGAAACTTGTACGAAACTTATAACATATTAGAATTTGGCGGTGAATTGTATAGAAGAACCGTTTTTTCTTCTTCTTACTGAAAATTCGAACATAGCCGTCGCTAAATTATTTCAACTTTAGATATTAATTTTACATTAAGTGATGAGCGGCAATCAATAAGACAGGGATGGCGGCCATTCTGAATTTCTTCATCGTGAAAAAGGAGTCGCCTACGCCGTCATCAATTTTTTTTTATCCTTGAAAAATGCAAACGAAATCTTTCAATCAATGAAAGAGATCGAGAAAATTTGAGTATAAAATACTACAATTCTGATGATTATCACAGTGGAATATCAATATATCAGAATACAAAAAGCAACAGCATTTTTACTCTGGAGAACCTTTTAACGAAACGAAAAAATTTCAATATCATACGTTATAACAAAAAAAAATTGATTACATCCAGGGAAGTCTAACATTTTGGAGAAAATTCCTAATTGTTCATCAATAACTCTGCTATACAGAAAATTTTCTTACCTCATATATTTCAAACAACAACAAACAAAAATAACTAACACTTTCTCTTAATACACTGAGATACTGTTCACACTAATGAAACTTGTGCGAAACTTATATCATATTAGAATTTGGCGGTGAATTGTATAGAAGAACCGTTTTTTCTTCTTCTTAAACTTTTCTTCTTCTTACTTTGAAAATTCGAACATGGCCTCCGCTAAATTAATTCAACTTTAGATATGAATTTTACATTAAGTGATGAGCGGCAATCAATAAGACAGGGATGGCGGCCATTCTGAATGTCTTCATCGTGAAAAAAGAGACGCCTACGCCTTCATCAATTTTTTTTTATCCTTGAAAAATGCAAACGAAATCTTTCAATTCAATGAATTATATCGAGAAAATTTGAGTATAAAATACTACAATTCTGATGATTATCACAGTGGAATATCAATATATCAGAATACAAAAAGCAACAGCATTTTTACTCCGGAGAACCTTTTAACGAAACGAAAAAATTTCAATATCATACGTTATAACAAAAAAAAATTGATTACATCCAGGGAAGTCTAACATTTTGGAGAAAATTCCTAATTGTTCATCAATAACTCTGCTATACAGAAAATTTTCTTACCTCATATATTTCAAACAACAACAAACAAAAATAACTAACACTTTCTCTTAATACACTGAGATACTGTTCACACTAATGAAACTTGTGCGAAACTTATATCATATTAGAATTTGGCGGTGAATTGTATAGAAGAACCGTTTTTCTTCTTCTTAAACTTTTCTTCTTCTTACTTTGAAAATTCGAACATGGCCTCCGCTAAATTAATTCAACTTTAGATATAAATTTTACATTAACTGATGAGCGGCAATCAATAAGACAGGGATGGCGGCCATTCTGAATTTCTTCATCGTGAAAAAAGAGACGCCTACGCCTTCATAAATTTTTTTTCTTCCTTGAAAAATGCAAACGAAATCTTTCAATTCAATGAATTATATCGAGAAGATTTGAGTATAAAATACTACAATTCTGATGATTATCACAGTGGAATATCAATATATCAGAATACAAAAAGCAACAGCATTTTTACTCCCGAGAACCTTTCAACGAAACGAAAAATTTCAATATCATACGTTATAACAAAAAAAAATTGATTACATCCAGGGAAGTCTAACATTTTGAAGAAAATTCCTAATTGTTCATCAATAACTCTATTATCATCATGGGTAAAGCAATGGGAAATCGAACAAGAAATTACTTTTGGAGCGTTCCCTCTTCCTTTCTGCTATCAATTAAATGAATTTCTACTAGTATTTGTTTTTCCAGTCTATTGAACTATACTCATCAGGCCTTCAATGTTTTTCTTGCCATTTTTTCGACTGGCTTCTTAGGGGTAATCTTCCATGGGGTATGTTATCTTGAAACTCAACTTCATAAATTCAGTTTAAAGTCTGCCCTTTTTCAGCTCTGTCTTTATTTGACTTTTGATTTTGAGCTAGTTATTATTCCCAAAGAACCATAATTTCTTCAAGTAAACGATAAGTAGAATCTGTTTTAAGTGATCTTACAACGAACTACGAAATTTCAATTCGATCTGATCGGTGTTTTTCATATCAAAAATCCCTCAATTTTAACCTAATGATTTCGCATAGTATAACACTTCTTTAGATCATCGTTTCGAACATTTACTCCTTAACCCTTATAAAGACTGAATTTCGCAAATTTAGGGTGAGCCATTCATCGAACCCTTTTCAAAAATTTCAGCAATAGTTCCCCCTATAACAACTCAAAATATATCAATCCAGAACAAAAAAGTGAAGGTTGCCCCGAAGTCAACTCAACAAAAGATTGAATAAGTTGGCCACGTGTCGTCCATTCTTCATCAGGAATACCTAATTGGAATGGTTGCCCTTCTCAATAAACCCCCTCGTTCAGGGTTTGAAGTGACGTGTGTCTGTGTTGGGCAATCCCCTAATTATATCTGCAGATGTTTATTTCTTTATCGGTATTGCCCCCGTGAATGGCATTTCAACGGAGATTCGAGTACTCCTGTGGAAATGGATGGTCATTAGTGATCATGCTGTTTCGTCAATTTGAATTGGTTCGTTAACCCAGTTCGGAGTTGGTGAATGAATTCATGATGAGTGCAAAAAATTTGTGAAATTAAACATGAGGAGAAAATTATTTTCGGAAATTCCGGCAATTTCACCACCATTACTCTTTCCTATTAAAATATTCAAATCATTTACGTACTAACATCAAGCTACCCTCTGAAGGACGCCTAATTTTTATTGTAATCACAAATTTTTTGATGATCTGAGATACCATGAAGTTCCACTCCTATAAAGTGGAGAAGTTGCGTTCATTCAATTACTGTATTCACATTTTTTTGTAGAACTCAGCCCAACTCCAAACGCGGATATGAACTGTTCTTAATTGTTCTATTGTGCAGTTATCGGGAGAAAATTTGGGGAAATGTTGGAAATCAGAACAATATTTTCAAAATTTTGAGACAAGCATTTACGGGAAGCCATGAGCTTTTGCGTCGGGGTGGTCACCCATCCAGGAACTGAACCCTGACAACGCTGCTTAGATTCAAGTCTCATAAAACTTATTGTGAGCAATAATGTCATTTTATAAAATCAATATTTTGGGGGAAGAAATCAAAGAATTATATGGAATATATCAAATTTTTAAACATTTCTTAATTTCTAATTCCACCCCTCCAAAAAAAATCCGGTGTGAGGTAATAAATATTCGATAATAAAAGTTTTATTTTGAATGGGGGTATTAAAAGAATAAAATGAAAAAGAAAAAAAACCATTTCAAATGGCAAATAGTGCTTTGGAATAGATATTCTTTTTTCTACAGGTACTGCGTAATTTTTAAAAGTGAGGCATCCATCTCATTTCTGGTGGTCACAATCGTTAGCTGGTTATAAAATGAAAGCACAGGCCAAGAAATCGCTATGAATATTAAAGTCTGGAACAAGGTCAAGGGTTGGAATGCATGGGGTAGAGCAAGTCATACGAGGGAAGAACTCGGCGTAGTCACTGAATGCTTTCCATAAAAAATTAACAAAACCGTTACTGCAATGAACGTCAGGAAAGCCATCCATTATTTCGATGTTACGGTTCTATTTATTTGTTGGCGCATTCGTTCTTCTGTTCGGAATCCGGGCGATTAATTCGTTTTGTGGTATTATTTAGGTATGAAGTTTCCGAATTTTTTTTTTTTACGACATCGGTTGACAAGTTTGTTCGGTAAGATTTATTCTTTTAGTTTTGAATTCTCGCAGTTCGAATATTGGAGAGGAGCAAAACTAGGACTTCAATCTTCAAACACACCTCTTTCGTTATGTTGAAGCTAATGGAGTACGGGAATTTTAATACCTCAAAAATTATATCTTCTAAGTTGTTCTTGAATAGGTTCTGCTTTCCTCGCAGAAAAAACTTTGGATTCAAGATATGCCCAGAACGAATAATTTTTTACTTTTTCTTGTGTTGAGAATCACTTGAACAGAAACCTTTCCTTTTAACTTCTTCAAAAAATATTGTTCAATCATTCCTCTTGCAGCACACATTCTAGTATTCTGTCTTCTTGGTTTCAGAATAGAACCGTTAACTCTGTTCCTCCATGTGATATTGTCACTGAACAATACAGCTTTATTCATAACTCGTGTGCAATATTTTGAACTCTGATGCAAAATAAGATTTTTACCTTCACACAGAAACTTTATTGTTGGAATAATGAATTATTGGAAAAAGGAAAGTTTATGGAAACCCGCACACTATAAACTACAATAACGTCTGCATACATCTTGATCAGTAAAATCTGGCATGACTACTTATCAGTATTTGAGGGACTTTAAAAAATTAAATATTGCCAAATTGACTGTATTTTCACTTGTGCGTTTCTCATTAACCATTTGAACTTGTAATATAACTCGTGAACAAAGGCGAAATTTCATTCATATTTTTTTGTTCAAAATGTGATTCAGCATAAGCATCTAAAAAAATGCAAGCGAGTTTTGAATCACCCTGTATGTCTATTGAAACATCGGACGTCCCTCTCCTCAAAATATTTTGAACGGTCATATTTACGGAACCCTTATTCCAATTTTGCTCATTGATAAAAGTAAACGCGACATTCCACACCTATCCTGAAAATATCAAAACCCTAGGCCTTTCCATTACAAAGTTTCAATTTTCTGCGGTTCTGGTCATGCGATCTAGACTAAATTGGTGGCTTGAACACGTCGTTCTCCCTTTCCGTGCAAAATTTCATCTCGATCAAATCTGTAGTTTCCGAGACATCAGAAAATTTCAAGTTTCTAGGTCATTCCGTTCGAGAGTTATGGTGTATACGGACTGCCGGACGGACGGACAGACTCGAAATTTTCGACGGATTCGTCATCAGTGAGTCGAATTCTATCGATTGATACCATTTTCGGCTCAAAATTCGAAAAATACAGACATCTTGACGAATGATATAGCTCTCGTGTAAGTCTCGTACGAGCGCTCAAAAATTCAGCTTCACAGATGTGCCACGTGAGAAGAAAATTGAGTTTTTATGATCTAGTCTTTAGGAATTGGATAATTATCAGATTCATTTCTTGAAGTTTATAAAAGAAAATTGGCATTATTTGTCCAATGGGAATACGATCAAATGCTTTCGATAATTTCGAAATACCTGCATGGGTGACCGAACTGGCATTTCATTTGAACAAAGCTCCTGAGTTAAGGTCAAAGCATTTAAAATTTGTATCATAATCAGTCATGGAAGAAATACTTCAACCTTTTCAACATATTTGCGTATTTTACACATTAGACACATGTATGACCCTCAAAAGATTTTCTAGGACGTCAAAGATCTTCAATGATAATAGTAGGTAAATTGTTCATGAAAGAAAAAAGAATTAAAATGCTTTCATGAACGATTTTCCAATATAGATTGTCGAACTTTGACATTTCAAAGCGGCCATTTTGCAGCTACAGCTGTCAAATTTGGTGGTTAGGAACTTATGTTCTTGTTGACATTAGGCACATGTATGACCCTCAAAAGATTTTCTAGGACGTCAAAGCTCTTCAATTAAAATCGTAGGTAAATTGTTTATGAAAAAAAAAGAATTCAAAGGGCTCCACGAACGATTTTTCAATATAGACTGTCGAACCTTGACATTGTAAATCGGCCATTTTGATAAAGCTAAAGCTGTCAAATTTGTTGGTTATGAACATATGTTCTTTAGTTGAGTAGACTCTCCAACGAAATTGTTGAAAAGAATAATCAACCAATCCAATTAACATGAGGTAAGTATTGAACATTGCTACAGTGAAAGAGAATGTGCAGGAAAGCCTAATCGAAAAAAGAACCACTCGTATACGCGCCTCGCCCAGCAAAATCTCGGCGTCCTTCTAGCCGATATTTGGTTTCCTACATAATGTGATCGTATGTGTACACTTCTAGGAAATGAGAAGAAAAAATATGATATGAGATTCTCAACTTGTTTCATTCAAATTCGCGTCCTCAATGGAAAACCCATTATTGCAACTGGTCATTGCCAAGAGGAATATCCTTCAAATTTTATTTCTGTCTAAGTATCGTGATATATTCGGGGTAATAAAACCTATTCTAATACTATGTATGATATATTTCCCTTTTCATTGTTAAGTTTGAGTATTCTCTCCACGAACGAAGTTGAACGCTTCTGGCGCCACAGAAATGATTTCCTTATGGCATGTATATCCTGAAAACGGCATCAGATTTCAATAACGCATAAAACGTGTTTTAATTTGTTTCTATAATCACGAATGATTGAACTCATAATGCTTACTCGAAGTCGATTAGCGAATCGAGGAGCTTTATTCGATGCATTCATTGTTGCACTTTTACGTGCTCAGAATAAGGTCCTTCTTGAAATGCATGCCCATTGAATGCATGCATTATTTTTATTGTCATATTCATTATTATTATTGCATTGATCATCTTTATCGAATAGATAATTTTGTAAACGAAATATACTTCTTTCGGTCATCACAGTAATCAGATGAAAAAATTGATAAAATTTAGTACACTATTATTTTTTTATCGAAATTAACAAAAAGTCATTTTTTGATGATATTTTATGATGAGTATAAAAATTATTTCTCAAATTAACTGGATTAATTTATGGACCCCCTCCATAAAAAGCCCCCCCTTTGGTGATCCTCATAAAAGCTTTCGTTGCATACCATGAAATATTAGTTGAGTAAAGTTTTAAACATCCTCTTCGGTGCACCAGCAACTTCGTGAACTCAAATAAACTGTGATGTGTTTTTTGTGACCAAGAGATGTTGATAATCCTTTGTTCCCAAGCGAGCGATCCCAGGTTGTGACTACTACCTGATACCTGCATGTTCTGTGAGTGTCTAATATCGATTCATTATATCTCTTTTCTTGTACTTTCAGATATTTCATTGTATTCATTTATGACAATGAATTGAAATCTGAATGAAAATGTTGACGTCGTAGGATGAAGAAGAAAAAATATCGGTTCATTATATTTCTTTTCTTGTACTTTCAGATATTTCATTGTATTCATTTATGACAATGATCTAAAATCTGAATGAAAATGTTGACGTCATAGCAGGAAGAAGAAAAAATGGCCATTTAAATGTGTAATTTATTGTTGTTTAGTTGTTCAGATGGATTTGATGAAAATTCGAATTGGAGAAATACTAAGCTTTGTTTTTCAATTGAAATAAAATGAATATTTTCGATAAAACATAGGAAAGATTTTGACAGCTGTCAAAAAAAAAGCAAACTGAGGCGAAAATCCAGACTACGATCATTTTCTACGTTATCTATGGTCTTGGTGATGCGATCTGAACAAAATTTCCCACGTAGTTTGAATACATTATTCTTCATCTATGTGCGAAGTGCAAATTTTCACTTTGATCGAATCAGTAGTTCCGAAGTAATCAGGAGAATAATATTTCGAGCGGCCATATTTACGGAACCCCTGGGAGAATTTTGCCCAAAAACAAACTTGACCGCGGCATTCGAGATTCTAACCTACCCTGAAAATTTCAAGTTTTTAGGTAGTCTCGTTCGAGAGTTATCTTGTATACGGACGGACAGACTCGAATTTTTCGACTAATTCGTCATCAATGAGTCGAACTCTGTCGATTTAGACCCTTTTCGGCTCCAAATTCGAAAAACACATACATCGTGACGAAATGATAATATAGCCCTCGTGTAAGTAGTAGCGCTCAAAAAGTTATCTGAAAATTTTCCATCTCATCCCATTTCATTGGATGAATCTTTACCTAGTACCTTCAATTCAAAATTCAATAAAAAATCTGTCCGTCTGCCATCTTCTGTTCAGAGCTTTTTCGTGGGTTCGAATCCAACCGCATGGATGATTTTTTCAGAGTGATAAAAATCATGAGATTCATTGAATGAAGGGAGGTTCTACAACGGTTTGAAGAGAAGAAATACACAACTCTTTGGAGCAGTAAACCAAACATATTTCAAATCTCAGTAAGGCTCGTTCACATAATTGAATTCCTTTGCGAGTGTTAGATTTGTGTCGATGTCAAAGACAAAGAATCAGGGAGCATGGTATATTGTTTTAATCAGGACAAAGTGAAACTTCGAAATACCTCCGAAATACAAAGAGATTGAGATCGCAGCTCGGCCTAAAATGTCTAACTGAATGAAACGAGATATAAGCGGTGTCTTATTGATTGCAGAAATGCCTCTTCCATCCTGCGAATAAGAACTTACTTACGTTAAGGTGCAGAAATTATATCGAGTACGCTTTCAGTGATTACTCTAATGCCGTTCCAAATTAAATTTCACCGCTCCCATGAATCTGTATGTGTTCGACCGAGAAGTGTTGCCAACTCGAAATTATCAGGAGTGGTTCCAACCAACTTCTCGAAGTGACTCTCTAATTTCTTTCCTTATTTGAGTGGAAGTTTCAAGTTCTGTAACATTATTCATCGTACCAACTATTTCCTCCTAAGTGACAAATTTCGAAGTATGTATGACAAAATTTGCCACACAAGATCTACTTAGATGTTTATGAGGTCGAGTGGGAACCGAGGTGGGAACTTATATTCAGTATCGATGAGGAAGATGAAATCAACATATTATATGGTTCTGGCCTCTATATAATGAGCTTACAAAATGCTATAGGTTATTAACAATGAAGTTCATATAAGTACAAAGTGATGTTATTACATAGAAATAAGCACAACCAGTAATGGGTTTTTTCAATGATTTTTAGTAACTACACATTGTGACAGCAATCTACAATATCCCATTTTCAGACATTCATATTTTTGATTCAATATACAGGGTCTCCGGTAATACTTATGCAATATTTCAACTAGTCATTTACTGGATCAAATATATTAGAGAATTTAATCTCGGTAAAAACCTCAGTTCCCGATATAATGGGCATTTCAACATTTCGGGAAAACTGGCTTTTTCAAAAATATTTGCTACTGAAGCTGATGAGTGCTGCTCTGAAGAGTAAATTTATTACAATACACTATATTTTTTTGGAAAATGTAGTCAATTCTCAATTCCATCATTCGTTTCATATACACATACCAAGGATTGTTTTATGGTTTATATTTTTCGTTTTTCAATGCCAATATTTGTTTTGTAGAAATTGATTCATTTGTCGATTGAACTTTTTTTCTCGATTTGATTAGTCTCTTCGCGTGCGAACAAGAGCGTTAATATTTTGCCAAAGTGTGACAGCCGCATTTAATGCCGAGAATGGTCTTAAACGATTAGGATGGACTAACAGATTCGTGGTCAAATTAGATTGTCTCCGTCCGTCCGTAAAAACGATTAGTTTCCAACAGATATTCCTAAAATTTGGAAATTGCCAGGTTAAGTTCGTAGCGAAATTCGCCGAAGGGTTTCGTAGATTTTTCCCAAATAAAAATTCAAGAATTAACAATCCGATCATCCCACCAAATTAAAACAGTTCTGAGATAACGAAAAATCGTCGTGTTCCGAAGAAAACTACGTAACTCCATATTTTCAGGAAGTGGTATTTTGGTGCAATCTGTTCGGCAACATGGTCAATAATATGAGTTTTTTGTAAAAACCCTTTTTCCTCTTTAAATAAATAAATAAACTTGAATATATTTCAATAAGTCAACACAAATATTGTTTAGAAACTGACTTTGAAAGTGTTTTTTGTTTCTTCTATAAAATTTTGACAAATGGAGTTACGCAATTTTCTCCTGAAGGCGATAAAATTTTTGTGAGGATCGTATCACTAGAAGAATGAAAAGTAAAACTCCCAAAAACATTCTTGCATCAGATAGGTACCTCAAATCCTGCTGAAATTTTGTGGACATTAATGTCTAATGTATTATGTAGAAATTCAGCTTTTTAGCTGGTACACGCTGAAAGAAAAATGAGTTTTTCTGGTCTGGAGTTGAGAGGTTTGACAATAATTCTGTGATTCCTTACCTTGAAGTGTATGAAGATAAAATGACATAATTTTTCACACTGGTGGCTGGTTTGGTTCACAGAATCTGTTGAGTTGAATTTTACGTTGATTTTACCCGGATTTCGGATGGAAAAATCGTGAAATTATTACCCATTTAGGGGTGGAAAGTGGGTGATAAGGATTGAATACGTCTCCTTTGGATAATTCCAATGCCTTCTTTAGTATTTCAGATAATTACCTGGATGAATGACCGCTCTGGCGAATAATTTTAAAAATCGCGAGCCAAAGATCTTGATTTCAGTGCTTTTCTCGATTTTGTCTATATATGTTCTGATATCTGCTATCTGTTAATTTATTCATTTTTTTTAATCCTTTGATATGGGGATTGATCATTTTCAAATTGTTTCATTTATATTTTTTGTTTTTCAATACCTATGAAGGTTTGTTTTCAAAAAATTGCTTTATTCGGTTATTGAAAAGTTGATTAGTCTTATCCTTCATATTCTTTTATTTGTGTTTCTTAATAATTTTTTCAATGACGATAGGGGATTGTTCAATAATATTTGCATTCACAATTTGTTTCTATTCGTGTTCATTGATTCTTTCTTTTATGGTTCACCTTTATTCATGATATTTTTCTTCTTTTCGCACCTTTGTTTTCTCATTATTTGGTGGAGCAAAGTCTTTGGTGAGTAGGCTTTCAATGCATTTTGTCTCTGTAATATTTCTTATCACCTGGAATATACAATTAACAATGAGAAGCCTTAAAAAGACTGCACTGTAATGGAGAAGGGTCCTTGCGAAGACTATAATGATAATAATAATGTTTATTTTTGTCCCCAAAAAAAAATTTCTACATAGCAAATGTTTGAAATAATTACTAAAGTAACAAAAACAAACATTTTATTTTCCACAAAAGTTCAAAAAAAACTTATACGTTGGCAATACATTCCAAGAAAAATCTAGCAAAAAAATAACAATGCTCATTAAGTCAAACTTCAAACTTTTGGAACATTGAATGAAATTGTTTCTATTTGTGAACGTATACCAGAAAGATGTAGGTTTGCTTCAAATCAAAGTTTTTATCCTCTTATTGAACGTTGGTTTTGTATATTGTAGAGTAAATTTCCCAGGTAGGTATGTGATCTCAAACCAATAATTTTCTTTGTCTTGGGCAAAGGGATATTTGGAGATCTGATATCTTTTCTCCAGTTTTTGTAGGTGCATGTAGCTGACTATGATAAGACTATTCGCTTTATAATGGGCTTCAATCTCTTAAGGAGTAAACCTCACCTCTTCCAACGACGAAAAGCTGGAACTGATTGTAATGGACATTGGCTCTTTGAAATTCCAACAGACAGCAAACAATCCTCCATAATTTTATTCTAAAAACAAACAAAAGATGATGAATGACTTCAACATATGAACAGATAGATTGGATATAAATGAGGGGAAATCAACAAAAATGTAAACAAAACCAAAAAAGGATGAAGCTTCATCTCATATCAGGTACTAGAGTAGGTTGTCGTTGGACCACCATCTTGGCGAATCCCAGTCTGTGTCGGTGCAGACTTCTCCTGGTAGCAGAATTACGGCGATGGTTACATTCCGTAAATGTTTTCGCAGCAATATTCAAAATTTTCTGTGAACCGCTTGTCGGCGTATCCCAAACCTAAACAATGAAAAATATATAATATACATTTCTGATTCTCGTGAACTTTCTGAGATAAAAAGGTTTTTCTTCAAACTTCACAGATTTCGACTCAATATTCTAACGATTTTCCATGATTTATTTTGCAGAGTTTGAGTTGTGTGTTTTAGCTGTGATATACTAGAATGTAGAAAACTTAAAAAATAATAAACAACGCAGTCACCAAGAAATATTGGAACTTTGAGTGAAATTGTCCAAAATTGTTCTGAAATTACTTGTTCCTCAACTCCAGGCAGGTCTTATGATATATCAATCCAAGGGAGTTTCGGCCCCCTCCGGTCGTCCGAATATTTCCTCTCCTCAGGAAAACTGACATTATCAGTGAAAATCACTGAAACGTGCTTCCTTGATCACTTCATCCCTTGTTGTTCTTACGAAGAACTGCTTCAAAGAAAACATTATCGATTGAACCATTACACCAGCTGAAAACGAAGAAGACCTAGCCGAGTGCGACTACGTTGAGGATTAAATGTACAGGCCGCAGCCAAACTTCATCTTCCCAAATCCTACTTTAATGTTCAATGGACGAAAAAACTAAGCCCCGCTTGATATATGACTTGCACAATTTCAGGGACTCCACACAGTAAACGTTCATTACCAGTTTAAGTATAAATCTGATTAAGACCACAATAAGAGGACATTATTTTCATCTGCGACGAAAGCAGGGATGGCTCAGAGATGCTGTTCGGGGCTTTGGCTTAATGGTGCCATTGAAATCACGAGAATCACGTTAGGAACTCCTTCCTTATCAGATTATAATGAATTGATTCAGGATTCATGCGGTCCGTGCGTTTTATTCAACTTGTTGGATTAAAGATGACTGGGGCTTAATGGATTTTAAATTAATATTTCAGCGTAGTCAGCAGATCAAAGCGTCCGAACAAACCATAAATGCCTAAGTCGAAATATTTGCATCATCTCTGACAGCCAACAAAATTGCACAAACATTTCGTGTCTTGAAACGTTCGCAGATTGTGAACATCTCAAGGCAGGTGACGACTCAAAAGCTAGGAAGGACTACGTTCTTTTTCTTTTTTTTGTATATGTATTTACCTAATATCTATCCTAAACTTTCCTCAATTTAATCCTCTTGTAGTTCAAATCTTAATTCCAAAAGGAGCTTTTTCCCAAACGATTTGTTTATCATCAGTTATGTTATGTTAATGTTTCCTTCAATGATGAATGCAGCTGATGCATTGAAAGACTTGTTCCAGTTTTTTTTAAGCAAGATTTTATTGATTATGGATTGAAGAATAAGATCATAATATCGCTTCTCTGGAAGAACAGAGACGCAAATGTAAATCAACTTTTCGGGAAACGAGTTCTAAGGAATGGATCTTACAGTAGGTACGCTGAATTGACGTGATACGAATCATCTTTATTATAATGGAAGGGACTTTCTTTGAAGTAAATTTCATCTATTTGGGATGGTGCTACTTTTTTTCTTACTTTAAACAGACATCAGAATTCATAACTCAAAATTTTTCAGATTCGCACTTACGTCTTTGTTCTTCCGGAGAAGCGATATACTGAATAATTTATTGTTCAATTGACATCAATGAATGACGCTCAATTTGGAAAGTGTAGCAGTGAATTCTACGTCATCACAATAATACACTGTTAAAATCTCTCAACGCCTCTGATAAATTCACCATAGCAAGCTCCTTGTATGATTAATGCTTCTGGTCTATTTAGTGAGAGACTTGATAATGTTTTCCTATGTGACTGCATCGTCCAGTTGTTCAAAGACTGAAAAATCAAACCAAAATGTGTAGAATATATAATTTATTTTTTACATCACATGACAAAATGAACATTATTTTGGGAAAAGGGTAGTAGTGTAATCCACGTTGATGATGATGCATCATTTAGCGATTGGTATGTTCCATTATCTATAGTGAAAGAGAATTATTCTGTAAGGCCTGGAGCTTTGATGCAATAAAACGGATATGCACTCTATTCCTCTATTTTTTTGCAGCAACAGCAGTATTATTAAATCAACGGTTATACCTGTTTATTATTGATTTTTGAGGTAGTCGCAGTTCAACGAAGGAAAAATGATCTTGAATAAGTTCTTCATGGTATTATTTATGCTGAAACCAGAAATTATCAAAGGCTGCTGCGGTAGGAGTTCCAAGATAAATCCTCTCTCAGATTAGGTAAGGTTCAATCATTGTTGGCCGATGGTTGAGTCAATGCGTGCTATAACAGAATTCTTTTGTTCAACTGGGTCAAATACTCGTACCTATTCAGAATTGTTTTTGTAGAATAATCTTTCCGAATACGAGTGAGACAGTGAATAGGAACAGTAAAATATATATAGTCCATTTAAGAATTATTGACATCGAAGCAGGCCATGAACGTCCAGTCGAGGCTTTATTTCTGGTTACAAACAGTAACTACATTTCATCATAGAAATAAAACATAAATATAACCTAGAAAAGTGTTGAGTATACGAATTATCGGTATTATCGAATAATTAAGCCGGAATATTTCGATTGTAGTTTCTACATGGGAGTTCAGGTTTGAAAACCCAAAAATATCGTGGAAAGCTTTCATATGAGATTATCTCATATAAAAGTCAACCATGGAAAATTGAAGATCATTCAAATAAATATTTATTTTCACTCAGGACCATGCAATATTTATTGGTATTGGAAATCTTGCAAAATTCTAACCATATAACTATAAGAGTACCATTTTATGTCAGGATTCAAGAAGGATAATTAATGGAATTCTAGCAGGTAGCTAGTGGTGCAACAGAAACAATTTTTTGGATACTTCGCAAGCACAGGGCCAAAAGAATGGATTGGAAAAAAAGTAAAAATGTATTAAGAAATAAGAGAGAAACAAAAATTGAGAATCTATCTAGTACATGAAGAATTTTGACATGAAATTTGTATCGAACTATCAATATATGAACCAATTTGTGAATTATTTATTGCTCGGTGTTGAATACTTTTAGAAAGTCAATTTTTATTTTCATTCATTAAAACTGTCCATGAATTATTGAAAATAATATAATTGATGAGCAATTTTACAATTATTCAGTATACTTTTGAATTGGGAACGATATAGCATGTGTATTAGCAGAGGGAATGTGAACAGGGTACCATACAGTATAAGTATAAAAAATAAACATAAAATATCTATGAATGATACAAGAGCAAAGATAAAAATATCATTGAAAACTTTGTTTCCACGTATAAGTGTAGTGATTTAGATGTGTTTATTGAATAAGCTGACATAATCCTATTGATGGGCATCATTTTGCAGGGAAGGTTTCAATATTTCAATAACCCATTTATGAAATAATTCACCATTCATAGTAGTCCTTATTATTAATACCACTGTCAAGAATCGGATCACATCCAGGTAAAAATCTATCAATTGTTCCAGCATTCAAAATAGTGCACTTTCTGCCGTTACCCTTGAATATACTCGGCATACCTTTTGGATTATTTTCTAGTATCCACTGACGAATTTGAATACAGTTTTTGAATATCCAAATTTCATCTAGATAAATGAATTTTACGTTTTGTTCCATGTATTCTCGGTATTTATCACAATATCGTACTATTTATATTATATTTTTCTGTTTATCAGTAAGAATTTTCCTTCAATCAACTTTTTCGTATTTGTATTCAATTTTTTTTTATGATATAATGTTGACTTCGATCAATTGAAATCTAGGTGCTCTTTGGTCAGTTCGAAAAGGATATCGAAACTGATATATTCATTGTTTTTAATTCTAGCAAAAACCAAGTCATTAAATGTCTCTTTGAAGGAATAATCGTATCGCACAGGTTTTCTTCCACTGCTAATTTCAGGCTATAATAACATACTAATATTCTACGGACAGGGCTCGGTGAAATCTGAAAATTTAAGAGACATTGATCAATCAGAATACACTTCGAGTCGGTGAATAACAGTTTACCTGTTTAGCGGAAATATATGCCAAATCTTTGAAAAACTCGAAGTAACACCGACAAACTGCTTAGCGTTCTCTTGTTAGGCGCGATGTATCCTGGTCAATTCCAGCCATTTTAATAGCATAAGACAAAAAATACTCAAATTCGGAGCAAATTTTTATAATTACATATTCACCAATATCTTCGATAAAATTATCAAAGCAAGATTCCTATGGGTAATGTTAGTGTTATTCCTATACCAACCTGAATTCAGCAACCCAAAATATTACTGAATAGTCTATTACCAACTTAAATTCGATTTTTCACAGCCAACCGAGATGTCAATAATTCTTAAACGGAGTATATCCCATTAGGCCAGTGGTTTCGTTCATAACAGCTCCCTCAGTGAAACTTTCAAGAAAATTAATTCATTTGATCAAGAACAACTGTGAGTTCACTCCTAACGTCAGTATAAAAAATTCATATGAACTTGTTGATAAAATTCAAAATATTCATCTTCCGGACAATTAGAAATTTATCTCATTTGACGTTAAAAATTTATTTCCAAGCATACCACCGGTGCAAACAATCCAACTTGTTGAGGATCTCCTTCAGAGAAATCACGTTAACTTTATTATAAGAAATAGAAGTTCTTTCGTTAACGGAAAAACAAATTCAAATTTCGCAGAACACCTATTGACGGAAAAGCATTGGTTTACACATGACTACGAAATTCTGCATATTGAAAGTAAAGGCTTAAAACTTAATTTGTTAGAAATCATGGAAATAAACAAGCAGAAATGGTAGACCAGGTAGGGTTAAATAATTCTCCTTCGTTGAATTTTTTCAACCGTAACGACCATTTAACAAGAACCTAATGATGCAGATCAGGTATGTAGATAACAACCCTTATCATACTCCTTATCTATTTCCCTTACCCTTTACGAAGTGAGTATTTAATCCTACAAGTGCAATTATGACCTAAGTTTATCTCCATGGTCCAAGAGTTTTCAAATTTTCAGGTTTGAGGTCTGAATGTTCCGGAATATCAGTCAATGAGCGAAATCCGTCAACGGATTCCGTAGATATAGATATCTGAATCTTCAGCTTTATACTTATTTGTGAAATAACGGCACTAGAGGATTGTTTTAAAATGCCAAAAGGGTCATTTCGCCGGAAATTGATCATATGAAATATTGAATTTGAAAAGGTGTAAAAAATCTTGGCCATACTCTGGATCGTGTTATCTCTCTGTTAGGAGCCATACGATTTTCGGTATATCGACTTATTTTGATAAGTTCCATTGCTGGTTCAAAAAAAATGCGCACCTTTGAAAGCATCCTGTACCGAGTCCTGTACCTACTATATAAGGCATGCAGTGGCGGATTAACCGGTACGCTTAGTACGCTTAAGCGTAGGGCCCCGAGGTCCACAGGGCCCCCGATCGGAATCAAAATTTCTTCAGAATAAAAATTCGTCTTGCAAGTGAATATAAATAATGATGAAGAATAACGTGTAGAGCAAAATTCAGCTGCCAGTAAAAAAATAACATCAAATCAAAGGTTCAGCATCCGCATGTTTTCTCCAATTATTCTTATCGGCCTGCAATAAATTCCCGCAACGGTGGCAGTAAAGTTGTCGGCATCCCTTTGAAATATAGGTACATGCCACCGTCGACATTAGAGGGATGCAAGACACTTGTTTTGCATTTCTTAGTTTTAAATATTTGTCATATTCATTTTATAACCCTAAGGAAGATAGGAATGGTGATGAACGAGTTTTATTCTTCGTTCTACTTGCTTTCATAGAAGAAAGTATTGTGGTAAACTGAACAGTGTTGGTGTAAATGAACAATTTCTTTTCATCTTTGGACTTCTAATTCGAGTGATAACATATTCTTTCTGGACTATAAAAAGGAAGCTTTATTGTTTCAGTTTCATGTTTTTGAAATCCCATTCTTCCATATTGTTCTCGGCTTCTCCGATTTCAAAAATAATTGTTCATTCTCCAATGAAGGAATTGTTTTCTAAGAGGGTTTCTTTCTACTAGATATTTTCTATTCTGAAGAAACAAGTATTCGGAGCCGAGTTCTGGAGTGTTTTCAGCGTTATATGTATATTCGATATAGGGGATCTTTCGCAAGACATTGACACGGACAGTTTCAAAGCGCTCTTGGAGAATTATGAAGACGATCTTGATGAAGGAATTATCAGTGAAGAGTGAAGCATCTCAGTTCAAAGAATATCTGAAACTCTTAAAACATGAAAAAAGAAGAGTTGTTCGCAGATGTTAAAAATAATCTTCGATAAGGGAATGATAAGAGTTTTTTCGAACTTATAGTTATTAGTTATTTTTGATATTGCCAATAATAACGAGTTGCGAAGCAGAGCGTTCATTTTCATTTTTGAGCGCTCGTACTACTTACACGAGGGCTATATCATTTCGTCATGTCAATGTCTGTATTTTGCGAATTTTGAGCCGAAAATGGTCTCAAACGACTATGTTCGACTCACTGATGACGAATCCGTCGAAAAATTCGAGTCTGTCCGTCCGGCCGGCCGTCCGTATACACGATAACTCTCGAACGGAATGTCCTAGAAACTTGAAAATTTCAGGGTAGGTTCGAATCTCGAATGCCGCGGTTAAGTTCGTTATTGAGCAAATTCGCCGAGGGGTTCCGTAAATATGGCCGCTCGAAATTTTGTTTTCCTGATTACTTCGAAACTACAGATTCGATGGAGATGAATTTTGCACTCTAATGGAAAATGAGGTGTTCAAGCTACATGCAAAATTTTGTCCAGCTCGCATCATCAGAACCATAGAAACCATAGAAAATTGTAACATTTGAACGGAAACGCCTAGGGACTTGAAATTTTCAGGATAGGCGTGGATCTCGATTGTCGTGATCACTTTCATCTATGAGCAAAATTATACAAGGGGTTCCGTAAATATGGTCGTTTGAAATTTAGTTTTCTCGATAATTTCAAAACTACAGACTCGATCGTTACGAAATTTTGTATACTAATGGAGGATGATATATTCAAGCTACATTTCTCTAGATAGCATGACCAGAACTATAGAAAGCTTAGAAACACATAACTTTCGAACGGAAAGGCCTAGGGACTTGAAATTTTCAGAATAGGTGTAGATCTGAAATGTGGCGTTCACGTTTATCAATGAGCAGAATTATACACTAGGGGTTCCGTAAATACGGTCGTTTGAAATTCTGTTTTCTCGATAATTTCGAAACTACGGATTCGATCGAGATAAAATTTTGTATTTTAAACGAGAATGTTATATTAAAGCAACATTTTGTCCATATCGCATGACCAGAATCATAGAAACCATAGAAAATCATAACTTCCGAAGGGAAAGGCCTAGGAACTTGAAATTTTCAGGGTGGGTTTGGATCGCGAATTTCACGGTCACGTTATCAAAATTATACTATGTTTTCCGTGAATATGGCCGTTCAAAATATTTTTTCCTGATTTCCTGAAAATTCTAGCGAATTATCAAAAAAAAATTGGTCTGACAAAGTCTGGAGTTTCGTCCAAGTTTGAGAATTTTTTTGACAGCTGTCGAAAATTCCTTCAATTGATTTCTAAAACTGAAAAATGCGAATCTACCTACATATTGTGGATGTACGAGCGCTCAAAAGTTCCTGACTTCACGGCAGTGCTTTTCGTAATTTTATAAATATAGAACAGTTATGAAAGAAAACAGACTGCAGTTCTTAGGAATACTTTCGATTGAAAGTGATATAACGAAGAGTCTGGATTACGATGCTGCAATAAAAAAATTTGCAGACATGAAAATAAGGAAAAAAGTTTACTTGATTAGTTTTTCGGCATTTCATATTATTTTTCATTTCCCAATTATTTTTCATGTTAATGTTCATTTGTTTTTTTTGTAAAAAGAGACATTGATTTCTATTTTGTACCTGATACATATACTTTTTTAAGTTGTTCACATTGTGTTGATTTAAATTAATTTTTTTTATTTGAATTGATGTTTCTTATATTTTATCAATAAAATTCATGTTTGTATTGAAAAAACCGAATTCGGATTGAAAAAATTTTTTAAAGAAAAAGTAGAGTGGGGGCCCCGAAAGTTTTCAAGCGTAGGGCCCCAAAAATCGTCGATCCGCCCCTGAAGGCATGGATAAAAGAGTAATGCTAGAAATTCAGCTTTTAGTTGTTCCATGTGAGAAAAACCTTGAGTTTTTCGGAGATATTCAATAAAATTTCGGCGATTCCATGTTTTGAAGTTTATGAAAATAAAATGACATTTTGTTACACTGACAATGGACACTGAAGGCCGGTTTGGTAAGTGAGTAACATAATACCGTCTCACAGAGTTACCACAATAATAAGCTCGTTCTCGATCTCTTCGTGGATAAAACCCTGATAAAAACCGACAAGCAGATAATAAAGATATATCGAAATAGATCTCATATTCATCCAAATAAAAAAACTGGAAATATTCAGCGTCACTTATTCCACCTTGTGTCAATAAAAACGTAACCGATGGTCGCCGGAAAGCCTGATTTGTTGTCTATGATTTTCCATCTCGCAGCACAAAGAGATATGTTCAATACAGTATGATGAATCGTCCCCTTTGTTGAGTTTTACTTCGAAACCGGCGCTGCCGATTTATCAGGGCTGGATGAAATATTTCAGGCATTTTCGGGTCCCGACATTCCGCATTGTATTCTTCCGGCATTGATGTAGTCTTATTCACCTCCCGGTTTCGCATCAATTAATTTGAGTAATTAGAGTTCCTTAGGGAAGAATGTCGGGATTATGTGCTCGGTGGGGATAAAGTGACAATGGCGCGATGCATTACGGTTGGTACGTGTTTAATGGACCGCAATTCATTCGTTTCGAAGTCCAACAGGAGTATTTCTTTTTATAATCCTTTTTTTTTATATCATTCATATTTCAAGCGGTTCTACCACAACAATCACAACTAAGGGGTAAGTGGTAGGGGTGCATTGACTATCAGATACTCCTGAAGAATTTGGGTTTCAATTGTGACGAGGAAATGACCTTGTAGTTGGAAGAGCTATATATACGGAGAACTGTACCTACAAGTTCAAATTGTTAAAATAAAGAGTCTGGCTGGAAACAGGTCATGTAGAGTCCCGCAAGAATCGAAAATGCGAACAATATTCTTCCTGGTGTTTTTATCGACCTTCCGCTCAAATTTCGAATAGAACGCCTCACTTATGTTTGTGGCTTTCTAGATGTTTCACCAAACACAACCGATACCTAGATCAGACAAAAAGGCAACACTTTTGGAAGCTCAAGAATGGTTCATTGCCAATAAAATAAGGATGAATCATAAGAATACCTCTAATTTTCCAATCTCAATCCCCATATTATTTGAATGTACTTCTTCAGAGGCGTTCGAGAGGCATATTCATCATAAGAAGAATAAAACAGATGACCGGCCAAAAAGGCTGGAAAAGTGGTTTATATTGATGTTTCCACTGAGCTCATATTCGCCTAGAAAAGACAAAATATTTGAATGTTACGTGACACGACAACAGAGAGTTGTAGGCCAATAAATAATGATGGAAATAATACTAATAATCTTTATTTCAAATCACTCTATGTTACAATCACAAAAAACAAAGAAAAATAAAACAGTATAATGTTTCAGATCATAATCGGGGCCGTGGTGTAGTGGTTAGCGCAGTCGACTCGGCGTCGGTCTCCTTGATCGGTCCAGGGTTCGAATTCTCCGGTCGGGAAAGAAATTTTCTGACATGGAGCACGGTTTCGCCATTCACTTTTACACAATTAACAGTGCTGTGCCTCAGGTGGCGTAAGGACACAGTAACAAAGCCTACAGAGAACACAACCGGGTCTCCTAACTCGCACAAGCTCTGAGCTTCTGAAGCTATGAGCTTCTGAGGGGTTCGCAGAGACCTATGAGAGTCGGGATATAAACAAACCAACAAACAAATAATCTTTTTACGTGTATGGTTCCATATAAACCAACATTTTGTCGTACCTTTTCGAACTGTACATGGTTTTCTATTTTCTGCATACAAGGTGGTAAATTGTTGTAGAGTTTTATGCATCTATATTCCAATTGTTTCTGTGATGTTGTGAATCTACATTTTGGATACTAATACTGTGTTCTTGTCTTACTATAAGTACTTGTATCTACTGAAAAATCTTATGTTTTTATGAAAAAAATAGCAATAGAAGGAATTCTTGGATATGAAATATAATTTTTTTTCCTAGCGGCCCTCCCTACGGAGATGAGGCCTCCTAAATGACACCACTGGAAATTCATTTTACTGGAATGACTTTTAAACTACTTGATGTAATTTAATGAAAATTTGATATAATAAACAATACTAAGGACCTCTTGAAATACTGCCCTTGACTTTAAATTAGCTTGTTTAGTTTACCAGGGGTGGACTAGGTTGTACGTTTTAATGCTTACATTTTTAACACCCTGTATAATAAGGAGTTGAAAAAACAAATTAGGATACCTTGAACATTAAGCTGAAGAAAAGGTACTCTTGTTCGTTGTCGATAAAATGAACCGTTTTCGAAAAACAAAATAATGAAAGAAGTATTTTTTTTATTTCTAGTGAAAAGAACCATGAATT
Organism: Aphidecta obliterata; assembly: GCA_963966015.1. Taxonomy (NCBI): domain Eukaryota; kingdom Metazoa; phylum Arthropoda; class Insecta; order Coleoptera; family Coccinellidae; genus Aphidecta; species Aphidecta obliterata. Next base: position 29,051,610 of record OZ014432.1, read on the forward strand.
CAAATTTTTTTTGTCTGCGACAAAGTGTGATACGAAAGTCATTCAAGGAACAAAAAATTTTAAGTTTACATTATTGAATCCGACAGAATTACAAAGATTCTTAACAATGCAGTTTTGGCCCAGAAAGGCACCTCAACAAAAATAATAATAATAATTAGAATTTATGATTCTTTTTAATAGAAATGAAAAACTTACTTCTTTTATTATTTTGTTTTTCGGAAACGGCTCATTTTATCGACAATAAACAAGAGTACCTTTTCTTTAGCTTAATGTTCAAGGTACCCAAATTTATTTTTTTTAACTGCTTATCATACAGGGTGGAAAAAATTTAAGCATTAAGATTAAACCTAGTCCGCCCCTGTTAAACTTAACGAGCTAATTTAAATTTAAGGGCAGTATTTCAAGAGATCTTTACTACTGTTTATCATATCAAATTTTCATTAAATTATATTGAGTAGTTTAAAATTTATTCCAGTAAAATGAAATTCCAGTGGCGTCATTTAAGAGGCCGTATCTCCGTAGGGAGGGTCGCTAGGGAAAAAAATTATGGAAACTTGTTATCTTATTTTTTTATGTTTTATCTGAATCCGAGAAATTTCCCACATTTTCCCGGACACTTTGTATACCTTCAAAGATAGTTTTCTCAAAAATATTTTCAAACACACTTATGGCATTTGGAATGGATACCAGCTGAGATCACCTGGATTACCTAAGAGGTGCATATATGTCCACTCAAAACGCACTTTGTGTCATTGTAAATTGTATGTGACCTACAAATTGGTAGTTTTCAGTCAGTAAGTGGTTCTCTTCAGGTAATGGTTTTCTTTAGTTGGTAGTTTTCCTTGATTCAATTCAGAGTAGTTGATAGTGTTATGCTACGAAACCACCGCTCTGGGCACTGTTTAGACATTTAGAGAATAATCAAAGTTCAAAATTGTTGTGTAATTGAAAAAATATAAAATGAACAATTCATCATTTTCTCCAAAAGCTATCGTAAATCCCCCTGAAAGGATTGCCTTCCAATAATATGTATTCAAGTACTCTAAGTATTTAAGACATTCCATGTATAGTTTTATGTTGTATTTTAATTCTGAACATCACGAATATACCTACCTACAAATCTTTCAAAGTGCTGTCTAAAGCAGTTGCAATATTTTGTTTGCCTAAGAGTTTAATTTCGCAAGATGAAGCTATATGTTCCTTCGATTTAGAATGTCTTTCGATTGAACGCGGTAAATTCTTCAAATCAAAGAATCCTGTTTTCGACCAGGTTGTATATTCTGTCTGATGCGAAAACAATGAACAGGGCCAACAAAATAATTTCTCCCGTTTATTCGATCCGCATAACCATTCACATTTTTCATTTCAATCAACATTGAAACACCTACTTTGACTTTTTTCGGTTGACTTTAAATGAATCAAATTTGGCCGAGGTCTCGATAAAGTTATTACCACGTACAACTTAGTCTCGATATTCAAATTACTGAAATTATTGTTCAAAACCCATTCAATGATATCATCACATCTTTAAATTTCCTCTAATTTATTCATTTTCCGATTTTCGTACTTACCACGATCAACAAAATCAATGCACCTCCGAACTTACAAGAAAACTGAGTCGTTAAATTGAAATCAAAACAATGAACACATGTCCGGAACCTTGAGGTTCATCGAAATCCCAAATATACATGATTTTACCCGAAGACCAAGGGAATTCACCTTCCGCTAGGGAATATAATGCATGGTCAAGTCAATCGAAATTCTTCTCTCTCTACCCCTGTGCTTCGCTGTTCGGTGTATTATGTTTGGCGCGGTTTGAGGAGCTCGTTGAAAGATTGCCTCCTCTTTTATCCCTCTCAATGAAAACATACTGAAGAACCGAAAAGAGTGTTGTCTCTTGTCTCCTATCACCTGCAGAGGCGTAGCAAGTGCATGCAAATGAGAATTTTATTTCCATTTGTTCATGAAAATTTTGTCAGAAATTCTATCCGTATTTTTAAACTTATGAGAACTACAGCCATGAAAATTTTAGGGGAGACTATGCCTCCCTTGCCTCCTCTGACAAGCCGCCACTGGTGAAAGTAGTTTCTGAATCTGATATAATGTTCATGTTCATCCATGAAAAATGTGAAATTAAGTAGCAATGAATTATTCAACGAATAAATACCATCGTGTTACATGTAATTGTTTGTCTAACACTCAAAAGATTGATAGCTTGAAACATTTCAGCTCTTCTATTACAAAAATCATTGACGCAACCATAAACAATTATTTTGTGGTCATCACTAAATACAACTCATTGATGAATATTATTGAATCAAAACAAACCTATGTTTGTTCATAATATGGTGCTTGAAATAATGTTGTATGCTTTATATAAAGCTCTTTTTGTTCTGGCTACTTCGTCCGTTTTGTCAGAAAGTTATAACTGTCGAATGAAATGAGATATCCACTTGAAATTCAGGAACGGTATGTGAATTCTGAATCCACAGACGGATAAATCATTGAAAAAATTAAATTCTGAATTATGTTTTCATCTATTCCTCCTTGGTGCGTCTCATTGGAAAGTAATGTATCTACTGTGAATAATTTCGCAGGAAAATTGATAAAGAAATACTCAAAAATGAATCATCAGGTTTGTTACTCATTCAACAAGTTCTCTGGTACGAAGAACGACAAAAAATATTTGTTCGTTCTCATGGTCTCCGCTGTTTTCCGAAAAATTCGTATAGAAGCTTTTCGAGTGTATACAAAACGTCTAGTTCCTCTTCATTTATTCAAGAAACGAGCGTAATTAATCCCATCTCATCCTGAATACATTCACGTCGAGAGAGAATATTCAACTTATGCAGATAACACAGTGGGTAACATTTTAAACCTTTTAATTCCACACAGCAAAATTCTGACATTAAATTATGGCTTCATGAAATTCCAAAAGAGATAATAATTGCCCGAATTTAAGGTATGTGATGAATGCTTTGCATTCATCTCGATGGGATAAAAAAGGTAAATAGCTCTTCATCCAACCCATATACAATCTTGCTCGGAATATGGTTGAGGGGGAAAATAATTCAATTTCTCGTTTTGGAACAATTCGATTGTTCGAAATGCTCTAAACAACTTCATTTCGTTGTATGTTCGTTTCTAATTAATTGGTCGGGTCCAACAACAACGAATTTTGGAATATGAAGAGTAGAGGGTATAGGTTATTTCGAATACCGTTGCGTTAATTCCTCTCGTTTTTGAGTACTTTTCTGTAGATGTATTATGACGTCTAAAACTCCCTTCTTCCCTCGGCATTTCTTGAATTTATACTCTCTTTTTTTCGGGCTCAAAATATCACAATGTAATTGATTTCGAGTTATCTCCCCTGAAGCCTCACTTTTACATGCAAGTGGACACTCAATGACACCAAGTCTTCCTGCCAACAATACAAGGTAGATGTGATATCGATCTGATTAGATTTGGTGTCAGACTTTGGCTGAAACTTCATACTGAAACTCGCCAACAGTTTCCGTAATCCTTCTGTAACACAATATCGACGACTTGATGGTATGCTTCGAGAAGTTCGAGGGATGGAAACAGAATACTCAGCCGCACAATTCGTTTCACATGAACCTGAAGTTCGCGATTTCAGGTATCCACTTCAAAGAAAGCTCTATGTGGTGTGAGTTGGAGAGAGGTACGGAGCTTCAGGAAGTCGTAATTATGTATTGAATGTAACATATATGGTTGCAATTTGCAAGTATGCATTCGTCAATAACTATTTGAAATTCAGTTTATTATATTATGCATTGTTTTTAGTAAAATTTGGGAAACACTTATCATAAGTTATTCTGTCACAAGCAAACCCTCCAGCACCTGGAAAGATTATTTTGTTGAGAATGAGATATTGAAAAAATGATGTAAAATATTTGAGGAAGTCTTTAACCTCCTCAAGTATTTCACATTAGTTATAACACTCTGTATTTAGAAATCACGAACATAAAATTTCAATCCGTTCGGACTCATCTAATTGTAACTATAATTATAAAAAACCCATGTTGAAAGCAAATTTTTCTCTGCAGGCATAAAGTTGATACATTATCGTTGTTTTAAATTAAGCTAGGAACATTTGTCTTAACAGAGAAAATGGAGCGCCATCATGAGGTGAGAAGGGTAGCTAGAAAGCAGCGAATATTTCTCGAAAAGAGATAAATCGAGATGCTGAATTAACTATTAACTCCCAAGACCTTTATTGCTCCATAAATCCGTTGTACTGTGTATGAGATTTAATAGGTGAAAAGCATGAAAATACCGAGATTTTAGTTTACCTCGAGATTGCAGGGTGAACTTCATTTTAACTGTATAAGAACTATGAATTATTGTTGAGTTCAGATGCTTCTTATAAAATATAATCCTCATTCTCCGAAGATTATCCATTAAGATTCCCTTTTCACTCAAACTTTAAGAATAACAATCGGGTCATTCTTGATATATAATATTTGAAATTTCAGTCCCATTGAATATTTTTTCGAGAATATGAAGATTTGAGAAGCTCCAGTCAGGATCTTTCGCGCGGTTGTTTCTATTTATTCAAATTTTATTGTTGATTTATTTCATTAGCTTCAATTTACTTATTCAAATAATGCTATAGCTACATCAACAACTGGAGAAACGTAAAGTCTAAATGGGAATTTTTTTTAAATTCAGTAATGAAATAAGAAAAATTATTCTAGATAAACTAATAGGAAGCCAACAAAACAGAGACCACCAATTTATCATTTGCATATGTAGACCGGTAATAATTCATATCAAATCTCATCAGTACATTCAGCAAAATGATAAATTCGATGTAAGAAACAGAAAACCTTTGAAACAAAACGCATCGGCGATCGGAGAACTGAGCGTAATTTCCATGTGTGACAATATGCTCGTAACGTTTACGTGTCACACATTGTTTCTTTGTCCAAGGGCCTGCAGTGACTTGAGACAGTTGCTTTTGGAACGGACAGGTGGCGTGATTGGAGAAATTTTCTCTGATCACCGCTGCGTTATGTTTCGACGGTTTTCTGTTTCTTACATCGAATTTATCATTTTGCTAACTGTACTGATGAGATTTGATATCAATCGAAACCGGTCTACAGGTGCAAATAATGAATTTGGTGGTCTCTTGGGTAACATGAATTGTTTTGTTGGCTTTCTATTAGTTTATATACAATAATTTTTCTTATTTCATCACTGAATTTGATAATCTCAGATAAAAAGCCAGTATATTATTCTAGTCAATTATTCAGACGAATAAGGTTGTAACTTGAATCCGTGATTTCCATCTGTGACAATATGCTCGTAATGTTTACGGCGTGTCACACATTGTGTCTTTGTCTAAGGGGAGTTGAGAAAACTTTTCATGGCCTGCAGTGATTTGAGACAGTTGGTTTTGGAACGGACAGGTGGCGTGATTGAAGAAACTTTCACCGATTAGCGCTGCGTTATGTTGTGAAGGTTTTCTGTTTCTTACATCGAATTTATCATTTTGCTAACTATACGGATGAGATTTGATGTGAATTTAAATCATCTCTAGGTGCAAATGATAACTTTGGTGGTCTCTAGGGTAACATGAATTGTTTTGTTGGCTAACTATTAGTTTATCTAGAATAATTTTTATTTCATTACTGAATTTGATATTCTCATACACAGCCATTATATTATTCTCGAGAATTTTCCAATTATTGATCTGACCAAAGAACCTTGTTATGTCAAATAATATATGTTTTGAGAAATTTCTCGTAACCTAGAAAAAATTTATCGTAGAACTGGGAAATCATCACTTTCTCCCATTTTCAATTATAAATATTCCTATGTTTTCTTCAATTCCGTCACACTGGCTAGAATAAACGAAGGTATACATTTAAAACCTTTATAGTATCATGACACAAATTTTATTTGCAGAATCTGGAAAAGAAAAAATATAAAATAATATAAGGCCAGAAAATCGTTAGAACTTGAATAGTAACCGAGTAACGATCTTTTGAATCCCACCCTTTGTTTTTATCCCAAATGGAAAAATCGCATTTCGCAATCTAGCATAAAAAATGGCTATTTACGTAAAATTGAAATTGGAATACTTATACACATGTGTTGAAATATATACGCCAGGGGCGTTGTAATCAGCCTTTACAATTTCACTTTGAATTTTAGCATATTTACATACATTATCTGATAGCAGTAAAGAGTACTATAGTGGTACAAATTATACTGCGGTGTATTCAAATTCGGTTTTTCCACGTTAACATGGCTTATGTTAGGTATGTGTTACTGTAGATTGATGAATCGTTTTCTCCGGCGATATGAAAAGTGGTTGTTGTTTGATAAAGAATATAATACATGAACCAACATAAAAATATTGTTTATGATAAGTAGCTGCTTGATTATTTGTGTCGATAATGTAGAAGTTGGTAGTCTAATAATGCTGCAGATCGGATCTTAAATATTTGTGCTTTTATGTGGGGTGCCTATGGAAATACCTAGACAGTTCTGGCTTGGCTTACTTGTTTCAATGAAGATTATTCATCGAAACATTTCTAACGAATAACAGTCCTGAAAAAGATCAGAATTTATTATGATAGGTGTGTTTCTGTAGATCCAGATTTCAAAAATTGCATTTGAAAGAACATTTCTTTAATGTACTCGAAAATTGATCAAAAATCGAAAAGGTCTCTTTTCCTTCAGTAATTTACAGGTGGATGTTAAACAATTTTTGTAGCCAATACTTTAGGATTGTGGCTAATAAATCTCCTAATGTCATTTGGTTACCTCGAACCTTAATTTTGTTCGAGACAATTTTACAGTTTAACGCTTCATGGTTTTTGGGTGTAGAAGCGATTTCTTCAGAAAAATGATCTTGAATACAGTGAATTTGCAGATTTTCATCAACTTTATTACACGATTTATCCAGATTTAATGTTTCTCAGGTCATTTTTTTCATGAAATTCAAATCGCATTCAAGCCCGGAAATCATGACGCGTCACTGTTTGCTCTCGAGCAATAAATCGGACGTTTCCCATCAATTCTTCCCAAGTGCCAGTTTACCCCAACCCCCCCCCCCCCCCAATAAGACCACTACTCGTACATACATTTCAATTTTGTTTCCAACAGAAAATGTGTTTTATGTCTGTCCTATCTGGAAAAACCAATGTTTTCTTATTTTTTCTGTGCTAGTACATAGTTATCGAACAGACATTTCATGAAAACATACTGGATATAAAATACATCGATCTTCCGTTTTCTGAAGTATCATTTTTCCATTTCCAATTCCAGTTTCAATTTTGCTCGGAATCCGAGATTCGGCAGTGAATGTTACATGCTATCTCATCAGTTTGCTCACGGATTAATTTCACACGCATTTTTGATGCTTAGTTTTTTCGCAGATCGTAAAACTTACTGAGATCATATGCATCATAGATGATTTTCCATATACTGACCTCAGACAGATGGTAATATCTACACATTTAGATATCAATACGAACCTAAGTCAGATCCCGGGCCGGAAATTTCTCGGATTCGCGGGTAACTTTGATTTCAAAATACTCGGCCCTGTTGAATATTTTATAGAAACGATTTTTGGTATAATGAATCATTTTGATGAGTCAAAAAAAGAGCCTGACCTTCGAAAACGAGATTTCATGATATTTGCATCTTAAATACGAGATATCAGATTGTGAAAAATTTCACGAATTCGGAGACAGATTTCGAGAACCAAACCAGCTGTCAGTGTGACAAATTATTCTTACGAACTACAAAAGATGTAATAACTGAATTATTGTCAAATTTTTCAACAGCAGATAAGAAAAACTAAATTTTCTTTTTGCAGCGAGAAATGTGAATTTTTACATATTATATGTACCTCATTTTATCGATGCACCACTGGCAGATTTTTTCCATTTACGAACTCAAACGGCGCATTCAGACCTCGAACGAACCCTGGAAATCGTGTGGACGGACAGCCGGCGGAACAGACAAACATAATTGATATTGACCATGTATTTTTCATCGTAATCGTTCAAGAAAAATTCTGGCTCAAAATTCTAGAATACCTAACAGAAATTTTGAAAACATGATAACGCTCTTTTTCATAGAAACAAGTAGAAGTCCACATAGGTCAACTTATGTGGTTGAACTCACGGCTATCTATTCAAAATAAAATGTGATTGTATTATAAATCAGTTATGAAACCTATTAGGACACATTGAATGAAGTATCATGAAAAAAATTTCTCAACTCATTCCCTAAAAGTTCAATTGGATACTGTGAGACAAAACGAACCCTTCTCAACGCCCTTAATTTTAAATGGGTGGAATGCTTTTTATATTACTATCACAAGTTGGAAGCCCTAAACAATGCACAACCAGCCATAGAAGGGGTCATTTGCGAAATCCAACACCGAAATAGTATTGGATTGACAATAAAGCTTATTCATACATCACGAGATTTAGAGCGTGAATTTATTGCCGCAATTGAAATGCACGTTTCGGTCGTCTGTAATATTTCCCTAGGTCATATGAATTGCCTTTTATTTTTATCGTACCCAATTGGGCACAACTGTTGCCATACTGCTGACATTTATTAGTGCTCCTAAAAGCCATTCATATTGCCTGCAAGCGGTTGTATATCTCTGGTTTCTATCTATGATGAAGAAATATCATACAGGGTGTGTCTTCGACGTGTACATGATTTCAGCTCTCACTATATCGTTTTCCCTCTACCAAATCACGAAATTCAGCTTCTTCAAAAAAGTACATGCTGGGGAATTCCATAAACAAATCACTTTTTTGTTATATCAGGTATAATAAATTTGATGGACCGTTTATTATTTCTTCTTGAAAGGATAAAACACATTTATCACGAATTGAATGTAGTTTTTATATACATACTTCTAAAGGTTTTTTCTCTTCAACTTTTTCAGGTGGAGATACTTCTTCAAAATAGGAAATAACCAATAGGAGATTCGAGAAGGAAAGCGGAGGTGAGTAGTTGCGCCTCTTATTATTTTTATAAAACGGTTATTGAGGAATTAAGTACCCGTTCCTGAAATGAATCACAAATAGAAAAAAAAATTGAAACACCTCTTTCGCGAAGCTTTTATTCTATTACTTAATGGGTCTCTAGAAGGCGAATCACCTCTACAAATACTAGTTTGCTTATTTTGAAACACGACGTCTTTTGTCTCTCAAAATTCCTTCGATACTTAAATTTGAAATAAAAAACTTGTTGCTCTTTGACCGGCATGATTTTGGAACTTCAGCTCGAAGGCCACTACAGGACCTTAGTGAAAGGCGACGAACCAGCTTCCATAGATACATCACAGATTCATCATATAAAAGAATATTACAATATTCTACTGTAGAAATAAATGCACTTTAGTGTGGAGAAAATTCCTTTTTTACTGATGTGGGCAGCTCCCAGGACCTTCCTTCATAAAAAGGAACACACCAGATGACCTCATGAATCATGAATCACAATGTCAATCCCTCTGCTCATCGGATTGCCTATAAATCATTATTGGTTACCTCGGAGATGTTATTTTCTCCGACTTCAACGAGCTGAAGACATTCATAGCTGATTGGTTTTATAGCGTGACTTATGTCAATCCTTGAATAGGCTTCTTCAGTAGATGCGGTGTTAAATTTATTACGCAATTTGGTAGTCGAGCACTCACCGTTCATGTTACCCATTTCGAACAGAACATATCTTGATCTTTGAACCCCATCAAACCGTAATCGAATCCTTGAATTTGAACAGCAGCCTTTTGAATTTGGCTGGAAGAAAACGCTGCAAATTTTACAAAAAGGTTTAAATATTACTCCCACATCATTTTGATTTCTCAGTGAATTTGATTTGTGACTTTATGGTGAAAAAATCTCGGATCCACACTAAATTTTATTATTAGTTGTTGTTCATTTTTGAGCGCTCGTACTACTTACACTAGGGCTATATCATTTCGTCACGATGTCTATATTTTTCGAATTTTGAGCCGAAAATGGTTTCAAACGACTATGTTTAACTCACTGATGACGAATCCGTCAAAAAATTCGAGTCTGCCCGTCCGGCCGTATACACGCTAACTCCCGAACGGAATGTCCTAAAAACTTGAAATTTTCAGGGTAGATTCGAACCTCGAACGTTATTGGGCAAAATTTGCCCAGGGGTTCCATAAATATGGCCGCTCGAAATTTTGTTTTTCTGATTACTTCTAAAATACTGATTCGATCGAGGTGAAATTTTGCACTCAGATGGAGAATTAAGTGCTCAAGCTACATGCAAATTTTGTCGAGCTCGCATGACCAGAACCATATAAACCATAGAAAATTATAAATTTGTAATGGAAGGGCCTAGGGACTTGAAATTTTCAGGATAGGTGTCGATCTTGATTGTCGCGATCACGTTCATCAATGAGCAAAATTTCACTAGGGGTTCCGTAAATTTGCCGGTTTGAAATTCAGTTTTCTTGATAATTTCAAAACTATGGATTTGATCGTGACGAAATTTTGTATTAAAATTGAGTATGATATATTCGAGCTACATTTTTTCCAGATCTCATTATCAGAACCATAGAAACCATAGAAAATCATAACTTTCGAACGGAAAGGCCTAGGGACTCGAAATTTTCAGGATAGGTGCATTACCAAGACCATAGATACCGTAGAAAATTCTAGCGAATAATCGAAAAAAAAAATTGGTCACCTAAAGCACTGACTTGAAGTCTGAATTTTCGCCTTAGTTTGAAATTTTCTTTGACAGCTGTCCAAATCTTTCCAATTGGTTTCTTAAACTGGACAATGCGAATCTACCTACGAGGTGGATAAACGAGCGATCAAAAGCTTCTGACTTCACGGCAGTGCTTTTCTAAATTTTTCAAGAATGATCACGTTTAGTTTCCCTTATTAACGATGCATCGTATGCTCGAGTTGTGAGGATCTATATCGGAGAGCAAGCACCAAGTTTAATTCAACGGTTCCCAAAGTTTTCGAGAGATGCTCTGAAAATTTCTCAATTCGATTTTTAAATTTTTCACTACCCGAAACATGAACAGTAAAACATTTCATTGTTCTTCTTCTCAAATTCCAAAAGTTTATTATTTTTACATTACCGCAATTCATCTTTCTAGATTTAACTGCATAAGAGCTTTTTATTAGTATGTTTAAAAGGTTGAGAACGAAGAGTATATATATTGTTCAATTCCGCATTCTTGCGGATCCCCGGGATTGATGACTTTTATCCCGCGGGATTGCGGGATTGGATTCCCTAATTTCAACTTATTCCTCTAAATTGCTAAACTCAGGCAAGATGCAAAAAAAAACATTCATTTAGGGGTTAATTCCGAACTGAATTCCAAAATGTCATGAACTATTGTTGAGTTTTGCAGTAAAAAAATATTACGAATTTCATAATTCTATTGTGGATGATTCGCGAGCAATGGTATAAAATGTTCAATAGGAGAAATCTATGCTCAGCCTATGTGTAATAATCCAAACCTCACCTTGTAGAAATAGTTCTAGTTCCATCTGCCCCGAAAACAATACTCACTCAATCCACTCATTCGATTGTTGTACATGTTGTTCGCCCAAGGTTGAGGAGACAGTTAGAAAGAACTCAATCTGACAAATCATTCCCAAAAATCTGAATTGGAAAGTTGAATGGATGTGTGGGTTCAGTCGATCGGCCTTTCGGATTGAACTCTCTATTTATATTTAACTCCTCAGATCTGTACATCATCTCAAGATATTCCCCACATTCGAGAAAAGAGAGAGGAGCACTTGCTCGACATGGTGATTCATGTAAATTTTGTATGAGAGAACTTTTGGTCTGTTTATCATTCGTTATTGCCGTTTATTGCAGTATGAATTGCTCGGCAAGTTTTCTTGGTTGCCGGGGAGAATTTTATGCTGTGCTTAAAATCCGTTCCAACCATATTTCTGGAGATGTTACGTTCTTCCGAACATGGGTATGGGGATAAATAATATTTCGCTAGACTATGAGACTGAAACGATTGGATAATATGAAATTAATGAAAATTTAATTTCGTGACAATTCATTAGGAAACGAGACGTGAATCTACGCACTATCATATATAAATTTTCTGGTGAAAAGGAATAAACAGTAAAAAATAACAATAATCATACAATCACCTCGTTATTTATATTTCCCCCCGAAAATTTATATTAGCCATTTATATTCCTTCAAATTTCGCCGAATTATCATTGAGATCTGAAAGTTCGTTATTGGAAATGATAAAAGAGAAAGATTATTCGTTCAGAAATAGTTCACAACTGGACATTTCGTCTATTCCGATCCGATCCAAAACGGTTCGGAATTGAAGCCGCGAAGAAAGGCTGTTGTGATTGCCTTGGCTTCATAAGTAAAAACGTATCAGATATGTTAACATTTTGGGGATGAATGATACAATCTGGTATTCTGGAAAGCCAAAGAACAGTCAATTTTTTCTCTGTGGATAGAAAATATTTTCTGATCATCTAATTTCGAATCAGTGAATACTTTGAGCATGTCCTTCTTCTTCTCGAAATATTTTTCGTTCGAAAAGAATTACGATAGAGGAACTTTACCCAATCTTTCCCTTTTTTCAACTCTTTTCGAAGTAGGCCGACCTAACTATGCACTGTCAGGGTGTATTTCGCCGTAAATCGGAAAGGGTATCCGGTTCAATGAATCAACTTCTGCAGAGAAGTTGTTATGAAGAGTTTATGTATTATTTCGCTGCCTAATTTATATTCTGATTAATGAACTGTTTGTTTTGAAAGTAAACTTATTTAGTATTCCGAATTCTGCTTCACTCTAGTCGAATTATATTTAATCTTTACAGTTTTCTCAGAATAAACAGGAACTCCTGAAGTTCTCCTGCATTCTTGTATAAAGCTAAATGCACTGATGAAATAAGCTATTCCGAAATAGAGTTGAATTTTTGAAGTGAAACGAATTCAAACAAAGATTAAGCTATCAAAAATTCTTATGATATATATTTCACCTCCTCAACCCGGAATGAGCAGCGGAAAAACAAACACTACAGAACTAGCTGTAGAACAAAATGAAACCGTGAATATTCACTTTGTGAAAAATTAAAAAAACCTTGCTCGATCACGAGTAACTTAAATGACCATCGAACTGGATGTTCATAATGTTCGTATTTGAAATAACATCATAGTCCAACCTTCTAAACCTCATTAGTTCACAACTTCAGTTGATTGGAGCTCTTTTTGTTATTTTCGAAGCAATAAAAAATAACGAATCTCGTTCGTTGATTGAGCACTGTTTTTGAGCGCTCGTACTACTTACACGAGGGCTATATCATTTCGTCACGATGTCTGTATTTTTCGAATTTTGAGCCGAAAATGGTCTCAAACGACTATGTTCGACTCACTGATGACGAATCCGTCGAAAAATTCGAGTCTGTCCGTCCGTCCAGCCGTCCCTCCGTATACACGATAACTTTCGAACGGATTGTCCTAGAAACTTGAAATTTTCAGGGTAGGTTCGAATCTCGAATGCCGCGGTTGAGTTCGTTATTGGGCAAAATTCGCCAAGGGGTTCTGTAAATATGGGTGCTCGAAATTTTGTTTTCTTGATTACTTCGAAACTACAGATTCGATCGAGGTGAAATTTTGCACTCACATGGAAAATTACGTGTTCAAACTACATGCGAAATTTTGTCCAGCTCACATGACCAGAACCATAGAAACCATAGAAAATTATAACTTTGTAATGGAAAGGCCTAGGGATTTGAAATTTTCAGGATAGGTGTGGATCTCGAATGTGGTGATCGCGTTCATAAATGAGCAAAATTAGACTAGGGGTTCCGTAAATATGGTCGTTGGAAATTCAGTTTTCTTGATAATTTCGAAACTACGGATTCGACCGCGACGAAATTTTGAATTTTGATGGAGAATGATATATTCAAGCTACATTTTTCCCATATCTATCTATCTATCTCATATCGCATGACTAGAATCATAGAAAATCATAACTTTCGAACGGAAAGGCCTAGGGACTTGAAATTTTCAGGATAGGTTCGAATTTCGCGGTCATGTTCATCAATGAGCAAAATAAGACTAGGGGTTCCGTGAATATAGCCGTTCGAACAATTTTTTTCCTGTTAATTTCGAAGCTACTTATTGGATTGGAATGAAATTTCGCACATACATGATGAATAATGTATTCAAACTACGTGTCCTGATCGCATTACCAAGACCATAGATACCGTAGAAAATTCTAGCGAATTATCGAAAAAAAAAATGGTCACCTCTAGCACTGACTTGAAGTCTGGATTTTTCCCTTAGTTTGAAATTTTCTTTGACAGCTGTCGAAATCTTTCCAATTGGTTTCTAGAACTGGAGAATGCGAATCTACCTACAAGGTGGATAAACGAGCGCTCAAAAGCTCCAGACTTCACGGCAGTGCTTTTCGTAATTTTTTTATGTCAGTCACAATGAATTGTATGGGACTTTTCTGAAATTCAGGTGTATTTAATTGAGTAATAAAAATTTCCTATGAAAAATGAGCATTCGAATACGGCCTTTTTCAAAAATCGCGATGATGTTTGACTACAGAATCTAGCATTCGATCATTGAGATTCCTTAAAGAATATATGCCATAGTTTTTTATAATACGTAACCCTAACAAACAGAAAAGGCTTCGTTACAGTTAATTTAAAGAAGTGTTGGTCATGAATATGGATCTTCTAATTGTCTGTTATTTATTCTGAATTTTCGGAATGGAAATTTTAATTTTACATCAAAGTAAGCAATTATAAAGAAGACAAATTGAGATTTGAGTTTCGTTTCATCAAATAACATCGGACACCTGCGACGTTGAAGTCATTGGAAAAGAATAGCATTATATAGTCATAATATTGAGGATACGGGGCTACTCTCAAAATTCAGTACAATATAAATTTCGGCTTTCAGGAGCTCGAAAGACTTGTATCAATTTGCATACAATTTCCACCCCCGATGTTATAAAGTAATATCCTCTTTAATCATACATCCAAGTACAACTAAACGAGATCCAAACATGTAATACATTGTATAATCCGATTTCCTCTTCATAGAAGCTGGACGAAAGCAAAATTTCCTGGATTAACACGCAGAGAGGGTTCGATTAATTAAATTCCCGCCCCCGTAGAGTGGTGCAGATAAGCATCTAAAATTCACATTCGAATGCATACCATTTGCATACATAATACCACATCAACCACTCAATTCATTCCAGAATACACATTTGTAAGTAATCAATTACGTGAATAATCGTGAGGGGGAATTATTATCGCACATACTTCCATTTGTTCCGTACTTACCGTTTGATTGTAACTAATGGTTTTCTGATTAATTTTTATGCAGGTGTAATTTGGTGGAGGTTCTTTGTTGAAAGGATTTTCAGGAGGAATCTTAATGGAAAATCGTTTTTTTTTTGTGGGTGTAAAATTGAGTTACAACCAACTTACCTTCACCTCACGATAATGTATTTGGACATTAAGTTTCAACCAATGTCCATTCAGAAATATCTGGTAATGAATCCGCAGAAGCATTAGTTGCTATTTCAATTATTCCAATTATTATATCTGTAGGAGATTGAATTCAATAGTGCAAGTGATACTTTTTATTCTGTAATTATTGTAAAAAGTACATTCGAATTTCTATTGCCTGGAAAGGTCCCATTAAATGCTGAATAAATCATAAACGCTATGAGGATATAATTGGCTGTCTCTGTTCAAGGATGTTCCACATAATTTAAATTGAGGGATCGAAGCACCCGTGAAGGTCTGGAGTTTATTACACCTGGACACGGTATAGCACGCTACATTCTTATTTTTTTTCGTAACTTCCTGTTGCGTCAAAAATTGCCGCTGATTTACAACCACCTAAGCTGAGATCATTTTGCATAATACCAATAAGTGTCGGTTTCGCTGTTGTTTATAACCCTTTGGCATGCAAACTTCAGACGCGAATCGTTCAACACACCCAAAATGATATGGAAGGAAAAATCTGGGGATTTACGAATTCTTTTCCCGTTATTATTTATTGTCAATTTTGTAGGAAGTAAAGGAAAAATTCAAGTGTACTCGGTGATTCCAAAATAAAATCCTGAATAATTCTCAGAAAGAAATGATAGGCACCTTAACGAACCCGAACGAAGAACAACAAACAAACATTCGGGAGAATAACTATAAATTCAATAATAACTACTTACGTACTGTAAATTAATTTTTTTGCTTCTGAGCTTGAAGGGCATAGCCTCTGCTCTTGTTATTAATTTAATAATAATAATAATAATGAATTCAACAATTTTCATGAAAAATAATCAACACCAATGGTACCAAATAAGTGCGAAAGTTTGTAGGGGGTTATTGCCCTTCCGAAAATTGAAGAGGACGTTCTATGTAAGCAAAAGCTTCTAGCTCATTTCCTTCAAAAGTTACACATTTCCAAAATTAAGAAAAAAATATTCCATTTTTTACCACAAATTTTCAACCAAACAAAATTTCCTAATATGAAAATATGTGTCGTAAAAAACAATTTATTGGAAATTTTTCTCAACTACTGTGTTATTAACCTATAAGCGATAGTGTCTCAATAAAAAAATAAAATACAACTTGCCACCTACTAGGTTTTTCGATTTCATTCACAGAAGATCGAGATTGTATTTTATTTTTTCATTGAGTAACTATTGCTTTCACGGAAACAACACTGTGGTTGAAAAAGTTTTGCAAGAAATGTTTCTTTACGACACATAATTTCAAATTTCGTTTTGTTAAAAAATTCTGGAAAAAAATATTTTTTTTTCTTTTTCTGGAAACCTGTTGTTTTTCAAGAAACGGCTAAGATCCTTTGTTTACATGAAGGACCTCCTTCAATTTTTGAGAACCCCCTTAAACCTTTCGCACTTATTTGATACCACCCTATATTACCAGCCTTGAAAATTTTTGCCAAATGTTCACAGAACATAATGAGGCATGAAAATCTCATCAGAAAGAAATTGCCTCAATTTTTGTTGCTATAATGATTCCAAAGAATCATAATTTAAAATAATGAACCCAAATCTACCAAACTATTTAATCAAATCATTGTTTATCTTCAGGTTTCCTTCCTAGACTAATTGTTTTTCGCTACAGTAGGCAAAATCTATTCAAACATAATTATTCTCGTCCTTTTCGAAAGATTATGACTTGCAAATACCAAGATAATGGAGTAAGGATGTAGTTGTCTTTGTTTTCAAATGAAAGGCTATATGCAAGATTGTTGAAATTATGAAGTTAATGTCGATTCAATGAAGAAGAGAGGAAATGTTGAGTTTTTTTGAACAGCTTGAACTGCGCGACAGAAAAATTGTATATGCGTATTTGCTATTGAAATTATGGTTGAAAAATTTAGAAAAGCACTGCCGTGAAGGCAGGAGCTTTTGAGCGCTCGTACATGCACCTTGTAGGTAGATTCGCATTTTCCAGTTTCAGAAATCAATTGAAGGAATTTTCGACAGCTGTCAAAAAAATTCTGAAACTTGGGCGAAACTCCAGAATTCATGTCAGTGCTTCAGCTGATCAATTTTTTTCGATAATTCGCTAGAATTTTCTACGGTATCTATGGTCTTGGTGGTGCGATCTGGACAAAATTTTGCACGTAGTTTGAATACATTATTACTCAGCAAGGTGTAGAATTTTATCCCAATCCGCTCAGTATTCTCGGAACTATCAGCAAAAAAATATTTTGAACGGCCATATTTACTGAACCCCTAGTCTAATTTTGCTCATTCATGAACATGACCGCGATATTCGCGATCCAAACTCACCCTGAGAATTTCAAGTTCCTAGGCCTTTCCGTTCGAAAGTTACAATTTTCTATGGTTTCTATGGTTCTGGTCATGAGATCTGGACAAAATATTGTTTTAATATATCATTCTCGATTAAAATACAAAATTTCATCTCGATCGAATCCGTAGTTTCGAAATGATCGAGAAACCAACATTTCGAACGACCGTATTTACGGAACCCCTAGTAAAATTTTGCTCATAGATAAAAGTGATCACGACAATCGAGATCCACACCTATCCTGAAAATTTCAAGACCCTAGGCCTTTCCGTTCGAAAGTTATGATTTTCTATGGTTCGAGTCATGTGATCTGGAGAAATGTAGCTTGAATATATCATTCTCCATAAGTATACAAAATTTCGTCACCATCGAATCTGTAGTTTTGAAATTATCAAGAAAACTAAATTTCAAACTACCATATTTACGGAACACCTTGTATAATTTTGCTCATAGATGAACGTAATCACGACATTCCAGATCCACACCTATCCTGAAAATTTCAAGTCCCTAGGGGGTTCCGTTCAAAAGTTACAATTTTCTATGGTTTCTATGGTTCTGGTCATGCGATCTGGACAAAATTTCACATGTAGCTTAAACACCTCATTCTCCATTTGAGTGCAAAGTTTCATCTCGATCGAATCTGTAGTTTTCGAAGTAATCAAAATTTTGAACGGCCATATTTACGGAACCCCTGGCGGAATTCTGCTCATTAACGAACTTGACCGAGGCATTTGGGATCTGAACCTACACTGAAAATTTCAAGTCTCTAGGTTGATCCGTTCGAGAGTTATCGTGCTGACGGCCGGACGGACGGACGGCCGGACGGACGGACGGCCGGACGGACAAACTCGAATTTTTTGACGGATTCGTCATCAGTGAGTCGAACATAGTCGATTGAGACCATTTTCGGCTCAAAATTCGAAAAATACAGACATCGTGACGAAATGATATAGCCCTCGTGTAAGTAGTACGAGCGCTCAAAAATGAAGGGATGCAAATAGTATTTATTATCTTGGAGGTAATACCCAAACTGGGAAAGATCATCTATCGATTCGAGGAAAGCTAGAGAGAAGCCTATGGCCATAATATCCTTAACTTGATCTTCATCTTCAATTACACTTGAGTATTTTACCAAAGTTCTAAGATATCTGGTTGTGTATGCCAATAAGATTAGTAAGGTAACCGACCCGAGAAAGATGATCAAGTAGATTGGAGATGATGTAAAAGGAATGTCAAAACACCGATTAGTAGACGAAGGCTTACTGATATATTATACAAAGAAAAGCTTAAAAGCTCATACTCGAAAAAAAATCGACCTCAAGGAGTTAACTCCTTTCTGATCTACTCACAGGCCATTGCGCTGTGAGATACCACCTACAGACAATGGGCAAAGAGAGCTCGATTCTTTGAAGGTTATGCAAATTAGTAGTCTAAACCACCCAGCTCTCACTATGTAAATGCCAAATATTGCCACGAATAAGACTTGCACTGCTTGAAGGCGACGAGCTACCATGGACAGAAATCAGACGCAAGTCCCTTCGGAAGATTTTCGATCTAGCTAAAGAAGTGGACTTCCTGGGGCCACAAAAGTGGAATGATAACGCACAAAAAATAAGATATTCGCTTTGCAGAAATTCTCCCTCGAGCCCAAACAACCACATATAATCCAATATAAAGGCTAAGGATGACTCCAACCTAACCTAACCTAACCCAATATAAAGACCAAGGAAGACCTAAGTGGAAGATCAAAGATGAAATGGCAGAATAATTTCAATAACGAAATGTTTTGTGTAACAAAATAAGGAACAGATAAAAACAACTCTAAAAGGATGAACTTAAGAATATTTTTGTATCTGGTTCTGTTTGTATGATAGAGCTGGTGGGAATGATTTCCTCTAGAAAATTTCTTTCTTCTTATTATAGGATTGAGCTATTAGTAACATCATAAGAGGGGATAATAACGTAATAATTCCATACATTATGATTGCCTAAGCCTTTAAGGGTTAGATGACGAGTTTTGAACGCGGAGTTCATTTTTTGAAGGCGGCTCATTTTCGAATAGGAGGCGACTAAGTGAAGGCACTCATATATTTTCCAACAATTCATTTGTTAAAAATCAAAACAGTTCGAAGGTTAATCTGTGATTTCGATGCAATTCTCCAGTCAAGCTAGTGCAAATTTAAAGTTTATATCCAGGGTCTTCATCAAACCCCGGATATATTTTCTCACGCACGTAATGATTCAACCTACAAACTGTAATTGAATGCTTTGTCTTCCAGTTTCCATATCACTTAACGAGTTGAAGTAGAAACTTCTATAATTGCTAAAGTTTCAACATGTACCTTCATGATGAAGTGATAACAGATCGCCCTTATTCCGAATGATTTCTAACTTCAACCGTAGTTGTTTCAACGATAATGTTCGACTCTCTTGATACTAGGGTGAGTATCGAGTGACTCGATAGTAGCTATCTAGTAGCTAACATTCATGTTAAATTCACGTTTATGGTTTGTTTTTCCCAAGCATGAACCGTTGATTGGAATTATTGAAGAAAAATCTAATTCCAACCCTCCCGGGCATGATATGGGGTGCGTTAAATCTAATAATCGAAAAAGAAATTTCCATTGGTCTAGTTCCATGAAGATATTTTGTGGTATACAAGGTGTTACCAAAAAGGGACGGAAGTTTCCTTGAAAAGTTACGAGCTTCCAAAAAAAGAAAGGAAACATTACATTTTTCAACAGAAATTTCTAACAAAACAAAATTTGTTGTTCCTGTAAAAACCAAAGTTTCTTAATAAAAAATAATACAACCTCGAGCCACCTACTAGAATTTTTTGGATCCATTGACAGAAGAACCGTTCATTTTCGAGGGTGTATTTTTTCACCAAGAAACTATTGCTTTTACGTTAAAAAAGTTCCACAATGAATGATGCTCAACCACGCATGTTTTTGAATGAAAAAATTTCGTCAGGCAAAGAAGTTCTGTTAAAAACTCAGAGTTTTTTCTTATAATTGGAAGTGTGTAACCTCTTTTGAGAAAGAAGGTACTTGGTTCACACAAAAGCCCCCCTACAATTTTCGACAAAGAATTACCACCTAGAAACTTTCTCCCTTTGTTAATCCTGTATAAAGATAGAAAAACGTGGTGGAAATAAAAATTCTTTGTGTCTTCAGGTTTTTTTTTGAAGAACTCATTATATATCTCATTCATTCACCTTTCCACTCGATAAAATATTCGGCTGATGATTGTTGAAGAAGTCACGACCAGTAATTAACCAAATTTCCACTTTTTTCTCTCATGTTGTAGACTCCCTCTATTCAATTATGAAAATGAAAATTATTCAATTTTTCCACTCATTATCTCCATATCAAAGTGTTATTTATATATCTACCTCGTTCGAAGTAAGGCCCCGAAACTCATTATTTCTAATTAATGTCTTCGAGAAATTAATTACATCTTCCAAAATACAGGGGTTTCATTTACGGATTATTTTCCACTGGCTGGAAAGATATCGTGATACATGTCTGTGCAAGGCTCATAATCACTGGGCTCGAAACATAAAAATGAAATATGCTACTGTAACACGGTTTACAGACAGCTCAACATAACGTAAATTACAACGAAGAATAGGAATTTTCCGGCAGAAAACATGAATTCTTCATCATCTCATATGATATATCGATATACTGAATGAATGGAATGGCAAAAAATGGTGAATATGGAATACTTGAGGATTAAAAATGACATATCAGCTACATCACAGTTGGGAAGCGTTTGAAGTGGTTCATCTTGAAATCAAGGTTCCGAAAATAATACAATGATTGTTTGAAATTCTGAGGGAATGTGCAAATTTTCCAAAATATAAATAAGTTGTCCATAGTGCGGCATAAGTGAGTTTTTCGTTAATTTCCCGGGTTTCAAGAGTAACTCCATTAACCCTCTTTTCGTATACCGAATCCTCAGTGAACGGTTCGTCAACACAAACACGCAAAAAGGCTCTTTTGCATAACACTGAGAGAGTTTAGTAGCGGCGTTATCTCAGGAGTACCTTCGTCCTTTTGTGATATTGTTTGGGTGCGTTTGTACATAACGTTTATTCTGTGGACCCTTTGCGTTTTGCCCGCCACAGGAAGGTAAGGGTGGAAACGAGATAAGGAGATCCTTCGTGTGTTTCCGGAGGTTTAATCATTTTGCTTGGCTTTTTATGTTCGATGCAGTGATAAGTCCAGGGATCCGAATGTTCGTTACTATCGATAAATGAAAATGTGATGAATGGGAGCGGGGAGATTCAGCGAGTTTACGAGGTGATTAAATTCAACATGACAAGGATAGGGAGTTTGGGTTTTGGGTTTGGGATTATTCAGGAATCTTTCTATTCAATTTTATCATTTCGAAAATGAACCTTTGGAGTGAAGAATCTAATAACCGAACATAAAAAAAATAAACATAACGCAACCAACAATGGCCGTCGCTGGCAAAGGGCAAGTGTCTTCTCTGAAAATAGATACGAATAAAAGAGAGAATGAATATTCTGCAAATAGTATATCATTACACAAGGTTCTCATTTCTACATCTTCGAAATTAAGGAAACATACAGAGCTAGCAGCTGAATGAAAGGATGTAAAAAAAATAACCAAACATAAATGCATTTTTGCGGGCTTGTTTCTAGAAACTAGAGATCAATAAGTGCAGAAAATGGTCTTGAACGATTCGCTTAGACTCGAAGATAGAGTAAATACGGTCGTCCGTAATTACGTTAACTTTCGAAAAAAGGGGGCTAGGTACGTTCAAGGTCCGAATGCGCCGGTTGTATCAGGTTAGTTGTAGATTCATGTAAAATTTCTCAAAGATCGTATTATAACAAGATCAAAAAAAAAACTTCCTGAGAACTTTGCCATCTCAGAACCTACTCACCATATCTTCCTGCATATTATTGCGCATTTTTTGACATCGTAGGCGCGCATAAGGTAACTGATCTCAATTATTGAAGAAAAAAGAAGAATGCTCCGCTGAGTTATTTCAAACAGAAAATCGCATTTATTCGCTAACACCCTGTATAAAGGAATGAAAGGAATTTCCATAAAGCTCTTAATTTTTTTTTTCTAAATTCTTCCTTTAAATTCGGATTTATTTTATTCTTTGGGTAAAGAGTTCCTTTTTTGAGCGCACGTACCTACTACTTACACGAGGGCTATATCATTTCGTCACCATTGGCCGTTTTTCGAATTTTGAACCGAAAATGGTCTCAATCGACAGGGTTCGACTCACTGATTACGAATCTGTCGGAAAATTCTCTCCATCTGTCCGTAAGCACAATAACTCTCGGACGGAACAACCTAAAGACTTGAAATTTTCTGTGTGGGTTCAGTTTCCAAATGCCGCGGTTAATTTCGTTAATGGGTAGAATTCCACCAGGGGTTCCGTAAATATGACCGTTCAAAATTTTGTTCTCCTGATAACTTTGAAACTACAGACTCGATCGAGATGAAATTCTGCACTCAGATGGAGAACTAGGTGTTCAAGCTACATGTGAAATTTTATCCAGATCGCATGACCAGAACCATAGAAGCCATAGAAAATTGTAACTTTCGAAGGGAAAGGCCTAGGGACTTGAAATTTTCAGGGTAGATTTGGATCGCGAATGTCGCGGTCACGTTCATCAATGAGCATAATTAGACTAGGGGTTCCGTATATACGGCCGTTCAAAATATTTTTTTCCTGATAATTTCGAAACTTCTTATTGGATTGGAATGAAATTTTGCACATAGCTGAAGAATAATGTATTCAAACTACGTACGGAATTTTGTCCAGATCCAGAAGTCTGGATTTTGGCGAAACTCCAGACTTCACGTCTAAAGTCTGGAGTTTCGCCTTAGTTTCAGAATTTTTTTTGGCTCCTGACTTCACGACAGTGCTTTCATAATTTTTTTCCTTATGTTTATATTTGACATGATATGGATTTTCCAAAGTTTTTTCGGATACCTTTTATAATTCATCTTTATTATTACTTCACAATTTTGTTAATTTTATTTAGGTTTGTATTTCATTAGTGGCGGGACTTTTGATAATAATAATATAATTTTATTGTTCGTATCAACCAAAAAATATACAATTTCACTAATAACAAAAAAAATATTCCATTCATGGTGAACAACAAAAGTCTTCACTATCAGAATTCCATACAGGATTATGTTCCAGCCTTCATTTTTTATTTTTTTATCAACACGATGACATGAAAAACGTTATAAGCTCATAAATCACAAGACAACATCATACAATATGTAATTGAATAATAAAAAATCACTAACAATCCCGAAGCCAAAATAAAAGAGGATAAATGAGATACAAAAGCAACAAAATTTTCATTATAATAATCAATATCTAAATGTGAACAACAATATTTCTATGTATTTTTATATATTTTGGAAACAATTAGTGAATCATTAACCAGTTCTTTCAAGCCTTATTGCAGTTTTCAGCGTAGATAAGGGAAAGAATATATTTCAGAATAGTACCTTCCCCGTCCTTGAAAGCTTTCTCGTCCTATTGAAAAGTCTACAGAAAGTTGGTATTGGCCTCAGTTCTTGGCAAATAGAAATCAATTCATTTATCATTCAGATTGATGCATACTCTTGACAATACAACAAAAAATAAGAAATCTGCAAAATATCAAATAAGGCTGTACATGCGTTTGTCTGAAATTTCAATGAAATCATATAGACTCAAAATTTGATTTATCCAATTTGTCTCGAAAAAGATCCTTATCAGGATCGAAACGTCAACTACCTGGAATTGATTCTTTAGTCATAAAGCTAATACCAACTTCCTGTATTGATAAATTGACTGATATAAACTTGCATTCTTTTTCTCACATCGAATTTATGTTCGCTGAGCTATACTGATGAGACTTGATGAGTCGAAACCGGTCTATAGAGGCGAATGATGGATTTGGTGTTCTCTGGGGTTACATGGATTGATTTGTTGGCTTGCTCATTAGTTTGTCTAGAACAATTTTTTGTGTGTCAATTCATTTAATTGAAACTGGCTTCTACTATTTTTATTATTTTCTAGCATATATTGAAGGTAAAGCTCATGAAGCACAATTAATTTTATTGCGAATATTCCGTGTAATTTTCCAATCCCAATTATGCAATTGATTCCCCTGAAATAAAAGTTTTTAGGGCTTTATACTTTCCCAATCGGTCTTGCCTGAGATTAAAAACGCGTACTTACGATTGGATCTGTTGAATTTCAGTTGATTAAGGGAGAATGTCCTTTTTTACAAGGAAATCAGGAATTGACGAAAATGAAACAATATCCTCCAGGAATAATTCGTATTCATTCAATTATATCCAGGTTTCATCAACATGTTTGAACTTGTCTCTTCGCGTATTCAGTAATTCCACCACTAACATGATTATTGTTTATGTCACATTAATTTTATATCACGATTAATATCCAGAGGGTATGGTGTAGCAGAACCAAATTTGATAGTACATGGAACAGGTACATGTAACAATTTCGATGCAGATCAATGGGCTATTCCAAATCCTGTTTAAAATTTATCAATTTGATGTATATTTTGTTGAAAACTGAGTTTTAATTAAAATAGCTGAGAATATTCATCGATATCACTACAATCAGCGTATATTATATGGTGTTGTTATTGAAATTGAATTATATATGGTCGATTGAAATACTATCGATTCATATATCTATTATATATTTTATTTTATGCCTCTCTCAGCAAAGTACGTTGGATCTATTGTTATGAATGTGTTGAGTGCACTTCGATGGATAACAACAAAATTTGAAAAGTTATTTTATTGGCATCATTGCAGAGAAAATATCCCACAAACATTCCACTGGGGAATACTCCTATTTATACATAAGGAAACTTATGAATGACTCACAAATCTGAAAATTAAGGCTTACACGAATCTTTTCTGCTGAATATTACTAATGGGTGATGTTTTCAAAATCTTATCGAGAATTGGGTTTAAAATTCCAGATGTTTAGTCACTATCGTTTAAACAAACTAGGTAACACCTTGGAGGTGAACAATCATTATAAAAGATGCTCATTCTGTCTAGACTCTGAAATGGTATGAAACATACTATGAATTTGGAAGAACCTAGTGACGACCATGACCCAGTCTTTCACAAGCTATAATATTGTACAAGTTTTTCAGACATTATACAGGGTGTCCGGGAAAATGTCGGAAATCTATCGGACTCAGATAAAACATAGAAAAATAAGATGACAAGTTTCCATAATTTTTTTTCCTAGCGGCCCTCCCTACGGAGATACGGCCTCCTAAATGACGCCACTGGAAATTCATTTTACTGGAATAAATTTTAAACTACTTAATATAATTCAAAGAAAATTTAATATGATAAACAGTAGTAAGGACCTCTTGAAATACTGCCCTTAAATTTAAATTAGCTCGTTAAATTTACCAGGGGCGCACTAGTTTGTACATCTTAATGCTTACATTTTTAACACCCTGTATGATAAGTAGTTGAAAAAAACAAATTTGGATACCTTGAATATTAAGCAAAAGAAAAGGTTATCTTGTTCATTGTCGATAAAATGAACCATGAATTCTAATTATTATTATTATCATTTTTGTAAGGTGCCTTTCTGGGCCAAAACTGCATTGTTAAGAATCTTTGTAATTTTGTTGGATTCAATAACGTAAACTTGAACTTTTTTGTTCCTTGAATAACTTTCGTAACACACTTTGTTGCAGACAATAAAAATTAGAATTCATGGTTCTTTTCACTAGACATAAAAAAATTACTTTTTTTCTTATTTTGTTTTTCGAACAATAAGTAGTTCATTTTATCGACAATGAACAGGAGTACCTTTTCTTTAGCTTACTGTTCAAGGTATCCTAATTCGTTTTTTTTAACTCCTTATCATACAGGGTGTTAAAAATGTAAGCATTAAAACGTACAACCTAGTCCGCCCCTGGTAAACTAAACAAGCTAATTTGAATTCAAGGGCAGTATTTAAAGAGATCCTTACTATTGTTTATCATATCAAATTTTCATTTAATTATATCAAGTAGTTCAAAATTTATTCCTGTAAAATTAGTTTCCAGTGGCGTCATTTAGGAGGCCGTATCTCCGTAGGGAGGGCTGCTAGGAAAAAAAATTATGGGAACTTGTCATCTTTTTCTTTTATGTTTTATCTGAATCCGAGAGATTTCCCACATTTTCCCGGACATCCTGTATATCGACTTCAAATTAAATAATTGAATTTTTCACCCCCTTTATTCTTATGAGTTGCTTTCCATCTAAACCTTCTTTTGGGAGATATTTTTTAAATTTTAATTTCATTTCTTCTTCGAACTTGTTTCGAACTTTCTGTTTGTTAGCTTTAACATGAGATATTTAATATTATTGAACTGTTTCGTACCACGATTAGATCAAGGGTGTATTTCTTGGTTCAATTATGTCAAACCAAAGCA
Source organism: Aphidecta obliterata (assembly GCA_963966015.1). NCBI lineage: Eukaryota > Metazoa > Arthropoda > Insecta > Coleoptera > Coccinellidae > Aphidecta > Aphidecta obliterata. The sequence goes on from OZ014432.1 coordinate 29,078,942, forward strand.
TTTCATCTAATTCGCAGAGATCCACCAACTGAATAGTTGGGTGTTTCAACTCGAAAAGCTGTTGGTGATTTTGATGATAACCGATAAACCATTGAGGAGAAATAGTTGGTTACTTGTAAACTCTGTTGACAAAACAAACATTTTTTTCAGTACATACTACATGATCAATATTAATTCTGAGAATTTATATTTCATCTAAAATAGCATGAATGAATTGTATAACTCATCTTTTTTTTTAAGTATGGAAGAAATCATCGAACTCGATTGGATTTCGGTGTCACGAGTGGAAACTAAACAGAAAGAAATGAAACTGAAAGAAAGTTTAATATGGAAGATGGGGGTTTGCTGAAAGGAAACTATATCTTGAATATATCTCTCCTCACTTGGGTTATAAATTGTCCAGTCGACCAAAACATATTTCATAATAAACATGTCAGGTCGGATATAATTCATTTTACAGTTGCGAGTTCCCTTTATGGAATCCCACACATAGGGATGGTGTACTTCACAAAACAATAGTTACTTCAAGCTAAGGTATTCCAATATCAAATTTTCTAAGGAAGACATAAATTTGGTTCTTGAACAGCGCTTATATCACATTTTCTTCGAATATTCGTCACATAATGCAGCTACATATTTACAACGAGTAAAATAAAATTTTCTCAATGATTTGCGTGTGGACCAGCCTTTGACACGCCTCACATGTGCCAGGGTTACGTAATGTAACTAAATAAAATGAAACAAGGCTAGAATTTAAGAGAAATATGGAGTATGACACTATCCGGGCAGTAAAACACACGAATATTTATTCATTGAAGTTGAGTTACACAGCTTCCAGTGACTTATCTCTGAATATGTTTTCTCATAAATATTTTCTCGAATAGTGGCTGTACAGCAGTTCATTGACGGTAAAAGATTAAAACACTATTCTTCCTGCAGGAGCACCCTAACCATAAGAGAGGAGACTAAGACGGATTTAGCCCCAGCAAAAAACTCTGGTTTCAGGTTCTGACGAACCCATACAGCTTTCAGCAAAAATCATAGCCTCTTGTTCAGGTCCCTCCAGGTTTTGGTCCTAGGGAAAATGCTAGATTATTTCTTTAAATCTTTTCCTACAAACAGTCCCTCAGGAATTCTACAGATCAAGGGACAGAAAGATACATCACAAAGCAGTTTTTCGAGTAACAATCAGGTCGAGGACTCGAAGTAAATGAAACTTTGCAGGGATGACAAATGAAGTAACAGAAGAAGAAACGGAGTAGATCTGAAATCGTCGTTCTCCTTCTGGCGTGAGGAAAACGCCTATATCGTACAAATCACACGAAAAAACTTCTGGACAATTGGTCATCTGGAAAAGGGGACATCGATTCAACGCACCTATACGATACGTTGACTAGCTCTGAAATCTCTTCAGTGGTCTTAACAGTGGGGTCACATTAGTCTTGTCATACTCTCATACTCAAAAAGTTCAGGAACACCTAGTTCTGTCTTCGAGTAATTCTCATCCATGATGAACTGCACGGGATAAAGGGGAAAACAAGATTGAACCCCTGTCTCCCCGACAGAACTGGTATATTTCCTGGAATTATGTTATTCTTGGCGTAGTCCCTTCTCCGGAAATCCTGAATGGCGTCGAATCGCAGCCATCTTCACACAATTGCCCATTAACTGCAGGCAGGTTAATGTTACTGACAATCAACGATCTCTAGTCTACGTCTCTTCCGCTTAAAAACCGCCGATTCCCTCGGGAAGGGGGCGATGTTTGTAGATGTGAAAAACTCCGGCGCTTTTCCGCATTGTTCTGGAGCGGTGAAAAACAATGCGCCGGCTGGATTGAGGTTTACGTCCCACCTAAATTGCCGCCTTTCTTATTGGTCCCATTGATTACCACGAACGGTTCCATCAGAACGCGATCGATTTTAATATGTAATATAAAAATTTGATGCGTATCCACGTAATCGACGGGCTATAAAAGGGGATTAAGGATACGGGACCTATTCATTACTTGTGCGGCTTGGAATTTAGGGGAAACATTATTTTGATGGGGTCGTTAAAGAGTCGCGTGTGTGAGGTATTGGATGAATGTTTGGTTCTGAAGGGTAGGGGGTCGGAATTTTTGGGTCCTTTTTTTCCACGACGAAAGTATCTCTTCCAATTATTCGTTGAATTCAATGTGCCCGTGATTTCTTGCTGTTCATATCTCTGGATGAAGAAGATAAAAAAAAGATTTGAATTTCACACAAAGTTATCTTTTTCGCAAAAACACTTGTTAAAATGCCTCAATAGTAGCATGAGAAGAACTGTATCTTCGAAATTTAGAAACTAAAAATGAAATACCGAAAATAAGCCTACCATCTTTCATAAGGCAATAAAGCATAAGCTAGCAACGATTCCTTTTCCTGTCGCAGACCTTAGGTTAGTCTTACAAGTCGCATTTTTTCCATCCTTTGGGAATTTGTTCGTTCTGTTATTTTTCAATGTAATAAACGATTGAGAGTTCAAAACCCTCATTTCATCATGACTCTAAACACTAGCGCGGATTGAGTTTCCCCAAATTAATTCACCATCTTTCTGAGTCTGTACACTTGCTTTGCTTGGAGGAACAAGTTAGCCAAATGTGTTTCCATTATTGCCATTCACTCTTCGGAAGCAGTGTTTTGCTATCAATGTTCCTTCCCATTTAGCAGAAGTTGTTCTCCTCCAATATGTTAGAGTACAAACACCAACGTACTAATGCAATAGATGTGCTGCATGTTTTCCTGAATCCGCCACTGGTTTGCTCGAAATATGTGGCGAAGATGAATCAATCGTTGTGTTATTTCTTCCCATAAGTATTTTCAGTACCTGACTAAGAATGCTACTGACCTTTCCGCTATGACGACGATGGCTGTTGAACTTCAGTCTAGGCTAATTTAGTCACGAATATCTTCTATTGAAGACCTAACTAATTAATGACCATTAGAGATTACACGGCTCAAAACGGATACGCATTCGATGATAGACGTCTGCCTCGGCGGTTTCATTTTGATCAAAAAATAGATTTTGCTCCGACCGATCATCTCTTTCATTTCGTTAATGAAATGCAGCTGACAATAAAAATAAACGAAAATGGAACCGCAGTGTGGAACATGAAGGAATCTCATAAAGTATATTGTTTGTTTAATTAAGTGAGGCAATGGAGGAACATTATTGTTTCAGGTTGGAAACCATTCTTTCGTTTAATTTCGTATTTCATTTGAATCACAAAGCTATCATTATTTATTCGATCCGAACGAGGACAAATTGAAGTATTGGGGTGAAAATTTGATTATTGACGAATGTAAAAAAATTTTGGATATTTTCTCGGAATTATTCTCTCAAATGTAGAATTTCGCAGTCCTTCTCCATAATTATTCCTCCTGACTTCGAGAAACAAGATCATTCGGTTAAGGTGGTTACCATATTTGGTAAAATTTTCATAGAAGCTGAAATTTGCTTTGAAATGCCGTTTGTTTTGATAAAAATTACGAAAAGAACTACGTGAAGGCAGGAGCTTTTGAGCGCTCGTACATGCACCTTGTAGGTAGATTCGCATTTTCCAGTTTTAGAAATCAATTGAAGGAATTTTCGATAGCTGTCACAAAAATTCTGAAACTTAGGTGAAACTCCAGACTTCATGTCAGTGCTTTAGGTGACCAATTTTTTTTCGATAATTCGCTAGAATTTTTTACGGTATCTATGGTCTTGGTTTTGCGATCTGGACAAAATTTGGTTAAAACGTAGTTTGAATACATTATTCCTGAGCTAGGTGCAAAATTTCATCCCAATCCAATCAGTAGTTTCGAAATTGTCAGGAAAGAAATATTTTGAACAGCCATATTTACGGAACCCCTAGTCCAATTTTGCTCATTGAACGTAACCGCGAAATTCGCGATCCAAACCCACCCTGAAAATTTTAAGTTCCTAGGCCTTTCCGTTCAAAAGTTACAATGTTTTTTGGTTTCTAAGGTTCTGGTCATGCGATCTGGACAATATATTGTTTTAATATATCATTCTCGATTAAAATACAAAATTTCATCTCGATCGAATCCGTTGTTCCGAAATTATCGAGAAAATAAAATTTCAAACGACCGCATTCACGGAACCCCTAGTATAATTCTGCTCATTGATAAACGTGAACGCGACATTCGATATCCACACCTATCCTGAAAATTTCAAGTCCCTAGGCGTTTCCGTTCAAAAGTTATGATTTTCTATGGTTCTGGTCATGTGATCTGGAGCTTGAATATATCATTCTCCATTAGTATACAAAATTTCGTCACGATCGAATCTGCAGTTTTGAAATTATCAAGAAAACTGAATTTCAAACGAGCATATTTACGGAACCCCTAGTATAATTCTGCTCATAGATGAACGCGATCACGACATTCGAGATCCACACCTATCCTGAAAATTTCAAGTCTCTAGGCGTTTCTGTTCAAAATTTACAATTTTCTATGGTTTCTATGGTTCTGGTCATGCGATCTGGACAAAATTTCACATGTAGCTTGAACACCTCTATCTCCATTTGAGTTCCAAATTTCATCTCAATCAAATCGGTAGTTTTCATGTAATCAGGGGAACAAAACTTTGAACGGCCATATTTACGGAACCCCTGGTGGAATTTGGCCCATTAACGAACCTAACCGAGGCATTCGGGAACTGAACCCACACTGAAAATTTCAAGTCTCTAGGTTGTTCCGTTCGAGAGTTATCGTGCTTACGGCCGGACGGACGGACAGACTCAAATTTTCCGACGGATTCGTCATCAGTGAGTCGAACATAGTCGATTGAGACCATTTTCGGCTCAAAATTCGAAAAATACAGACATCGTGACGAAATGATATAGCCCTCGTGTAAGTAGTACGAGCGCTCAAAAAAGAATGACGTTGATGACTTTGGGACACATTGTTAGAACGGATTGTTTCATATATTTCTACCAATCAAATGCACTGAATCGTATCGATTCCACTTCAAATAAACAAAGAAAACAACATTTCAAGCTGAAAACACTCGAAATGCACGAAATTCAACATTATTTGATTCGGAAAATTCTACTACGATGAATGGCTGAAAGATGACTGAGATGACAAGTAACTTCTACCAACTGCACAACAGACAACTGAATTCAGGAATTGCGACGTTACCAGATCCCCCCATTATATTTTATCAGGAAAATCTGGAAAAATTAATGACGTTACTCAACGCGGGACTCATCGTTTCACATATTCCAACCATCTGAATGCACTGTATCGTAGTGATCTCACTTATTTTTCATTGTAATATCTTCAATTTTCATGAACTGCACCTAATAGCTCCCTTCTTGTATCTCATTACTTATGAAAATCGAACATAACAATTACATTTTATATAATATATCTTATCTATATAAAGCTCTCATATTATAATCATGAAATACTTGCGACCCTCCTCAGTTTCTTTTTTTCTACCTAAAACTAAATCTCAATGTGTTCATTTTCCATAACAAAACCTTTCCGGCATGTCGATTCAGATTCAAATTCTGGCATATTATTATTTATATCGTGCTAGCTCAGAGCAATAACAGGGCATAAAACTATTTCTGGCAGAGAAACACATAGGTTATTTAGAATAAATATGATAATGATATACCTTTGGGTCTACATGTCTTTAGAATTGAATTTTTGTGTAATCTTGAAGATTTAATTCAGAGTAAATGGAAGCTTGAAAAAATTTGAAGGTACAAATAAACTTGCTTCACTGAACGTTTTGAAATTATTGGGGTATAAATTCTAGCTCGATTGAAAGCTTCAAACTATTGAGGTACAAATTCTGTCTTGGTTGGCTCGAACAGTTGTAAGACATATCAACAGATATGTTGTCCTGATATTGCTCAAGGCGACAGTAAAGAACACCTTCAGCAGCAGCAGAGGCACTGCCTCTGGTGTAAGGTCCCAAAAAGGTATGTCTCTCTGGTTTCGTCCCAGAAAATCAGGAGGACTGATATACCAAATTATACAAGTCTGGCAACACATCTTGGCATAGCTAATACTAGTTCTAAATTCGCCTTCTGCGTTCCCTCTAAGCGATGTTGAAATGTATTGCATTGATATCAACTATACCAATAGGTATCCTTGTCAAACATATATAGGAAAAAGATTTTTTTTTTATTGATGCCCCATTTTATCTATTTCAAGAACGCCCCAGCGTGTTTAAATCGAGCTTTCAAACACGCGCGTTTTTTAAAGTCACTATAGCAACAGCAACGACTCGAGAAACGTGAAGTCTAAATGAAAATTTTTCGATTATAGATCTGACAGGAGTAGTTACGTCAAATAAAATATTACAGATTGCAAATGGAAATGCGGTATCAACCGCGATTCTGCTTTACTTTTCAAAAAATCTATATTAGAATTCATTTTCGAGCTCTGCGGTGGCAACAATTCATTTTTGATGACAAATCGCAAATTAGGTTCTGTTTTTCTCATTACCATGACAACGAAAGGTATACTGATCAAGAATTCAACCATTTTATCTACTCCGATTGAATAATATAGTCATTACTCAACTACTTTCGATGGAGTAATGGTATATGTAAACAAGCACCGTGAGTGTTCTCCTACTCACTCACTCCTATAACTCCCCTGTGTGATTGGCTGTAAGGGAACTCACTTGATGAATTACAGCAAACTTCATCTGCGTGAGTTATGACCTACATTACTGCTCGTTAAATAATATACTATTACATTCTTATTTCCATTTTATGTAGTATTAATACCAGTATTCATGATTTCAGAGCGCTCCATAAAAAAAAAAATAGCGTAAAGTATTCGTGGATAACTGTTCTTTAAAACTTTTGCTCTATTACGAGCACTCCGGCTTCGCCGTCGTGCTCGAAAAATCGCGCGTGTTCCACTTATACTTTAATATACAATTTAGAGCTCTCAAAGATACATCAATGTGCAGCCTTTCAAGTTGCAGTTAACAAGTCAAATAAAGAAACTACAACAATTCATAATTGAAATATGGTTGCACTAGTTGTAGGAAGTTATTCTAAGAACCTACCTAACGCATTTAACGTGAATGTTTATGGAATTCCTTGTTCTGGCAATAATATTCAACTGAAGCGATTCCGTATTTTTAATTCCATCTCCGCTATCAGTAACCTCATCTGGAATTATAATTTCCATGGAAAATTTTGCAGAAAATTTACGTAAATCAGCATTCTTTATCTTTCCGTTCCGCAAAAACACTCGAACGATTTAAGCTGGATATCGATTAATCCAAATGGCGAATCACTGCTTAACAATATACCGAATGATATTCGAAATTTCACTCAACAATAATAGGAAGATAGCTCTGTTGCTGCGGGATACGGCAATACCATTTCATCACCAACAACGCTGCAGGCCCCCACATTCCAGATAATACTCGTATTGCAGCAGATTTCAATCTGGATGGATGACGATCATCCGCATTAGGACTGGCTGATATCAGAAATATGTATCACGTTCAAAGATTGATGTCTGCTGTCGTTACCTGTTTCGAATGGTCGTGTAATCTCACTAATTAATTCTTGGCAGGCCGAATGCAGATCGTACACAATGACTTTATTATACTGTGTGAACCCTTCGTCACATCTGACCCTTGTTGGTGCAGGATACGTTGGTGCATACATTAGCGCTCGGAGAACCCATTATCGCAGTGATGATAAATGGTATTGATTTGTATGCGATTCATTCAATTTTTCCAGGCAATTTGGGGTAGGTGCAACTCAGCTGCATGGAGAAACAATAAGAGTATTGTCCTACAAAGCCTATTTTGTCGTATGTCGCATCGATAGTATCGATGTGCTGCAAATTCATGATGATGTATAGTGCAGAAGAGAGGGAGTGAGTGTTCGAGTATAGTTTTCTGTACACAGAGCACATCTGGCGTTATTTTGTATTCTTGTGAAGTTGTGAATGTTAGAACACAATGGAAATGTGCTGGTTAGGTTCGATGATTTCTTTCAAGTAATCGGCATCCACAGGCCCTCTATTTCCAGAGCACTGTTCTGGACAAACATTTCAACTGGGGTATCTAATTACCCAGTGGTCCTCCTTGGAAATTATGGGAATGTTTTATTCATTGTACTCTGTGGTTTTTTTTCTCAGTAATGCTGAGCAATCCTTGATTTTCCCTTCCACTTAGTTTTTGTATTTTTACTCTGATTTGAGAAGAATCTGGTTTTCTCATAATATGTTTTCTACCACAGTCACATCAGGTTATTAAGAGTTCTCGTGTCTTCATTCTCTTTTTTTGGCTGTACCTTCATGAGAATTAATATTGTGGTGTTGGGGAATTTGAATGATTTCGTCAATCCGTATGTAAAGATATTGAAAATAGATTCATGACAAAAACATGAGACAGTAAATGTTAGAACTCGTAGAAATTTCAACAGTTTTTGATATTTGAAGGAGACATACCCATATCAGAGGCGGTTCGTCAAGGTCAACAGGGTCGGCACCTCTGACCCAAGAAATAGGAATCGAACAATAATGCGAACCGCAACTTCTACTGTCTTTTGTTAGACTAAAATTAATTATTATTTTTCATTTTCTTGAAGAAAACTTCTTCAGAAACATAGTCATATAACCATACCATACATCAAATGAGGTTCGAATGAAACAAATTATCTATTATCTATGCAGCTTAAGCTACGTATCCATGCATTGCTTGAATCAGACGCACGAACACTGTTCGAGCTAAGGATGGGTAAACTGTAAAGCGAATTAACGTTCGGGGCGGCCGCATATAGACAGGGTGTATATGAATAGTTGTGCAAAAATTTAGGAGATGATGCCTTATCAAAGAATAGGGTGGGTCTCTAGTTATTCAGAACGATATTTAATTTGTGAAAAGTTTGAAATTCTTTGTTTTGTTACATTTATTTATCTTCTCCTATTGAATAATATATCCATTATTCAACTACTTTTGAGCAATTAAAAGTATCTGTGAACGACCACCGTGCACTTCTGTAACTCCCTGTCTCTGTGCTTCCGAACAAGCCGATTGGCCGAAAGGAAACAGTCCATTATTGGTATTGAGGGGAGGTCACTTTAATTTTGAGGTTTTCTCAAATTAAGTTGATACCTAATTATTATTGTGAATGTTTTGCTTGAAAAGATGAATTCAGATTGTGAAGATGAATTATTATGTACACCTTCAGGAATAAGACATTCAGCCAATGTTAACATACAGAATTTATTACCTGGAAAATCCCGGAACAAATATAAAGGTATATACAATAATTTTCAAGATTGATGTAGCAGTAAGAATATTAAGTCATCGTTTACAGAGAATGTTCTTTTGGCATATTTTAGTGAACTTAGCACTTAATTCGAAGCATCGCTCCTTTCGACTTTCTACTCCATGCTAAGAAGCACAATCAACATAAATAATGCATTGATATAGGTGACTACTAAGATTTGTGAATAAAGTTTTTTCTCTGTACTTGTTTCTTAGTATTTATTGTTATAGTCGTAGATAAAGTATAGTATTCAACTTGAAGTGATGATCATAACTCACGTGATGAATTACAGTACTCGCCTTCGGCTCGTGCTGCAAACTTCATCTGCGTGACTTATGACCTACATTACCGCTCGTTAAATAATAAACTATTGATATTTGTACACGTTCTCAATGAAAATGTCAACTTGACATACGCCTAATGGATAAATTCAAGGTCGAAAAAAATTCCAGCCTCTAGTATTTCTTAAGGGCATTCAAAATTCAGTACTAGAAACTGAGGAAAAGCATCGTTAACCTAAAAATTGTATGTGAACTGGTATTTTTTAAATGGAACACCCTGTATTTCATCTTCCTAATCGATAGAGCTCTTCCTTCTGATTTCAAATATATATATATAATTCTTTCAGGAGTATTTTCGTCAGTCTTCGAAAAATATAGATTTTCGTCGAAATCTAAGACAGCTGTGGAACGCCACGTGACACTGCTGCGATTTTTGAGCGCTCGTACTACTTACACGAGGGCTATATCATTTCGTCACGATGTCTGTATTTTTCGAATTTTGGACCGAAAATGGTCTCAAACGACTATGTTCGACTCACTGATGACGAATCCGTCGGAAAATTCGAGTCTGTCCGTCCGTCCGGCCGTCCGCATACACGATAACTCTCGAACGGAATGTCCTAGAAACTTGAAATTTTCAGGGTAGGTTCGAATCTCGAATGCCGAGGTTGAGTTCGTTATTGGGCAAAATCCGCCAAAGGGTTCCGTAAATATGGCGGCTCGAAATTTTGTTTTCCTGATTTCTTTGAAACTACAGATTCGATCGAGATGAAATTTTGCACTCTAATGGAAATTGAGGTGTTCAAGCTACATGCAAAATTTTGTTCAGCTCGCATCACCAGAACCATAGAAACCATAGAAAATTGTAACTTTTGAACGGAAACGCCTAGGGACTTCAAATTTTCAGGATAGGTGTAGATCTGAAATGTGGCGTTCACATTTATCAATGAGCAAAATTATACTAGGGGTTCCGTAAATACGGTTGTTTGAAATTTTGTTTTCTCGATAATTTCGAAACTACGGATTCGATCGAGATGAAATTTTGTATTTTAAACGAGAATGACATATTAAAGCAACATTTTGTCCAGATCGCATGACCAGAACCATAGAAACCATAGAAAGTTATAACTTCCGAAGGAAAAGGCCTAGGAACTTGAAATTTCCAGGGTGGGTTTGGATCGCGAATATCGCGGTCACGTTCATCAATGAGAAAAATAAGACTAGGGGTTCCGTAAATATGGCCGTTCAAAATATTCTGTTCCTGATAATTTCGAAACTACCGATTTGATGGGAATGAAATTTTGCACCTAGCTGAGGAATAATGTATTCAAACTACGTGTGAAATTTTGTCCAGATCGCATCACCAAGACCATAGATACCGTAGAAAATTTTAGCGAATTATCGAAAAAAAAATTGGTCACCTAAAGCACTGACTTGAAGTCTGGATTATCGCCTTAGTTTCAAAATTTGTTTGACAGTTTGACAAAAATTTCCTCAATCGGTTTCCAAAACTGGAAAATGCGAATCTACCTACAAGGTGCATGTACGAGCGCTCAAAAGCTCCCGACTTCACGGCAGTGCTTTTCGTAATTTTTTTATATCAGAGTCGTCGTGGATAATAGAACAACTGGCACTTGTTTCATTGATTTATTGACAAAAATTTAAATTAAGAGTTCGAATCCTGCATATTTTTGGTTGGTTGTTGAGATTATCAATTCCTTTCTTCATTCCGATTTGAAAATCTTCACTATTTTGAGAAGGGTCCATATAACCTTTAGATTTCGAAAATCCCCATAAGAAAGTATCCAATGGAGGCCAGATAATGATTCCGTTTCTGCCAATCCCCATATTGTGACATTTTTCGAAAACTGACAAAGATAACCTCAATAAAGTTTATATATTTGAAATAAGAAGAAAGAGCTTCGCCGATTAGGAAAATAAAATACAGGGTGTTCCATTTGAAAAATACCAGTTAACATAAAATTTTTAGATTTACGATGCGTTTTTGCATTTCTTAGTACTGAATTCTGCCCATAAAAAGTACTTCATATTTGCCCATTTAAACGTATTTGTAGGACCAATATTGACTGAGACTATTGATCAAAATATAAACAATCACCCGGTACATGTTCATTTATATAGCGCAGAAAGGGTGAGTGACCAAAAACCAGGTAAGATAATTTTTTGGTTCTTGTAGAAATTTTTGGGGATGCAGTAATGCAGTTCCTCAAGATGGTGTTCAAGCCGCCGACCCATGATAAATATTGAGGTTCTTGCTCAGGTACTAATATGAAGAAAAAAAATCCAAAAGATATTTCATTTCTATGAAAATCTCTAACAAAAATTCCCACTAATTGTTGAGAGTTATGGCTTGCAATTAGAAAAGGTTACCGGTCGTTTCTGTTCTGATAGCCTCATAGAAAAATCGAAGATAACTTATCAAAAACACGGTGCTTTTGTGTTCATTAATTGGTTGAAATGAAGTACTTTCGTGTTGTCGGCTCATGAAAAAGATAACGAATATATGTTTGAGATAAATAATGGAAATTTCAACTAGTGCTGAAGACCAACACAATAAGTTCGATAAAGAATTCAGAATGCCATGTACTCCAGTTCAGGTACGCATGTTGATTTCTTCATGGTCCTAATCTTGTACCTCGCTGCTTAGCGTAAGCTTAGTGTTAAAAACTTTGTTTTTCGGTCGTATTCTATGTGAAAAAAAATCAGAACAGAATGAAGTCCGAATAAACTCCAAAAACTGAATGAATCATATAAGGGTGAAATCAAATACTGAGGAAATCACTGGAATACGTTCCGAAACTACAGAACTGTCGTGTGAGTCCAGCGTACGTGACCTGCATCCAGTATAACAACTTTATACTGGCTTCATCTGATTACGTTTTATTTAATCCCGCCTGAAAATTAATTTGCCGGCAAAAAAACGAACAGGCTGATGTCTCGTAAATTTAAAACGCCTAGATGTATAACAACCCCATGAAGTATAATATTTGGGGAGGCAAGTTTGACTCTGTCTCGAAGAATGAAATATTTCATACCAGTACGTGTGGCACATACTTGATGACCTTATTCACCAGCGAAAGACACAGGAGATTAAATTATCATTTTTCATACATTTCACCCGGCTCAGTCAACCCCCTTTTCATATCTCATTGCCTCTTCGGCGCTCTGGGCACGCACCGCGGTGTCCCGCGATCAAATAAATATTCATGGCCGATGATGTCGAAATCTTAGGTTGAAAGGATGAACAGCTGGTGTTCTGTATTAAACACCGCACTACATGGGTGCAAAATACAGGGGCGGATTTACCTTGGCGAAATGGGGTAGTTTCTCTCGTGGTTTATGGTTATGGAATGATTTATGACGAGTTGGGGCTTTTGATGTCTCATCTTCGTTCACCTCCCTAGTGGATTTTCCACTTGTCTATTATTGTAACCAGAATATGCATGGACTGTAGCTATTTCGGTTTAAATTTTCTTTTCTACAAAATTCTGGAGTTTCGTCTGGCATCAATACTTCAACTGTATATTTTGATTCGTGGAAATCGGAATATGCATTTGGAAGACTCTTATCATTCTCATAAACTAAGAAGAACAACTTTGGCAAATCGGATCCTGAAAAAACATAGCAAAAGATATCATGCTCTGCTATCGTGATAATAGTATAAGTATTATTTAACGAGCGGTAATGTAGGTCATAACTCACGCAGATGAAGTTTGAAGCCCGAGCCAAAGGCGAGTGCTGTAATTCATCAAGTGAGTTTTGACAATTACCGCAATTTGAATACTATACTTTATCTACGATCATAACAATAAATACTAACATACAAGTACAGAGAAAGAACTTTATTTCCAAATCTTGATAGTTACCTATAACAATGCATTATTTATGTTGATAGTGCTTCTTAGCATGGACTAGAAAGTCCATAGGGGCGATGCTTTGTTTATAGAACTAAGTTCACTAAAATATGCCAAAAGAACATTCTCTGGAAACGATGACTCTACTATATTCTTACTGCTACACCAATCTTTAAAACTGTTGTATTTATATTTGTTTTGGGATTTTTGGGGCAATAAATTCTGTATGGTAACATTGGCTGATTGTCTTATTTTTGAAGGTGTACATAATAATTCATCTTCACCAGCTGAATTCATCTTTTTCAGCAAAACATTCACAATAATAATTAGGTTTCAACTTAATTTGAGAAAACTTCAAAATTCTTCAAGTGACCTCAACTCAATACCAATAATCGACATTCGGCCAATCGGCTTGTTCATAAGACGCGATGAAAAAAATTTGTCATTTTTGGTTTTCAAATTTAAAAAACCAAAAATTAATTGCTGAAGACTATCACACATTCAATAATGCAATTCGAGAAGTATGTTTTTGTACGATTTCAATCGAAATTTTATGGCAGAGATCGAATCGCGATGGTTTCGGTCTTTTTCACATATTTTGTCGGAAAATTTTCGAGATATATTGTAACATGGGACGAAATGAATGAAAGGTGTGAACTATAAACCTGTTAGGAATTTAGAGAGGTATGTGTTGAGAAGTTTTTCAGAAGCAAGAGCAGCTGGAATTCTTGGACAATAGTTATTCTGCTCGAACTTATAACCGTAAGAAGGGTCCAGTACTTGACCAAGGTAATACAAATCCATTTACCGACAAAGCACTCAAGTATGTTCCACCATTTCGGCCTTTACATTCGACCTACCTACATTCTTCTGGTTCTTAACAAAAATATAGTTGAAAATTTTGTCAGCCTAATCACTAATGTCAACTTTTCTCAGAATCAATCCTATTTCAAAGATTCACGCCCATTAGGGACAAGGGACAACTTAATAGTGGATTTTAGTATTTTTCTGAAGGAACCAGGATTGCGGAGTTCAGTTGACATTCTGAAAGAAATATCTGAAGGACTATTGACCATGTCCTTACTGACTGACACGAAACATTGAAATTGAAACAAAACAGTCATAACCACTAATTTCCATTGTGTAAACCTCGGTGCTTCAATTTCCAATGAAAATTGCCAATGCAAAATCGAATTTTAGATCTTGATCGAACAATTATGCTCGTTCGGGTTTTCAATTTCCTCAGTCGAGTGCCGAAGGAACAACGCAAAATTAAATTCCGTGATTGATGCCGATTTTGCAGTTTATAAAGGTAATTACGTCTGAAATTAGACTGTGTTTACGTCTCTCAGAATTTGCTAAAGCTGTTGAAACCAAATTATTCTCCCATCAGTAGGAATTGGAGAATCCCTTCTGGAAAGTTATTTTAGTGCATTTCGAATAGCTTTCGTTGTTTCTCATTTTTGCGCGCTTATTATCTGTGAAAGTTTCGATCAAATTCCGGGCGACCGGCCCTCTGTAAACTCGATTACTTTTGGAAAAAGGAGCCTAGTGATTTGAAATTTTAATTTTTTGAGGATTTTCCATGAGGATCTTTCAACAAGAAGAATAATAAAAATATCTTCAACAACTTCGGTATCTCAGAATCTATTCGCCATAATATAAAGCTGAAATTTTGTTTCTACATATATGAAGCATGGATAAATTGAGTTTTGTATAAATTAAGCTTGACAGCTCTTCTACTTGAAAAGCAATTCGATGTTTTCTGATATATTTTCCAGGTTTTTGATTTGGTTCAAAAAATTACAAATTTGTTGAGGAATTCGATATATTCCATATAAATCTGTAATGTTATCCCTGATTCCACGTCAGCGGTTTTCTCGAATTTTTTTCTATTCATTCCTTCAATAAATGGAGGGGATAATTTTTGTCGGAGACATCCGAACTCAGAAATGTAAAGAAATTAATTGAAATATCAGCACATAGATAATAATTTGAATTTTACATAATGTATTACTTCCAGGATAAAACATTGAAACTCCATCTCCACTACCTAGATTTCATGAATTATCTCAACTAATCTCGACAGTATGAAAAATGTTTGACTCCATCAAAGATATCACTGGTCATGAGGAAGAAAAAAATGATCAGGATTTGAAAGAAATAGATAAGAAACTCATTAATACGATCAATATTCAAACTTCAGTTATGATAAAGAAGTTTCCAATATCTCCTTTATTCGACTAAGTTGAGAGATTCCAGTTAATGTGAATCTTTTTTACCGGATAAACCGCCGGAAATATGAAGAAATTCAATTTTCTCATCAATCAAGCGAGATAAGCTCTCGTCGAGAAAATCCAACTGAAGATGTTTCTATAACAGATTCATTCGCTGAAAATGGCGCGGTTTATTTAGGGATTTAGTTCAGCGAAATTGCAAACTGAGCTGCTAGATTTCCGGCTTACCAGACAGGCACAATAACAGAGCCAATTTCATGGTGTTATACACCAAATACGGTTCGGATCCCTCCACTCGGATGGTTTCAATAGTTCCCAAAATGTTGATTTGGGAGACACGCAAATAAAGAAGGGTTGTCAGAAATAATTAAGCGAAGTTTTCAATTGGACGTCCCACAACTGGGAAAACTTTATTGGTATGGACAGAGTGCACATTAACTTTTATTAACACATTTCTGATTGTAGCGCGTCATGATTTTCAGGCCTAAATTTGATTTCCTCGGAAATTGGATAATAAATACTGGAGTCATAGGAAAACAAAGGGAAAAAAGTGATGATGCTCAAAACTTAATGAGAAATTAAATTCATGTATTCTTCATTGATATTATCCAATTCCTACTACTTGGTGAGCTGAATAGTGTTGAAGAACTAAAACAACGCATTGAAAATCTTTGTGACATTATTCGTGAGCAAACTGATGTTATAGTTTCTGCATGTAATAATTCGTTATTACGCCGAGAAAGACTTCGTGCACATCAAACGAATGGTGACCATTTCGAAGAATTTCTGTGAATGATTTGGATCAATTTTGTCGGTTAGTTGGTGAACTTCCTAATTTTTTTCAAAGGACCTTTTTAATCAGTAATTTTTCCTCTCCTTAGTGTGGACTCTAAGGATTATACCGCTCAGGAAAAATCTCCTAATGAAAGTTGAAAGAGAATATACAAATTTGCGATAAAATCCGGCACTTTATTTACTTGCTGGGATGCATATGGCACCGTGATTCATGGCAGATAACGTAACAGAGAGATAACACGATCTAGAGATGTAAAATGATCTTGATGCCTCACCCTGTATAATATAGCACTTCGTGTATAAACTAAAAAACGAAGTTTGATATCATCAAATGTTACCTAAAAACTAATTACATGTGGTGAAACTAAAGAAAAATTGTTCAAGATAAACTAATGAGCAAGCCACTACTTGTGGTTTAGTAAACCTCTAAGTAGTGAAAATCATGGCCATCCTAATGGATTAGTTCATTATTTTTGTTACAAACCTGAAATAATGTGATAAGAAATTTTCGTGTCTTCAAAATTATATTGACGAAGTTACGTTCATCGTATTCTCCTGGAAATATTTTGTAATATTTGTGAGGATTATTGAATATTTCTGGTCGAAAAGGTAAGGTATTCAGTTTCCATGGAGAATTAATTAATCGAGGTCTGCACTTATTTTTACCTCAATTCAGAGACTGAAAAACGAAGTCATTAAAATTCTTATCGATCCATAAAAAGCAGCATCAAACCAATGAAATTCAGGAGGATAATACAAACTGGGAAGTTAAAACACTCAATTAGGATTTTTGCTCAGCTTTTAATAAAAGATTATGCAGGAAGGATCTTATATATGAGGCACTCACGAAGATACAGCAATAAAGGAGAAGAGGAAACCAAATTTCAGCTTTTATTTTCGCAGCTCGGCATTCATCACAGGTGTTTAGATCCAGCCAAATAGGATTTCCGCGATGTTGCTCGCTTTTCGAGATATACATACCGTGAATTTTCGAAGCGCCGCGAAAAAATAATGAAGCTGCGAGATCGAATGAGATTTCGTTGGAACTCTTGAATTAGGCAACTTGTGCGAACGACATGAAAACTCCACGGAAACGCGGAGAGACAACTAGAAAACTTTTCGATGTTCAGTGATTTCGATGGCGAAATGTTGCTGGAAGACGAGGAGGGGCATCAGTGGTAATGATATTTCAAATGTGAGTGCCCAACAAAAAGAATTATTGTCGAATATTTTCTCGTCTGTTTAATATAGGTCACAAGTTTGATGGGATATTTTAGAATTATTATTTTCGCTTTAATTTTTTTTCTTGTTGATTCCTCCACATATGATGACGGGTATGTGACAATTTTTCAAGTAGTGGTAAATCTTACTGCTTGTTCTGGGCACACATCTCCTTCAATTACCAAAACTATTTTTGCTATAGTTTGTCCTTCCTTCAATAATCAACGTTCTCGACATGTGAGTATTTTCGATGACGATGCCATTGATGCTAATTTAGTTGAAATAGGAATATCTTCTTAGAGCCTCTGCAACACTAAAACCCTGCAATAAAATAATTCTACCAATAACTTTCTCAAATTCAATGCTGTCCGTCTGTTCGTCTGTAAACACGATTTATTTCGTAAGAGAAGACCTAGAGTATTGAAATTTTCAGGATACGTTCGAGGTCTGGATAAGCCGTTTGAATTCGCTAATGGGTGAAATCCGCCGAAGGGTTCCATAGATAAAGGAAATTGTGAAATTTGGCATCACTAGAGAATAAAAGAAAATTCTTTTCCAAAACTTCGGTCTCTCTGAAACTTTTGGCCATATATGCTTTTGTATGTAGATATAAGGTATGGATAAAATGAGGTATTTAGAAATTTAGCTTTTACGCTGTTCCACGTGAGAAGTAACTCGAGTTCTTCTGAAATATCCAATTTAATTCGGTGCTCTGATCTTTTGGAGTTTATAAAAATGAAATTATTGTAATAGTCATACTGACAATGCCAGTTTAGCACAAAGAAACAAGCCCGCAAAAGCTCCGGTTTTTACGTCAGCCCTTTTCCCGAATTTATTTTATCTTTATTTCCAAAATCATAATTGCGACAATTCCCAGAAATTTTGGACGATAAGTTTACTCAACAATTCTGTTCTCAGGCGACTCTTCAAACAGCGTTATGTTTAAGCCATTGATTATTTTTATTCGTAGATAAAACTTTATTCATTCCACTCACGTGCTTTTTTAACCAGGAGTTTATGCAATAATAAAGGTGTTTTGCACTTTTATTGTTCAACAATAATATACACTAGTAAACAAGGTGTTTTCAAAGGTGAGGCTGTTTTTCTGACAGGGCCTAGAACTCATCAAAGTGAAGTATTTCGAAATCAAAGGTACCTGCGAATCTGAGAAATTCCTAGCACGGCATCTGGTACGTATTGAGGTTTAAATGTGTTTATTAACTGCGTTCAATTTACGGAAAATCATCTGACAGAGCGTAAAAATTTCGTAATGTGTAAATAAGTGGATATGACGTGGTGGCTCGATTTCTTGGCCTCCACGCTCCCCGGACATCAACGCCTGGGATTTCTTCTTTTGAGGTATTCGAAAACATTAGTGTACAATAAAGGTGAGCTGAATAGTGTTGAAGAACTAAAACAACGCATTGAAAATCTTTGTGACATTTTTCGTGAGCAAACTGATGTTATAGTTGCTGCATGTAATAATTCGTTATGACGCCGAGAAAGACTTCGTGCACATCAAACGAATGGTGACCATTTCGAAGAATTTCTGTGAACGATTTGGATCAAGTTTGTCGGTGAGTTGGTGAACTTCCTAATTTTTTTCATACCTTTTCAATCAGTAATTTTTCCTCTCCTTAGTGTGGACTCTAAGAATTATACCGTTCAGGAAAAATCTCCTAATGAAAGTTGAAAGAGAATATATAAATTTGCGATCAAATCCGGCACTTTATTTACTTGCTGGGATGCATATGGCACCGTGATTCATGGCAGATCACGTAACAGAGAGATAACACGATCTAGAGATGTAATATGATCTTGATGCCTCACCCTGTATAATATAGCACTTCGTGTATAAACTAAAAAACGTAGTTCGATATCATCAAATGTTACCTAAAAACTAATTACATGTGGTGAAACTAAAGAAAAATTGTTCAAGATAAACTAATGAGCAAGCCAACCAATCAATCCTTTCAACCTCAGAGAACACCAAATCCATCATTCGCAACTATAGACCGGTTTCGATTTATGCAAGTCTCATCAGTATAGCTCAGCGAAGATGGATAGGAGCAGAAAACGAATCTCTGGGGTTTAATGGATTGATTTGTTGGCTTGCTTATTAGTTTATCTTTAACAATTTTTCTTTAGTTTCACTACATGAAATTTGGATTTTCAGATAAACAGCCAATAAATGATGAAAGATCTTGTTATTGCAGAATATATTGATGACGAGATTTATTTCCACAAAACAACATTATTCAGACTCTCAGTGATGATAATGAAAAAGAATGTATCAAAGACTGCAATTAGAACTGGATTTATACTTTTGTACGGCAGTTTCTTTTCTACCTGTCCCATTCGAAAAGAAAAAACATTGCGAAAGCAATTTTTTGGGTACAAAAGCCATAGGCGCAACATGTGGGATTTTTGAAAGGTTGATAACATAATGATCAAACCGGGTACCTCCATATCTCGACCTATTTGTTTTTTTTTGTATTTCTTTCTAATTCATTCAAGATTAAAACTTTTCGTTTCATCTATGGGAGATTTTTGATTATCGCCTTTCTGTCACAGAGCAACAAGTTTTTGAGCGCTCGTACTACTTACACGAGGGCTATATCAATTCGTCACGATGTCTGTATTTTTCGAATTTTGAGCCGAAAATGATCTCAAACGACTATGTTTGACTCACTGATGCCGAATCCGTCGGCAAATTCAAGTCTGTCCGACCGTCCGGCCGTCCGGCTGTCCATCCGTAAGCACGATAACTCTCGAACGGAACAACCTAGAGACTTGAAATTTTCATTGTGGGTTCAGTTCCCGAATGCCTAGGTTGAGTGTTAATGGGCCAAATTACACCAGGGGTTCTGCAAATATGGCCGTTCAAAGTTTTGTTTCCCTGATTACTTGAGTTTTGATTTGATCGAAATGAAATTTTGTACTCAAATGGAAAATGAGGTGTTCAAGCTACATGTGAAATTTTGTCCAGATCGCATTACCAGAACCATAGAAACCATAGAAAATTGATACTTTTGAACGGAAAAGCCTAGGGACTTGAAATTTTCAGGATAGGTGTGGATCTCGAATGTCGTGATCACGGTTATTTATGGGCAGGGGGTTCCGTAAATATAGTGGTTTGAAATTTAGTGTCCTTGATATTTCAAAACTACAGATTCGATCGTGACGAAATTTTGTATACTGATGGAGAATGATATATTCAAGCAAAATTTTTCCAGATCGCATGACCAGAACCATAGAAACCATAGAAAATTATAACTTTCGAAGGGAAAGGCCGAGGAACTTGAAATTTTCAGGGTAGGTTTGGATCGCGAATGTCGCGGTCAAGTTCATCAATAAGCAAAATCAGACTAGGGGTTCCGTAAATATGGCCGTTCAAAATATTTTTTTCCTGATAATTTCGAAACTACCGATTGGATTGAAATGAAATTTCACACCTCGCTAGAGAATAATGTATTCAAACTACATGCGAAATTTTGTCCAGATCGCATCAACAAGACCATAGATACCGTAGAAATTCTAGCGAATGATCGAAAAAAAAATTGATCAGCTGAAGCACTCACATGAAGTCTGGAGTTTCGCCTTAGTTTGAGAATTTTTCTGACAGCTGTCGAAAATTCCTTCAATTGATTTCTAAAACTGGAAAATGCGAATCTACCTACAAGGTGGATGTACGAGCGCTCAAAAGCTCCTGACTTCACGGCAGTGCTTTTCTACATTTTTTTTTTCAGATTTGTTTTTTCGTGTTTCTTGGAGAAGTTTCTCGTTAAGGAAATAGAGTGGAAAAAATATATTTTGTTCTTGATGAAGAAGCCCTTCCATTCGAAAAACTCTGTTAAAAAATAAAAACAATTAACTGCTCCTATCCAGTTTTGCTTGATTTTTTTAACCGAGCTTTAACAAGTTGTTCAAATCGAACATTAGCAAGTTGTTCAAATCTCAACTTTCTTATTATCCAATTTGTGAACTGAAAATGTTAATACAAAAAACTAACCGCAAAAATCAATAGACGTGTAAGCTCCGTTAACATTTAACTACTGTCCACTTTATTTATTCATAATTCATGGAATGTAATGGAAAAAGAACAAAAGTAGTGGATTATCCGAAATTTGAATGAGAATTATGTATCTTCATCAGAAGAATAATTTCATACTTATTGAAATGCATCACCATTATAAACGAACAATAATAATTTACGACGAGTAAACAATGAGGCAATTTAATATTTTATCTCTCTCATCCATTTTACGGTATCATTGTAGGTAAGTGTAGATGTTGAAAGCATGGTATTATTGTTCATGAATATTTCATGTTCCTGATGTTCGGAATGTCGCGCAAATTGAAAATTCAGTAACTTGAAGATAGAAGCGGATTCCAAATTTCAAGTACCTACACAGTTTTGTGTTTTCTCAGTTTGGGTGTTTTATCTATCTCAATCTCAAACTCCATTATGATATGCCCATTTTATTTTAATAGACCTCGCTCATGTAAGGAATATCCCAATTCGAATTCACTTTCATTGAAAGAGACGTGTGGGCGATGAGTTGAATCACTGAATGAAGAAATGAGTCGAGTAGGAAATTATGAAAGATAGAGGTGTCTAAGTCGCGCCTGTGAAGTAGACGAGCGAAGAGAGAGACGGACGTGAATAGACAGCTGCATGAGCTTCATTTCATCGTACGCCACTGATAACCCAAACACAAGGAAGAAAGAATCTACAGTCCACACGGGTACCTGCTCTTGTCGAGAGTGAGAGGATGTCTGACAAACAGTACAGCAAGCGGTGTTCCGAGTTGAACATTTAGTTGTGAAATAGAAACTCCTCAAGAACGAACTCATTCTACGAAATAATCAGAAGATAGCCGCTCTGATCCGTAGGTTATCAATTGGTGACACTTATGGTGGTATATCGTTCAGTGTAACTGTGATAGGAGTTCGTTGATTTGTTTGTGTTTGCGAGCACTTAACCTCAAAGTTTTAACGATGGCGGTCAAGTCGGTATGATCGCTGGATGGTCGTACATCTGTTACCGAGTTTCTAAGTTGGTGCATGACGAAGACAAAGTGGATTTGTTAGGTGTGCAATGAGAAATTGAGTCATATATAGTTTATTGGGAATTGATTGTGTTATCGGTGAACGTGTTATGGTGCTAGTCAGGAATTCCGGTGCTCTTGGATAGGAGATAATGGCTGGATATCTGATTATTTCATGGTATGTGGGTCTGGTAGTCGTTCAGTACTAACGCAAGATCTGGATTATTTCCATGATGTCGCTTAGAAAAACCTTCATCAGATAACCGTATCTCATACAAAGTTACTTAGTACTTTCTTCTTTGCTGTCATTCATCTCACTTTCCCGCATGTATTCTTTCCCATGAACAAGACATTTTCAAATACAGTTAAGAAGAAGATTAACTGGCGAGGTGTTGGAACATCTATAGATATGCCCTCAAAATTATAGGAAACAACTATCATGAACGACAAGCGAAATTGTCGAAATCTCCACCAGCTCGGAGAATCAAACATTATAGTGGATGGAACTCTTGTTAATCTTTCAATTGCAAGTAATTGTATGACATTTTGGAGGTATGAACTTGGAGAATTCAAGTTTTATTTTTGGCGCGGTTCAGATCAAAGAACAAAATGTCCACTCATAATAATTATAATAGAACCGTTGGGAATGAAACGGAAGCAGTGAGGAACTAACCACATTAATTCTTTAATTAATATGGAAAAGATGACACCAAATATTGGGTAATTAGGATATTCTGACTTCATTTCGACGATACATTCAGCCAAAACGTCAGTAGTTCTCGATGTCTCCAGTTGAGGTATAAAAATAAACACCATTCTATCAGGGGAAAACAAAAAGTCAAGAGATTCCTTAGAAATGCAATTGTTATGGGTGATAAATGCCACCTCAGAGAAAGCAATTTGAATGAAGATAATGGCTATATTTTTCAAGTGGGTTGATAAATGGACCTGCGAAGTGACAAATTCACTGTGAAAGATTTGTTATAGGGAACCATAAAGTTTGAGAGATAACATGCCGCATCTTTACCTGCCCTAGGCTTTCTTCTCGACAATTACAGAAGAGTTTGAAAAAAAAGGTCCATTTCTCACTGGAACTATTCTATCTTGAATAGAAAAGAATTATGTTTTCTTCATTCAGCGATCCTCAACAATCAAACCTTTCTGAAGCTATGATGCCTTCTGAAATTCATACGAATCTTAATCCAAAAACGTCAAACTTGCCGGGAGCAAAATTATTATCAATAAAAGGCAAACATTCGTGTAGTAGAGAATCCAGAAATTGTGAAAAACAGACCAACAAATATGTCAAAAATAGTCCTCAACTGAAAATTTCTTTGCTTCGTTACAGAACGTAAATAGAGTATCCTTCATACTCGAAGTCTCCAAGAAATACAATGGTTAAAATGAAATGAAGGGCAAACTGATAAATATAAGTATATTGTTAGATGCTTGAGGGAAACAATAACGAGAGTTATTGACCTTACTTCGAAAATCTAGAGAATTGGACTTACAAATTACCAACCGTGGTTCGAAACTGACATGGATAATCAGGGAAAATTCTTTTTTCCATAAAAAAAATGTGACAAAGAAATGAAATCTTGTAACTATGAACCCTTAGAGGTACTATATGATAACACATTCCAAGGTATGCGTCATGCATTCCTTGACATCAAAATCTCAATAACGAACTTGGTGAATTGAGAATATATTCCAAAAACAATATTTTTTCGACACTCTCGATGAGTCGGATGAAGTGAACTGTCGAGGTCACTCATCTATCTTTGTATTCCCACGACACATCTTCGCCATAAAAGGTCCCTAAATTCATTAGTTAGTTTTCCGAGTTCTCGGACGAAGTAAACCATTCTTCAGGAAATAAGAAACCACACAGAAACACAATGAATTACATTTCAGCGTGCTGAAGATAGATTAGCTATTGGAACAGGGGCAGCTCCGCAGCTTGATTGATTTTATTAGGAAATAAATTAGTTCCATATATAAAAAAGAGATCTGAAAGACTTTCGGACAACATTTACTGAATCCTTCGATCTGCAAATTTAAACACTTCTCGATCGCTTATTGATATTGATGTATTCATACGAACTTACTAGTACACCTTGAAGGTGTAAGAAACAGAGATGATTTTCGAAGATTTCTTTAAAAATTCATGACAGATAATAACCAAATGATTCTCTCCTGTGGTAACCTTGAGAGTACCTTGGACTGCAGAATATTCAAATGCCCTTATTAACTAATATGCGACATAAGTAAAAAATTTTCAACTTGCTCTGAAAATTTCATTTTATTTATTATTCAGTTAGTGAGTTATAAAAGTGTGACTTTGAATGTTACAATGGATAAGAAAGGGGCCTTTTTTTTCGATTGTGTGAGCTTCAAAGAAGAGGAATGGTCGTTTTCATTGTTTCTGTAATCTCGAAGGTCTAGGACAAGGCAGGAACTTTTGAGCGCTCGTTCATGCACCTTGTAGGTAGATTCGCATTTTCCAGTTTAAGAAATCTATTGAAGGAGTTTTTGACAGCTGTCAAAAAAATTCTGAAACTTAGGCGAAACTCCAGACTTCATGTCATGGTCAGCTGACCAATTTTTTTTCGATAATTCGCTAGGTATCTATGGTCTTGGTAATGCAATCTGGACAAAATTTTGGACGTAGTTTGAATACATCATTCCTCAGCTAGGTGCAAAATTTCATTCCAATCCAATTAGTAGTTTCGAAATTATCAGGAAAAAAATATTTTGAACGGCCATATTTACGGACCTCCTAGTCTAATTTGGCTCATTGATGAACGTGACCGCGATATTCGCGATCCAAACCCACCCTGAAAATTTCAAGTAGTTTCGAAGTTATCGAGAAAACAAACTTTCAAACGGCCGTATTTACGAAAACCCTTGTATAATTCTGCTCATTGATGAACGTGAACGCAACATTTCAGACCCACACCTACCCTGAAAATTTCAAGTTTCTAGGCCTTTCTGTTCAAAAGTTATGATTTTCTATGGTTTCTATGGTTCTGGTCATGTGATCTGGAGAAAAGTAGCTCGAATATATCATTCTCCATTAGTATACATAATTTCGTCACGATCGAATCTGTAGTTTTGAAATTATCAAGAAAACTAAATTTCAAACGACCATATTTACGGAACCCCTAGTATAATTTTGCTCATAGATAAACGTCATCACGACATTCCAGAACCTCACCTATCCTGAAAATTTCAAGTCCCTAGGTGTTTCCGTTCGAAAGTTACAATTTTCTATGGTTTCTATGGTTCTGGTCATGTGATCTGGACAAAATTTCACATGTAGCTTGAACACCTCATTCTCCATTTGAGTGCAAAGTTTCATTTCGATCGAATCTGTAGTTTCGAAGTAATCAGGAGAACAAAATTTAGAACGGCCATATTTACGGAACCCCTGGTGGAATTCTGCCCATTAACGAACTCAACCGAGGCATTCGGGAACTGAACCCATACTAAAAATTTCAAGTCTCTAGGTTGTTCCGTTCGAGAGTTATCGTGCTTACGGCCGGCCGGACGGACAGACTCGAATTTTCCGACGGATTCGTCATCACTGAGTCGTACATAGTCGATTGAGACCATTTTCGGCTCAGCATTCGAAAAATACAGACATCGTGACGAAATGCTATAGCCCTCGTGTAAGTAGTACGAGCGCTCAAAAACCGATGAGTTTTCTGGTGTAAATCAAGGCTTTAGTGAGTGATCCAAACCTAATGTTGTTTGAGTACCAATTAATCTAACGTAAGTAGAATCGGTGGGGAATATAGAAAAACTGGACATGATCTAACCCCAAAACAGTAATCAAAAGCGAAAACAACAAGATCTCGCAGAAGAACTGTCAAATGAGACCCTTGGATTTATATGGATGAAATTCTAATCAATTGCCATTGCCACTTTATTACTTAGAAGAATCCTTCTAACCAGGGTGTTGCAATTACCATGTCACTGAGGTACTGGCCATCTGATCGAACTGCAACGCATAAGCGACGTGCTCAGTGAAATGTTTTATCACATCGCCGTCGCATCGCAATCACCTTGACAGTGCGGCCAAAGCCTAAGTAAATGTCGCTACTTGGGTCACTATAGAGATGTTAAGAGAAACTCGAATAGCTTATACACTTATGATTAAAGGTTGAGTGTGTTAATTAGTAAAATTAGCGTGGTAGCGTCAATAACGATCCAATTTGATCCTCGAGTCATTCCACGGTATATAAATAACATCTCATTAGTTCGTAACCGTGAACATCAAACAGAATAAAGTGGATGAAATGACGGAATGATCTGTACGGTAAGGGCACAGAATGAAAGACTCCTTTCTTTCCTATAGGTTGCGATGAACCAATCGCGAAATGTACATCAAAGTAATTAGTTTTCAATCATTCAGGTATATCCTTAACGAATTCATTTCCATGAAATATTTATGCCAAACGAAACGATCGCATGTCGAAAATAGAATTGAGAATAATTAGTTTCATCGTTTCCTAGAATTCCAAAGCATATCGCCCCTAAAAAAGGTGTGTTCGCCAATAAAGTTGCTCAAATATAAAGTAGGTGTCTCCCACTCAATAAAAATCGATTATTTCCAGCTTATATGAATGTTATCTGCACGTCATATCTATAAATAATGATAAGAATTAACCTAGTTCGACAGATAAGAAGGCGGTCTCGAATCGTGTGAGACATGTTCACTCGAAAGGTGTGCAGCTGATGAAGAGTTTTTTTTCACACTATCATAGTTGTTATCTCCCAGAAGATATACTTTTATGAGTTAAAACCAACAATGACTGATATTCAAGGAAAAATACTGACACGTACACTGAGAACGAGTGATGAAATTTAATATTTATCTCATCTATATCTGGATGCAAATAAAATTTACCCCTCGAAGGTACATCTCCATCCTTCTATTCGGGTAGATGGAAACATTAACAAAATTCACTTATCATATTCTACACTAGCCAAAATATTAACTGTGAAACGGGCATTATAAGTCAACGAATAAACACTAAAATACCTATTTTAGATAATAAAACATGTTGGAAATTTTTATTCCCAATAAGATAACCGTGCAGAAAACGTCCAAACTCGTACAACGACTTGACGTCTGCAACGTTTTGGCGCGAAATTTAAATTGATTTCCTGAGGCTTTTCATTGTAAACAGTGATTCGGACTGGGAGATACCTTAAAAATGGGACATGTCTCTTTATTTTCGGAAAACCAATCGCTCAACAGAAACAACCAATCACATCATATCCAAATGAATTCTCGCAGATAAAACAACTCCATCACTTCCTCTGGTCGCAGCTCGATTTCAATTAGCGCTGACATGGATTTACCGCTTGTCCGTATTCGACGTCGATAGGTCGAAAATCAGTCGGATATTGCACGTCTGTCCAAATGAAAGTGATATTTATATGCACGGAGACACGGCTTGCCTAATATGTTAATTGGAATACTGGTTGGTGTTGCAGTTCCTCAGTTACATATTCCTGCCTGAGGCCTACATAATATATGTCTACTAGGGTCTATCGATATGATACATGGCCGGCCTACATGAAAATCGGGCGTATCTACTTCTAATATTAATTTAGTGGGAGGCTGAATTAATATCTGATGCATACATATGAAGGTGTGTTGAGAAGGCTTATCTCGAAAATTATATCTTTATGACCCTCAATGAGTGCGCTCACTACTTCAGTGCAAGATTTCACCTACAATGGAATCTTATCAAGAACTCACGTATCGACATGTATTTTGTTCTTCATTGGTCACTGTCAGTACACGATACTTTCTTATACTTCTGCAGCCGCCATTGCAAATGGTAACTCTTCCTCTTGGAATCTGGAGGCTCTGACATCCCATATTTTTTACGAAAAGTGAGAATCGTTGTAGATGTAACTTCTGGAAGATAATGCGATCTGTTTTTTGGTTTGGTGGAGGTGTACTCTATATCGGCCCTCTCTTAGATGGTAATTCACTCAGTCACTGAAGTTCAGAGGTTTGACGTTGTCCATAACCTATAAACAGTAAAGTGAACAGCAATTTTCCAATCCTAGACAAGAGCGTGATATCCAAATCACGCTGAGAGGATCATGGATTTCCAATTCAATTATGAATAAATCCAATGAAGGTAATAGAAAAAATTTAGAAAAGCACTGCCGTGAAGGCAGGAGCTCTTGAGCGCTCGTACATGCACCTTGTAGGTAGATTCGCATTTTCCAGTTTTAGAAATCAATTGAAGGAATTTTCGACAGCTGTCAAAAAAATTCTGAAATTTAAGCGGAAGACTTCATGTCAGTTCTTCAGCTGATCAATTTTTTTTCGATAATTCGCAGGAATTTTCTACGGTATCTATGGTCTTGGTGATGTGATCTGGACAAAATTTTGCACGTAGTTTGAATACATTATTTCTCAGCTAGGTGCATAATTTCATTCCAATCCGATCAGTTGTTTCGAAACTATCAGAAAAAAAATATTTTGACAGGCCATAATTACGGAACCCCTTGTCTAATTTTGCTCATTGATGAACGTGACCGCGATATTCGCGATCCAAACCCACCCTGAAAATTTCAAGTTCCTAGGCCTTTCCACTCAAAAGTTACAATTTTCTATGGTTTCTATGGTTCAGGTCATGCGATCTCGACAAAATATTGCTTTAATATATCATTCTCGATTAAAATACAAAATTTCATTTCGATCGAATCCGTAGTTTCGAAATGATCGAGAAAACAAAATTTCAAACGACCGTATTTACGGAACCCCTAGTATAATTCTGCTCATTGATAAACGTGAACGCGACATTTCAGATCCACACCTATCCTGAAAATTTCAAGTCCCTAGGCCTTTCCGTTCGAAAGATATGATTTTCTATGGTTTCTATGGTTCTGGTCATGTGACCTGGAGAAATGTAGCTTGAATATATCTTTCTCCATTTAAATACAAAATTTCTTGACGATCGAATCTGTAGTTTTGAAATTATCAAGAAAACTAAATTTCAAATGACCATATTTACGGAACCCCTGAAATAATTTTGCTCATAGATGAACGTCATCACGACATTCCAGAACCTCACCAATCCTGAAAATTTCAAGTCCCTAGGCGTTTTCGTTCAAAAGTTACAATTTTCTATGGTTTCTATGGTTCTGATCATGCGATCTGGACAAAATTTCACATGTAGCTTGAACACCTCATTCTCCATTTGAGTGCAAAGTTTCATCTCGATCGAATCTGTAGTTTCGAAGTAATCAGAAAAACGGCCATATTTACGGAACCCCTGGTGAAATTCTGCCCATTAACGAACTCAACCGCGGCATTCGGGATCTGAAACTACACTGAAAATTTCGAGTCTCTAGGTTGATCTGTTCGAGAGTTATCGTGCTTACGGACAGACGGATGGCTGGACGGACGGACAGACTCGAATTTTTCGACGGATTGGTCTTCAGTGAGTCGAACATGGTCGATTGAGACCATTTTCGGCTCAAAATTCGAAAAATACAGACATCGTGACGAAATGATATAGCCCTCGTGTAAGTAGTACGAGCGCTCAAAAACTCCACGAGACGGGACGGAACGTCAGCTGTCAAATCCTGAGATTATTATTCGGCATGGAGCTATGAGACCAGTGGCGTAACGGGCAACGAATAACGAGGATCGAAAACCGTAAAAGTTTATAGTTGGTAAGGGGGTTACATTTCACTGTGGCCTCAAGGTCTATTGTGCCCCCCATCAGAGCTGTTTTTGCAAATTTATGCGCTACCTACACTAAAACCGTTGCAAACGTATGACTTTGACTGATATATTTTACGAGACGACCAAAACCAATACATTTGATATTGGTATAGGTAAGATTAGAAAAAAAATTATTATTATGGCGGATGTGGATTAAGATTTGATGAAAGTAATCAATACCTTGTGAAATTGCACTGTGGTGCATCCCTGGAATATTCCGCATATAATATGCCTGGAATATTCCCCACATAATATTTCTGAAATATTCCGCACATAATATTCTTGGAATATTCCGGACATATTATTCCAGGCATATTCCGAAAAGAATATGCTGAGAATATTCCAAAATGAATATTTAATTTATGAATATTCATAGAATACTTTGAATTGTATATTCTTTCTGAGGTATACCGTATACCTCAGGTTCACGTTTGCACATTCACCAATGAAATACCCTGTAGGATATATTCAATGTAATTCGGTGAATGAAGCTTTTGATGTTTGAAAACATAAAATGATAGTTTTTATCATAATGACAATGAAAACTAAAAGCCGTTTTGGTATACAAAAAAAATCGAGTTTTTCTGATATATTCAATAGGCATAATTATAATTTGGTGATTCCATCTCTCGAAGTTTATAGAAAAGCAATGACAATATTTGTCATATCGACAATGAACACCGAATGCCGTTTTGGTACACAGAAACCAGCGCCCAATAGCTGACTTCACCTCAGTGCTTTTCTCGAATTTTGATTCACATATTCCTGGTCGTTGTCTACCAAGTGCTCTCAAACATCGAATAAATTGACTGGAATATACTAACTTAATAAACAAATGATGTAATGCTACTAAAATGACCTTGGCGTAATTATATCATTCCAGCTTCATACCAATATCTATTGAATTTCATAGTAAGAAATCAATCCTTGTACGAGTTTATTTATCAGATCATCTACAAACTACATATCAATCTGATTGGCCTGACATGTGTCTAACATCTTGTAAGGAACAAACAGCACAAACCATTCGAAAAATGTGTCGACAAGATTGTTGAAATATTTCCGAAACATTTTTATATCGTCACGGAATCGATATTTTTGTCTACGACAGAAAAACTTCATTTCCTTTCCTCGCTTTCAGCTCCTTTCCTTTTTAGGGGGAAATTTATGGTTTTTCCATATGATCCCATAGTTTTTCCGGCCTCTCTATCATTCGGATCAGACAATACATCAGCTCACGCCTGAAATAAAATAATATCTGTAATAAATATCTTTTCCGGATCGAATTGGATACTGAAAGCAGTTTTCCTTCTTGTCGATGAGATTTATGTTCGGGCTATGCTCTGATTAGGTACTACACGTTCGATAAGAAATTATGATCACATGCGTTGTGAGGAAGATTGAAGATATCGAAATCGTCTTATCGATCACAATTTTCAAGAACACTAAGGTAAAGCCGTATTGTTGCTCGATATTTCGACGAGTCTTTTTGATCCTCTTTTGTGATATTTTTTTCGTTTCTTCTAAGTTGAACAAGACGAATCAGCAGATCATTATAGAGATGCAGGAACTGCATAATTAATCGAAATACCAGAACTATCGCTCAGATTTCAAGTCCTGAGAAGGTAGTGACTCATAATCCGTCGGAAATATTTCTGTTCGCCGCTTATTCTCCTCGCCAGTCACGATAATTTAATTTTTATAGCACGTTATTCAAGTCAAAACTCGGGTGAATTCCGCGTCCACCAAACTTTTACGACTTCGTGGAAATCAATTTGTGATATGTGGTTAGTCGTTTACTGTAATCGCATTCAGGTGCACTATATTTTCATGAGTTTAATGCACTGCGATATATTTGGGAGCATATAGGAGAAGTCTTCCTTCTTTGCCTCAGTATTTTACAGTTTTATGTATCTTCAATATTGATGTTACCTTTAGGCGGTTCGTATCTCCGATAATAAAAATAAGATTATTATTGATGAAAAATTCTATTCATACAACTTAATTTATTTTTGAGGACAACAAAAATTCGACTGAAAAAATATTCACAGAAAACGTCTGGAAACTTCGAAGAAATAACCTCACCTGAATTCTGTCTCAAACATTCGCAGAGTGTAATATTTTTGTTGTGAACTCGTCACTTTCCTTTTAGCTTAATAGTTAATAAAACCAAAATCCGAGACGCAACCTAACTCTAAGTTCATTATACTTGGCGATTTTACCTAAGAAATTTATGGTGAGAGAAATGTCAGTTCAATTAGCACGTGCTGGCATAAATCATTTATTTTTAGAGGAGGAATGACAGATTTCCAATAACTCAATGTTCATTAAGTATGGAATAAATTGTCTCCTTGAAACGATTAACACATAGAAATAGTGTCAAATAAGATGTTTCATCAGCTACACGAAAGAAGATTACTTCGAAAACCTAGATTTTTTATAATAAAGATATGAGTAACCTTCGAAGGTAAACCCCTCAGACGAAATAATTCTTTCAACTTGATTTTTGGCAAAAAAATTCTTGCAAATATTTCATTCCCGGAAGCCGGAAAAATTATTCCTTCGGGGGCAACAAATCGATTAGAATTTTGAGTCGTTTTCTCATAAATTGGAAATTGCATCGAATCAACGCAAATAGCGTTGATGCGATGCAGTTTTATAGTAGACTAATAGTTAATTAATATATCACATGCGATAACACATCATTAGAGTTCATGAATGAAGAAGTTCTAGGCCATGGCAATACAAATACTGGTTAGTAGATAAAGTTCATACTCGAGATATCCAAACTGAGGTTAGAACACAAATAGAGTCATGATATATTTATATATTAAAATTTATGATTTCCAATACCGACCAGAAAATGAATAATTGCTATCGGAGAAATTACATGTTATATTTATCGCATATCGAAAACTCCCCAACCGGTATTTTGTGGATTTTTCTTTCCAGTAGGAGTATCGATCCTTCGATACATAAAAGAACCACCGATATACCATTTCCAACTTTGTTCCTTTAACGTCACTTCCCACCGCTTCAGGAGATTTATTTTCAAAGAACATCAACACGGGGGCTTCAGATCAGGCAAATCATATTTTTCTGTCCGCTTCAGTACATTATGGAAATATATTTTCGATATTCAGGCAGGCTAACACACGATGATGCAGTATGCAAAACATGTCAACTCCAGTTTACATGGATCGAAAGTTCGCAGGGGTTTATGAATATTCATCAGATTTCTTTTCTCGTGCTATTGCTGATGACGGTAGGTATGACGGTATTAGTTTAGCCGGATATATTTTATTGATAGGATGATTTATTTACAATGGTAATATCTACTCTTGAAATTAAAATTAATAAGGTAGAAAATGTCTGGCAATTTTGGAGTCGTTGAATACAGTCAAATAGAGTGACATTGATTGCTTTTTCAAATAAATCGTGAATTAAAATGAAACCATACTTATTTCTACCGAAGAAAAGTGTATTATGTATCTGCACTTTGCATCTAGGGTTTGAAAATGATAAATTTATACCCAAATTGGGGGTGACTTTGATAGGTCTAAACGAATGTTTCGGGTCTAATACAGTATATATCAATGTCATTCATATTCCCTCACTCTCAATATATTTTTTTCATCAGTACTACGTGCGCTTGGGGTCTTTTTGATATAATCCATGGATTATCAAAGTCGCCCGTCTTATCATTTGTCGTAAGAATTGGATTTCAATCGAAAATTTTATCGAAAGTGTAAATTGAACTTCTTAGTTGATATCAAATTTAAACTATATTTCCTATGAAATTTACAAAACACAAATTTGACACTCTTTGGTAAGAAGCGGAATAAAAGTCTTTGAACATAACTTAGAGAACCATCAATCTCACCCCTAAAGTATTATCAATACATCATGATGGAGTGAGGTAATTTATGAAGTAATCCATCGTAAATAACAGCTTTTATTAAAAAAGGCGAAGACTCAAAAAAACTTGGTAATTTAAGGCATTCTCAATTCATCGTCTGTTTGAATAATTCTTATAGAATATTTACAAAAGTATTATAACAACTACTTACCTTTACGCTAACATGACGCAATAATGGCGAAACTTATCTTTCGACTGAAGATCGCGCGCGCGGCTGCCGGCGCATTTAATTGCGGAAGGTTCGAATTAATTTAACATAATATTACTCTTCCTCAAAGGTTTCTCATAAAATCAAAGTCACGCCATTTTACTAGTAGGTAGGTACTTGCTTTTTTGCTTGCTCGTTTGCTTGTTAAATCTAGGAGATCTTCTTCATCATTTTACCCAAATGTCTGCGATTCTCGAATTTTGAGCCGGAAATGTTTTTAATTGGTTAGGTTGGTCTCACAGATGAAGACTTCGTGGTAAAGTTCAATTCTGTCCCTCGGCCTTCAATAAACACGGTAACATCGAAAGAAAATGTCTGAATGAACAAGCAATGTTCGTAAATGATCTAATTCCTCGAAGGTTTTCGTAGATATAGTCATCTGATTTCTTCCAAAGAATTCGGAAAATTCCGATTAGATCCAATAAACATCACAGATATTAAAATAATGACAAAAAAGTTCTTGTGGAATTTTATCAGGATCGTATGGCTAGAAGAATAAACATTTTTTTTCAAAACTTTGGATTTTGTTAATGATTTTACCATATCCTGCTGACATTTATTGTTTACATATTGGGCCGTTGATAAAATAAGTTATATGATATGATGATAATTCAGCTCAAAAATTGTTCCACGTGAAAAAAAGTGTGTTTCTGATCTGGTGTTTAGAAATTTAATACTAATTCTGTGAGTCCTTTCTTGAAGTGTCGATTTTATAAGTGATATTATTTGTGGCACTGACGGACAGTTTGCACCACAGAATCTGTGCTTCTTTTCATAATCTTTGGTTAGATAGTCTAGATACAGTGTCAACTCATGTCAAATCAAAATGATCATAGATAAGTGAATTCTTCACTTGATATTTCAGAAACCCACTATTTTTGAGCGCTCGTTCTACTTACACGAGGGCTATATCAATTCGTCGCGATGTCTGTATTTTTCGAATTTTGAACCGAAAATGGTCTCAACCGTCAAGGTTCGTCTTACTGGTGACGAATCCGTCGAAAAATTCAAGTCTGTCCGTCCGGCCGTCCGTATACACGATAACTCTCGAACGGAACGACCAAGAAACTTGAAATTTTCAGGTTAGGTTCAAATCTCGAATGCCGCTGTTGAGGTCGTTATTTTGGAGAAAATTGACCAGGGGTTTCGTTAATATGGCCGTTCGAACTTTTGTTTTCCTGATTACTTCGAAACTACTGATTCGATCGAAATAAAATTTTGCACACAGATGAAGAGTTCAAGCTACATGCAAAATTTCGTCCCGATCGCTCGACCAAAAACATAGAAACCATAAAAAATTTAAACTTCCGAACGGAAAGACCTATAAAATTGAAATTTTAAGGGGAGGTTCGGATCTCGAATGTCGACGTATCGTTCATTAATGAGCAAAATTAGACGAGGAGTTCCGTGAATATGGCAGTTCAAAATATTTTTTTCCTAATGATTTCGAACCTACTGATTCGAACGAATGACATTTCGCACATAGATGAAGAATAATTTTGTGCAGATCTCATAACCAAAAACCGTAGGAGATTCTAGCGAATCATCGAAAAAAAATCCTTATATGTATTTCTCTAACAGCTGATTCGGCATAATTGAGGAAGAGCTGCTGTATTTTTTTTGACAGCTGTCGAAAAATTTTTCAATAGAAGGTGGATGAGCAAGCGCTCAAAAGCTCCTGACTACACGTCAGTGCTTTTTATAATATTTCAATTTATATAATTCAGAAATAAATTTGTCCTGGATCAAGTTTTTGGGATTGATGGTAGATGAACCATTGTATTGAAAAAGTCACATAAAGAAGGTAAACAAAGAGTTGGGTTCTCTCTGCTTTACTCTGAGGTTCAAGTATCTTAATGATGATGGTATCTAGAATTTTCGAAAAAGAATTGCATTAGTTCTCAATAGAAATGGAACCATATACTGTAGATGAGTGTATTTTGAGCGCTCGTACTACTTACACGAGGGCTATATCATTTCGTCACGATGTCTGTATTTTGAGCCGAAAATGGTCTCAATCGACTATGTTCGACTCACTGATGACAAGTCCGTCGGAAAATTCGAGTCTGTCCGTCCGGCCGTAAGCACGATAACTCTCGAACGGAACAACCTAGAGATTTGAAATTTTCAGTGTGGGTTCAGTTCCCGAATGCCTCGTTTAAGTTCGTTAATGGGCCAAATTCCACCAGGGGTTCCGTGAATATGGCCGTTCGAAGTTTTGTTCTTCTGATTACTTGGAAACTGCAGATTTGATCGAGATGAAATTTTGCACTCAAATATGGTCGTTTGAAATTTAGTTTTCTTGATAATTTCAAAAATACAGTTTCGATCGTGACGAAATTTTGTATACTAATGGAGAATGATATATTCAAGCTACATTTTTCCAGATCGCATGACCAGAACCATAGAAACCATAGAAAATCATAACTTTCGAACGAAAAGGCATAGGGACTTGAAATTTTCAGGGTAGGTTTGGATCGCGAATTTCACGGGCACGTTCATCAATGGGCAAAATAAGATAAGGAGTTCCGCAAATACGGTCGTTTGAAATCTTGTTTTCTCGATAATTTCGAAACTACGGATTCGATCGAGATAAAATTCTGTATTTTAATCGAGAAAATAATAATTCGATCGAGGTGTAATTTTGCACTCAGATGAAGAATTGCAACCAGAACCATAGAAACCATAGAAAATTATAAGTTCCGAACTTGAAATTTTCAGAGTAGGTTTGTATCTCGAATGTCGCGGCCACGCTCATCGATAAGCAAAATTAAACTAGGGGTTCCGTAAATATGACCGTTCAAAATATTGATTGGATTGGAATGAAATTCACACCTAGCTGAAGAATAATGTATTCAAACTACGCGCGAAATTTTGTCCAGATCGCATCACCAAGACCATAGATACCGTAGAAAATTCTAACGAATTATCGAAAAAAATTGGTCAGCTTAAGCACTGACATGAAGTCTGGAGTTTCGCCTAAGTTTGATTTTTTTGACAGCTGTTGAAAATTCCTTCAATCGATTTCTAAAACTGGAAAATGCGAATCTACCTACAAGGTGGATGTACGAGCGCTCAAAAGCTCCTAATTTCGCGGCAGTGCTTTTCGTAATTTTTTATTTGTCATTCGTTGACAACAATTTCGTTCACATTACATGTTAGGTCGATACAGATGTACTAATCATTTCCTCACTGATTTCTCGGGGAACCCACTTTCTTGGCGAAGTCTGGTATATCACGCCTCCCAGCAACACAACAGTGCATTTCCAGAGAAAGAGCTCGGTGGTTCTATCTGCCCAGTTCCTTCAGGTGGTATCTCACTGGGTAACGACATTGGTAAATTTGTTGGTCTCTGCCAGTCGGATGATGAAATTTTTACAGTTCTAGATGGTTTTTGACGGGCTTCGGGGCACGTGGCTTTCTCTGACAGTGCAAACTTTGCTTTATGATACTTCCTGAATAGGCACCTTACCTCCGTCAGGATATCAGTGTGTAGGGTTGAGAGGGGGGCTGTTTTGAAGACGGTTATCTCCTCAATATCGGGCCATATGCACCTATTCCAGATTTTTCTCGCCATATGGACTTGTCGGTATACCAGATCAGGTGGATTTTTTGGCAGATGGGCTCTGCATTATATCCATTATACTGAAACAAAAATACACTCAAAACATTCATCCAAGCTAACGTGCGGTGATGCAATATGCAAAACATGTCAAATCCGGTCTATCCGTATCGAAAATTCGCTCGGCCAAATGAATATTCATTATTCTTCCACGTGCTCGTTGCGGCTGACGTTGGATATGTTGGTTCAACAAGATTGTTGACCCAATCGAGGGAGATTGGAAGAAATATTCATAGCCCTTCCGTTCATTTATATTCCGTCTCCATTGTGTCGGAATTCGATTCGGGATTAGAAACTGAATTTCTGGTTGGGTCGCCATCGACATAATAAAGCATCAATTAGAGAAACTCCGGTTATTGGTAGGATGGGCTTATAACGTCTTGAACTAGGGGGTTTCTCATTAGCGTTGGACATGGGTATTCATGTTTGGGTGCCAAAAGGCAACGAGTGATACTCTTGGAAGTTCACAAAGGAGCTGTTGATGTATGTCAAAGTGTGAGAATTTTAGATTAGTGGTGGTGCACAGTTCTCAATAGAATGTTTTAATCTTCAGCTCTTTTATTACCTCAATTGTTCAACTGACCAATTCCTCAAATTTTTTTCATTGTATTTCACGGATTTAATTTAATGCAACGTTCAAGTAGAAATGACTTCCTACACTTCAGAATTCAATGAAGTGCCTGAAAAAAGAAGAGATAAATGGCTGTTTACTACCGTGAAAAGACAATGAAATTGAACGAACTTCTCTCAAATACAATTCTCATAGAAAAAAGTAACAGGTTCTTGTGAAAGTTAAATTTTTTTGCTTCGAGTTTATCGAATTCAGCGCCAATGACATTTGATAAACATGCACGATTCTCCATTGTTCCGAGGAAGTCTTAAATTTCCAGAGTTTGTTCTGAAAGTTCGCGAGCTCGTTCGTGACCCAAAGTTTAATAAACCGGCCTTATCTTCAGCTAACAAAATTACCGAGATGTGGATACTCACCTCGATTTTCAGTTGATACGAAAAGAACTTTACATTTTTTTTATCTCTTTCTTTCAACGAATGAAATTTTTCCCAAACTATATTCTTGCGAAAGGCATCAATATATTTGTTCATTTTTGAGCGCTCGTACTACTTACACGAGGGCATTTCGTCACGATGTCTGTACCTATTTTTCGAATTCTGAGCCGAAAATGGTCTCAATCGACTATGTTCGACTCACTGATGACGAATCCGTCGGAAAATTCGAGTCGACTTGAAATTTTCAGTGTATGTTGTTTTATGTGTAATGGGCCAAATTCCACCAGGGGTTCCGTAAATATGGCCGTTCAAAGTTTTGTTTCCCTGATTACTTGAAAACTACAGATTTGATCGAGATGAAATTTTGCACTCAAATGGAAAATGGGGTGTTCAAGCTACATGTGAAATTTTTGTCCAGATCGCATGGCCAGAACCATAGAAACCATAGAAAATTGTAACTTTTGAACGGAAACGCCTAGGGACTTGAAATTTTCAGGATAGGTTTGGATCTAGAATTTCGTGATCGCGTTCATCTATGAGCAAAATTATACTAAGGGTTCCGTGAATATGGTCGTTCGAAATTTAGTTTTCTTCATAATTTCAAAACTACAGATTCGATCGTGACGAAATTTTGT
Source organism: Aphidecta obliterata (assembly GCA_963966015.1). NCBI lineage: Eukaryota > Metazoa > Arthropoda > Insecta > Coleoptera > Coccinellidae > Aphidecta > Aphidecta obliterata. Next base: position 29,118,842 of record OZ014432.1, read on the forward strand.
ATACTTATGGAGAATGATATATTCAAGCTACATTTCTCCAGATCACATGACCAGAACCATAGAAACCATGGTAAATCATAACTCTCGAACGGAAAGGCCTAGGGACTTGAAATTTTCAGGATAGGTGTGGATCTGAAATGTCACCTTCACTTTATCAATGAGCAGAATTATACTAGGGGTTCCGTAAAAACGGTCGTTCGAAATTTTGATTTCTCGATAATTTCGAAACTACGGATTCGATCGAGATGAAATTTTGTATTTCAATCGAGAATGATATATTAAAGCAATATTTTGTCCAGATCGCATGACCAGAACCATGAAACCATAGAAAATTGTAACTTTTGAACGGAAAGGTCTAGGTACTTGAAATTTTCAGGTTGGGTTTGGATCGCGAATATCGCGGTCACGTTCATCAATGAGCAAAATTATACTAGGGGTTCCATAAATATGGCCCTTCAAAATATTTTTTTTCTGATAGTTTCGAAACTACTGATTGGATTGGAATGAAATTTTGCACATAGCTGAGGAATAATGTATTTGCATTTTGTCCAGATCGCATCACCAAGACCATAGATACCGTAGAAAATTCTAGTGAATTATCGAAAAAAAATTGGTCAGCTGAAGCACTGACATGAAATCTGGAATTTCGCCTAAGTTTCAGAATTTTTTCGTCAGCTTTCGAAAATTCCTTCAATTGTTTTCTAAAACTGGAAAATGCGAATCTTCCTACAAGGTGGATGTACGAGCGCTCAAAAGCTCCTGCCTTCACGGCAGTGCTTTTCGTAATTTTTATCAAAGACTTTTTCTCGAAACTATGAAATATCCAGAGAGTTCGGATAATAGGAAGTCAAATAACATTGCATCACCCTTCTTCTAATTCGTATTGGTTCTTACAAAATTATTTTTTGTTCCAGGTGTTGCAGCGATGAGCTGAAATGATGCAGAATTGCGCATTCGCCTTCCTGGTCTTGGTGTTTGCGTTCAGTCTCGTGAAATCCGAAGAAACATACCTCTCTGAACTAGAATTCGAATTTACGCAATCAACCTACAATGTCAGCATACCAGAGAACAGCGTCGCGAAAACCTACGCAACTCAAGCCCCAGGGTCCAATCGTATGGGAATCTTCGTTAGATCCCATACATTCACCGATATTCGGTACAAAATCGTCGAGGGCGACAAGGACAAATTCTTCAAGGCAGAAGATCGTTTAGTTGGTGATTTCTGTTTCTTGTTCATTCGGACTCGGACAGGTAACAACGATGTGCTCAACCGCGAAAGAAAGGACCGGTACGTCTTGAAGGTGCGCGCTACCGCGGCCATCAGAGAGGGAAAACAGAAAGTGCAGTACGAATCGGACACTTCCGTCGTGGTCACAGTGCTGGATACTAACGATCTCAACCCTTTATTCTATCCCATCGAATACAACACGACCGTCTACGAAGATACGCCCATACATCAAAGTATACTTAAAGTGGTTGCCGAGGATGCCGATCTGGGTAGAAACGGCGAAATTTATTACAGCTTTCTCGAGGAAACGGACAAATTTGCGATACATCCGATGTCTGGCGTTATCTCCCTCAGCAGACCATTAAGATACAATGAGGGGACGTATTATGAGCTGACCGTGCTGGCGCAAGACAGAGGGGGATTCCACCGACAGGGATCCATTGGGATGCTCAGTCGGGCAAAGATCAGGGTGAGAGTTAAAAAAGTGAATTTTCATTCTCCTGAGATACGCATCAGGAGACACCCCGAGATCGTGGAGAATTCCAACGCCGACATCTACGCTATCGTGAACGTGTCGGACAAAGACAGCGGGATTCACGGGGAGATCCGCAGCTTAGAGATAGTGGATGGCGACCCAGACGGCCACTTTCGCATCCGCCCGACCAAACAGAAGGGCGAATTCAATATAGAAGTCTTGAAGCTTTTAGATCGAGAAAGCACCCCCCAAGGATATAAACTGCAACTGCGTGTAGTGGATCGCGGAATACCTCCAAGACAGAGCTACAAATCTGTCCCGGTTCAATTAACAGATTTGAATGACAACGCGCCGGTGTTTAACAAGGAGATATACGACGTCAGAGTGCCAGAAACAGCGCCTATTAATACCGCCCTAATAAGGCTGAAAGTAACCGATGCTGACGAAGGAAAAAACGCCCAGGTATTCCTGGAAATCGTCGGCGGTAATGAAGGCGGAGAGTTCACGATCAACCCCGAAACCGGCATGCTGTACACGGCCGTGCTTTTAGACGCTGAAAGCAAGCAATTTTATAGCCTCACCGTCTCTGCGATAGACCAGGGTAACGCGGGAACCCGAAAACAATCATCGGCCAAGGTGAAGATTTACGTCGAAGACACGAACGATAACGACCCTATTTTCGACAGATCGCAGCAAATCTTGTGGATTGATGAAAATATGCCGGCAGGAACCTCTGTCACAACCGTTCACGCAAGAGATAAGGACCGCGGCGAGAACGCTTACATATCTTATCTTATTGCGAATTTGAACAAGGTCCCGTTCGAAATCGACCACTTCTCGGGGGTGATAAAAACAACGGCCCTCCTCGACTACGAGAGCATGCGACGCAAATACGTCCTGAGATTGCGAGCATCCGATTGGGGAATGCCGTACAGGAGGCAGACGGAGATGCAACTGACGGTCAAGGTGAAGGATATCAACGACAACCGACCGCAATTCGAAAAAATCGACTGCATCGGCCACGTTTCCAGATACGCGGCCATCGGCTCGGAGATCATAACGTGGTCGGCCATCGATTTCGACGCCGGAAACATCATAAGTTATAGGATCGTGTCCGGCAACGAGGACGATTGTTTCAGGATCGATCCCACGTCCGGCACAATAACAGTGAGCTGCGATCTGAACGACGTCCGAGCCGCCGAACGCGAAATAAATGTCACGGCAACAGACGGCACACATTTCGCTGATATAACCAGCGTTAGATTTAAGCTGGTTAATACGAAGAAGAACGCCGGTTTCAATGGTGGCATACTGACGGATGACACAGGTGCTTTTGATTGCAAGGATACGGGCGTCGCGAGAAGGCTGACGGAAATAATCTCGGCCGCAGAAAGCAATAACAAGCAGCCAGTCGAAGGGCAGTTCGCCATGATGCCTTCCCGATACGGCCAGAATGTGCACACGCCGGAGTTCACGCATTTTCCCGTGGAAATTAAAGTGAACGAATCGGTACCCTTAGGCACCGTCCTCGTCAAGCTGAAGGCCCAGGACAGAGATTTGGGTTATAATGGAAAACTGATATACGGCATTTCTGGCGGGGACAAGTATTCCCAGTTCTGTCTGGATATGGAGACCGCCGAGCTTAAAGTAATCGGGCATTTGGACCGAGAACGGGAAAGCGTTTATTTCCTGAATGTTACAGTATATGACTTGGGTAAACCCCAGAAATCAGCGTCCAGGATCCTCCCGATAACCGTGTTGGACGTGAACGACAACGCACCCAAATTCGAGAAATCCCTGGCGAGTTTCCGCGTGACTGAGAACGCCTTGAACGGCACCGCCATCTTCAGAGCGAACGCGACTGATGCGGATTCCGGCGACAATGCCAGAGTGACTTATTCGTTAGCCACGGATACGAAGGACTTCACGGTAGATAAAATAACGGGGGTGCTGACGGTTTCCAATAATCTGGACAGGGAAAGGCAGGATCTTTACGAGCTCCGAATAAGAGCCACCGACGGGGGAGGCAAGGGTCCAGATAATCCCGCCTTGTATTCAGAGGCTCTCGTGCGGATATCCATAGACGACATTAACGATAATGCCCCGAAATTCAGCTTGTCCAGCTATAGCGTTAAGATCCGCGAAGATGTGCCCAAAGGCAGTGTTGTCGCCGTTGTAACAGCCTCCGATCCCGACTTGGGCGCCGAAGGAGAGGTCGTCTACAGCCTGGAGGACACCGACAGCGACGGAACTTTCAAGATCGATAAACTATCGGGCACTATCCGCACTACTAAGCTCCTCGACTACGAAGAGCGCCAAGTTCACAGCCTTGTGGTGTTCGCGAACGATAGAGGAAACCCTTCCTTGTCATCCGAAACGAGTGTGACGATAAATGTGGTTGATGTGAACGAGAACATGTTCACTCCCCAGTTCGGTGATGCGGTTATCGCGGGAAAAGTGAAAGAAAATCTACCGATCGGCACATTAGTGATGCGAGTTAACGCTTCGGACGCCGATCAACCGGGTGGTGACAGCAGCATCGAGTATTCGATACGAGGAGGGGACGGTATAGGGATTTTCTCCATCGACAATCAAGGTAAGTCGTTGAAACTCTTTCTATAAGTATGCACCAAATTTTGTTAGGTTATAACGACCCTGTTGATGAAACAATATCTGTCAAATTTATTGTGAATTGTTCAGTAGTTTTTTGCAAATCGCTATGGAAGGTTATAATGTTGAATGAATAACGTTGTGCAATTCAGCAAAGTTTCACAGGAACTATATTGAACCTGCTCCTGGATTTGCTCAGGCAAATACATGTTTGTGCTTTAACCGACATATACCAGAAAGCTCCTGAAGCTGCCACGAGCTGAGCTTCTGGTGATGGCGGGACTGCTGACGGGTCACTGTCGGTACAAATACTTTTTGTACCGCATGGGATTGTCTTCAGTTGAGATTTGCTGGCTCTGTCAATCAGAAGCAGAAATGGCTGACGGTAGGCTGGTTAACTTATAGGGAAAGCCAGTCCTGGATACGCGCCAAGGCTCCTTAGGACGTCGTCGTTTTCATAAACACCATTGACGGCCTCCTTGGATTCGTATAAAAGAGTGGGGTATTGAATAGAAGATCCATGTGGTCGTAGTTCCCGGAAGGCTAACGGAGCCACAACGACCCCTATTCAAATAACAATAATAGTAATTGGTGAAATCGTGGCTATATTTGACTTTTTCCATAATTAATATTCAATATAATATAGCCACGGTTTCATCAACTATTGTCAGAAATACACGTGAACAATCCTACCAATAATAATAGTGAGCCTGCTAACAGAACATTGGAAGCTGGTCAAATACATATGCATAACCCTGGCAAAGCAAGCTTCTTGAAGAAGACAGTTATCCTCTCACCTAATCCTATGCAGGCGAACAGTATTCACTGATAGACCTTGAAGCCTTAAAGCAGACGCAGAGAGCTATGCGAAAGAGCTATAGGCTGGACATCTAGAGCACCAGAAGCTTAATCACTCAATAGTAGAAGGGCACCAAAGTTAACCCGCATACAAAGGGGTGGCCATCAGGCTATGTGGCCACCCTTAGAAACATCTAATCTAATCTTAATATAATGATAATGAGAGGAACCCGAAGGAAGATTCCGAGGAATCGCTTCTTGAATCGCTACATCAAGCAATTCGCTCTTCCTTTCACTCAACTTAGTTTGTGGCGCATTGATTATTCCAACTGCCACACACCTAGCATCATTCTCGGTGTTAATTTCACGACGGATTTTAAGTGCTTTCGTTACATGTCTTAACACCACGCCATTACGTTCACGAATTCGCCAAACTACGATCTATGTATTCAAGTTTATCGCATGAGTAAAGGCGATATTGCTCGAGTACATCGAACGACCTTCCTCTATTAATATGAATATGTGCACGGTTCACGTTTCGTGAATAGAGTTGAGAGCAATTTATTTCCCCCTAAGGACTTCACACACAGCGATATGGGTCATGAATAAAGAATTTCCTGTCTCCGTATTTGTCCGAACGTCACACAGAGCTGACGCTTTTCGAAAGCCGTTAATATCATGACAATATTTGGTTACTAAATGGAATAAAAAAAAAATTACGAAAAGCACTGCCGTGAAGGCAGGAGCTTTTGAGCGCTCGTACATGCACCTTGTAGGCAGATTCGCATTTTCCAGTTTTAGAAATCAATTGAAGGAATTTTTGACTGCTGTCAAAAAAATTCTGAAACTTAGGCGAAACTCCAGACTTCATGTCGGTGCTTCAGCTGATCAATTTTTTTCCGATAATTCGCTAGAATTTTCCACGGTATCTATGGTCTTGGTGATGCGATCTGGACAAAATTTTGCACGTAGTTTGAATAGATTATACCTGAGCTAGGTGCATAATTTCATTCCAATCCGATCGGTAGTTTCGAAACTATCAGGAAAAAAATATTTTGAACGGCCATATTTACGGAACCCCTAGTCTAATTTTGCTCATTGATGAACGTGACCGTGAAATTTGCGATCCAAACCCACCCTGAAAATTTCAAGTTCCTAGGCCTTTCCGTTCAAAAGTTAGAATTTTCTATGGTTTCTATGGTTCTGGTCATGCGATCTGGACAAAATATTGCTTCAATATATCATTCTCGATTAAAATACAAAATTTCATCTCGATCGAATCCGCAGTTTCGAATTTATCGAGAAAACAAAATTTCAAACGACCGTATTTACGGAACCCCTTGTATAATGTTGCTCATAGATGAACGTGATCACGACATTCGAGATCCACACCTATCCTGAAAATTTCAAGTCCCTAGGCGTTTCCGTTCAAAAGTTACAATTTTCTATGGTTTCTATGGTTCTGGTCATGCGATCTGGACAAAATTTCACATGTAGCTTGAACACCTCATTTTCCATTTGAGTGCAAAATTTCATCTCGATCAAATCTGTAGTTTTCAAGTAATCAGGGAAACAAAACTTTGAACGGCCATATTTACGGAACCCCTGGTGGAATTTGGCCCATTAACGAACTTAACCGAGGCATTTGGGATCTGAACCTACACTGAAAATTTCAAGTCTCTAGGTTGATCCGTTCGAGAGTTATCGTGCTGACGGCCGGACGGCCGGACGGACGGACGGACGGACAGACTCGAATTTTCCGACGGATTCGTCATCAGTGAGTCGAACATTGTCGATTGAGACCATTTTCGGCTCAAAATTCGAAAAATACAGACATCGTGACGAAATGATATAGCCCTCGTGTAAGTAGTACGAGCGCTCAAAAATTACGAAAAGCACTGCCGTGAAGACAGGAGCTTTTGAGCGCTCGTACATGCACCTTGTAGGTAGATTCGCATTTTCCAGTTTCAGAAGTCAATTGAAGGAATTTTCGACAGCTATCAAAAAAATTCTTAAACTAAGACGAAACTCCAGACTTCTTGTCAGTGCTTCAGCTGACCATTTTTTTTTCGATGATTCGCTAGAATTTTCTACGGTATCTATGGTCTTGGTGGTGCGATCTGGACAAAATTTTGCACGTAGTTTGAATACATTATTACTCAGCTAGGTGCAAAATTTCATCCCAATCCGCTCAGTATTTTCGGAACTATCAGCAAAAAAATATTTCGAACGGCCATATTTACGGAACCCCTAATATAATTTTGCTCATTGATGAACGTGACCGCGATATTCGCGATCCAAACCCACCCTGAGAATTTCAAGTTCCTAGGCCTTTCCGTTCAAAAGCTACAATTTTCCATGGTCTACCCCAATCTAGTGCTGGTTCTCGGATTCCATGAAATTCTAGTTTTCTGAAAAGTTTTTTTGCTGTTTGAACAGTCATACGCCTTCGTTAGATCAAGAAATATTCCCATAGCTAACTCTTTGTTTTCAAAAGCTTCCACTAGTTTGTTGGTAAATGGGTAGATTGCTGCTTTTATTGATTTTCCTTTCAAGAAACCATGTTGATTTTTTCAACTCAAGACTTCCAAGCAGCCAGCAGGTGCTCGGCTTCAGTGAAATAGGCTCTGCTCCGGGTTCTCAAAGATATTCACCTCTCTGGAAAAAAAGAGATGCTTCCTTGAAAAAAATTGCAACGCTAGAAGAAGCAGCTACCCCAAAAGAAAGTCTTTCATAAAACTGCTATAAATATTGGAAAAGGTCAGTAATAAGCTCCATCATCAAGAACGTTCCGCAAGAATTACATGTCATAGTGAGTCAAAAATACACCAGGATTTCAGGAAACGACAGTATATGAAAAGTAATACAATAAATCTAAATATTATATGCCATCGATCCCAAACATAACCTGGCATAGAGATCTGCATAGGGATCGCTTCAATACAGCAACATAATTAACCTAAGATTGCAAAACATTTCTTCCTCCTGGTGAAATGATGAAAATATCAGCCATTTATTCACAGAATACTTCCAACGTTCACAAGTAAACGCATTTTCCCTACCAATTACAGCAGAACAAGACAACGTTCATTTCGTTCATACAGGTGTTCAGTGGAAAAATATTCATTTTACAGAATCTACTCGACAATGCACAAAGATAAGTCGATACAAACTTCAGAGTCTGGCCCTTCGAAAGAAAGTCGATGAGCAAAATTTCGTGCTTGTCCCGAAATACAAAGGCTCAATGTTGTGTCGGACGCTTTGGCAGGTTTTCGCCATCTCCTCTCCACTCGGCTGGCCGTCTTTTCAACTCCGACGTGTCGTAATGAATCCATGTTCATGCATTGTTATGTACGGACGCAAAAAACCCTTGTTATCACGCGTTAACCCCTTCAAACAGCGCCTCGAATCATCAATTCGTTGTTGTTCTTGTTCCAATGTAAGTGAAAGCGGTACCCACATGGAAACAAAAATTATAAGAAGCACTACCGTGTTGTCAGCAGCTTTGGAGCGCTCATTCATTCACCTTATAGGTAGATTCACATTTACAGTTTTAGAAACCAATTATTGAAGTAATTTGTGACAGTTGTCAAGAAAATTACAACAGTTTTTTGTCAATTACGCTGTTACAGAAATATAAGGATTTTTGTTCAATAATTTGTTGGAATTTAAAATTTTTCTGGATAGGCGATCTAAAAAAAATGAAGCTTGAATACATCATTCCCCATTAGAATACAGAATTTGGTCACGATCGAATCCGTTGTTTTGAAATTATCGAAAAAAATAATTTTCAAACGAACATATTCGCAGAACCCCTCAACGAATTTTGACCAAAAACGAATCTTACCGCGGCATGCAAGATTAGAACCTACCCTGAAAATTTCAAGTTTCTAGGTCGTTCCGTTCGAGAGTTACCGTGTATATGGACAGACTGCCGGACGGACAGACTTGAATTTGTCGATAATTCGCTAGAATTTTCTACCGTATCTATGGTCTCGGTAATGCGATCTGAACAAAATTTCGCACGTAGTTTGAATACATTATTCTCCACCTATATGCGGAAATTCATTCCAATCCCATCAGTAGTTCCGATATTATCAGGAAAAAAAAATGTTGAACTGCCACATTTACGGAACCCTTAGTCTTATTTTGCTCATTATTGAACTAGATCCACACCTATATTGAAAATTTCAAGTCCCTAGGCCTTACCGAAAATTGTGATGTTCTATGATTTCTATGGTTGTGGTCAAGCGATCTAGACAAAATTTTGCGTGTTGCTTAAACATGTCATTCTCCATCTGAAAAATTCATATTAAACGAATTAGGTGTCGAAGTAATCAGGAGAACTAAATTTCAAACGGCCATATTTACGGAACGCCTGGTCAAATTCTAGCCAATGATGAACTTCACCGCGGCATTCGAGATTCGAACCTCCCCCCCTGAAGATTTCAATGTTCAAGGTCGTTCCGTTCGAGAGTTATCGCGTATACGGCCGGACGGACGCACAGACTCGAATTTTTCGACGGATTCGTCATCAGTGAGTCGAACCTGGTCCATTGAGACCACATTCGGCTAAAAATTCGAAAAATAATACATAGTCACGAAATGATTTAGCCCTCGTGTAAGTATACAGGGTGTTTCATTGGTAACTGTACATTCGTTAACCTGAGGTCGAGCTACCCACGAGTCCAAAAAACCTAAATGTGATAGGTCTAATCAACTCCATAGCCGAGATACAGGGTGATTTATGTATTCATCAATATTTTCAATTGCTTATAACTTTTGAACTATCCAGTATAATCGATTGATAGTTGGAACGTAAAACATACTTCCATGGGTGAATCGATTCATTTTTGAGTTGATCAAAAAATCCAGGTCCGTATCAGAAAATATGGCCCTTTTCGCAAGCTGAGATTCAACACCCTGTATGAAGGAATATTGAAATTTTATTGAAATATTCGGAAAGAGCAGAAAATTTTCGATGGGGATCAGTAGATTTCAGTGTCCCGTACGTCGTTTGACCCATCAAAAATTTTGTCTAAAGATTTAATTCGATAGTGAAATTTCACCTACTCCAGAATAATGTCGTACATTGAGATTCAATTCGAAAAATTTTGGGTTGAACTGATGAAATATTTGTATTTTTTTCATATTCTAATGAATAATTTCAAGAATTTTTCAGAAAAATATGGATTTTGATTCAGTCATGCAAAATGATCAACAGTCAGTTAATAAATAAAAAAATGAGTAAACAAGTAAAACATTTGAAATAAATCATAAAAGTTGCTCAAAAGTGCCACTGTTTTGCTCCATGTACATTCTTGCTCTTCTCAAATTACGTCTTATAGCCTTTTTGATCATTTCTGGAACACTACGGATCTTATTGCAGGCAACTTCGATTCGTTGTAAGAGAATATCCTCACTTTCAATCTCAAACGCACATACTGAGGATTTCAAATAACCCTGTATAACGAAATAATCGATAGGATTGAAATCTGGTGATCTAGGGGGCCATGCACGCGGTCCACCTCTGCCTATTCACATATTTGGAAAGTTCTGACCCAGAAAATTCCTAACAAAAGCTCTAAAATGGAGGGATCCCCATCATGGAAATACATTCTTGCAATGTCGTACCGTCGAGTAGTAAAGGCAGATGATTTCGAAGGAAATCCAAATAAATATCACCAGTAAGACGTCTTGGCAGAATGTGAGGCCAAATCAATCGATCATTATAAATTCCACACAATACATTAATTGAAAATTTGTACTGGGATTTCATGTAGCTGACTGTGTGTGGATTTTCTTCCGCCCATGAAGAGCCATATTTCAGAGGGATGGAGTCTTCAATTCAAGGAATTTGCAACGATGGGCTGAATAAAATCCACATGTAGTCTTGTTTACTCATTTGTTTAGTTATTTTTTCACCATTGATTATTTAGAATAATAATAATAAATAAATCAATATTTTTCTGAAAAATTCTTGAAATTATTCATTAGAATATGAAAAAAAATACAAATATTTCATCAGTCCAACCCAAAATTTTTCGAATTCAATCTCAATGTACGACATTATTCTGGAGTAAGTGAAATTTCACTATCGAATTAAATTTTTAGACAAAAATTTTGATGGGTCAAACGACGTGCGGGACACTGAAATCTACTGATCCCCATCGAAAATTTTCTGCTCTTTCCGAATATTTCAATAAAATTCCAATATTCCTTCATACAGGGTGTTGAATCTCAGCTTGCGAAAAGGGCCATATTTTTCTGATTCGGACCTGGATTTTTTGATCAACTAAAAGATGAATCGATTCACCCATGGAAGTGTGTTTTACGTTCCAAATATCAATCGATTATACTGGATAGCTCAAAAGTTATAAGCAATTGAAAATATTGATGAATACATAAATCACCCTGTATCTCGGCTAAGAAGTTAATTAGACCTATCACATATATGTTTTTGGGACTCGTACAGGGTAGTTCTACCTCAGGTTAACGTTTGTACATTTACCAATGAAACACCCTGTATATCCATATTTTCATGCACACTTCTGAACGGGTATCTTTTGATATCTTTAGGATCTCAGTTATCATCACTTGCAACTTTAATTCACTATCGGACAATTTTCAGAATTGTTTGGATATTTTCGGGCTAAGCCACATCAATTTGGTCGTACTGGACACTCGCCTTTTCGGTGTTGTTCGACTGCGTTTGAAACCCGGATACCATCAGCAAATGGGCTTTGCTGAGCTTGAACGGTATTATTCCCATTTAATATCATCTTGATTAACATGCGAAACTTGTTTTGATCAATTTTTCGAACCAAATCCAATATTGCGTCACTCAACCTTCAATATATCGACTAAAACCAATTGTCATTGAATTTTTTTATGTATATTTTGAAGGGTGACACTACTGAAAAACAAAAATTGCATTATATTGGCGGCGCGAACTGTGTGTCCGTCCCGAGACCTAACGCCCCATCTGGTATTTGAATTGAATTGATCATTGACAACATTTGCAAGGCTATGAACATGAACTACACTATGATATATTCTGTTAGTTATTATATGGTATCAACCCCTCGATTTTATACTCAGCATTCTTATTCTTTAAAAGGAGAGGGAATTAATTCACTACACAAGTTGACAGTGATTCTTAATCGAACCGTAGCAGGAAATTAGAGATCGTGGTAATGGCGGCAGGAAACCGTGACTATCTCCCCAGCTATCCGAGAACCAACCTGAATAGTCTGATGAATTCCCACGTTGGTCATAAAAGTATTAGACGTTAGACCTAATCCAGTATCGCCGCCAAGTCGAGCCAAATTCATTTGTCGCGGTCTGCTCCAATAATTCGGTGGCAACGTTAATATCCTGGGAGCACGCCAATTCCTCCAGCGACGCTCATTATCGAGATCCTTCATACGGCATCTCGACATTCCCAGCGATGGCTAATGCCCGCCATAAAAGTTGGGCAAGACTGGAAATACATAAGCATTGTTATTTATATTTTCCTAATGTTTCCGGGCGTTGAACGTGGATGATAAAGTGGATGCCGAGGGCTCTAATGGAAAAGATCCCGGGGTGAGATCAACTACGGAACACAGATTATTTCTGCCAGAATTAAATGAATTGTGGACTGTACCGAAATTAATTCTGATTTACGATGCGAAAATTAAATTTTCGCTGCTTGTTGCATCGTAAAAAGAATATAGAGTAGCTTGATTATATTGAAGGCTACGGGGTACATAAACTCACGCTTAGCGGGGTCGTAATAAACAAGCCTCGGATTCAAATTCGCTGATATTAATTTTATAGTATTTCTCATTGCTATCATTTTCGAGAAAAAAAAATATTTCGATGGTCCGAAAAGTCCTGACATTTACAGATATATGGTGAATACAATACCACATCTCTGCGGTTCAATCTCAGTACCATCTACCATACCAACTACAAATGATATTTGGACCATAATTGTTGTAACTTCGTAACTAAGGAATGGGTGAATAAATGCGGTGAGGAATCTGCGTCAGCAGAAGCAACAATTTGTCCGTGGTTTGCTGAATTTAAAAGTTGTCGTGCCGAAATGAATGCGGCTGAACGATATTGACGTTCAAATGTGGTTGTTACGCCGAAAAAAAAAATTTTAAAATTCATTTTGAAAAAGGGAAGGGCGTGAAGTAGCCGACTACGCGAAGATAACAATAGACCACGTATATAGGTTTATTATAACTAGTTGACAAGCAGTTTAATCGAACTGAAAGTCAGCTGAGATCACAGCGAAGGATGAAGTCTTAAGGGAACCAAAAACGCAACCTTGGCCTGATAAAGTTATTATTAGTTCGTTCAAAGGCCAACAAACGGCTACAAACAAAAAACGTGTTTCACCATGTGTTGCACTTCGAATTTCTTTCCGCATCCACCGTTTTCGATTTTGTCATCAGCGACCACTGTTCCTGAAGCTGAAAAAGGGATATGAGTGATTTGAATCTATAAGACTACAAGAAAAATGTATTTTATATGTCGATCTATATGTTACCAGTTGTTGAAATAGAAGGGCCTTTCCACCTGGAACTAGTAGAGATAAATAATTTCATGAAAAATTTAAATTCTGCCTCTGACGAAGGTATAGAATTCATGAGGATAAACTAGAATAATACCGACTTTATTATGATATCATCATATGCAATCATCCGAATATCAGCAGAAAATTCCGTATTCAATTCACCGAAATTTCTCTTGGATAGCAATATTATTATGGCATCATTATTGGGAATTCTCTACATACCTATCCCGAATGCATTGAATTATTCTAATTCAGATATTGTGTGATTTATATGTGATATAGATAATATGCGCTAGTTATATAATGGAGCTGATGAAGACTTCCAACTCTTATTTAGATAAACATATCTCATCATCTCGTCTCGAATTCAGAGATGAATATGTAATATGGCCGAATAGTTTTGCGCTGAATACCCTATTTTTGAAAAGCAACAAAATATGTATACCTTTTTTCATACATTTATTTTCATCTTTATTAATTTTCTTATTATGTCGATAGTACCATGAACCAGAAAAAGAAAACAATGAAATGAATCTGGAGTAGAAATTAATCAGAACCAAAATTTTTCGATTTAATGATACGAAGAAAAAACAATCAGAAATATACACAAAACTCTCAAAACTGGAACATAAAAAATTTCAACATTGAAGATTCAAAATTGAGAAATTTATTCGTTGTTCAATTCGGAGCAATTAGAGCAGATAATTTTCCAAACAAAAGCCTTATCGCAGACCTCAAACACAGAAAAAGACGTCATAGAAGTCATTTGAAGTACACTTTCGCTTAGCCTCCATGGTTATAATTTTTTTTTGCGCGCTTGTTTCTAAGAACGAGCGTATTCATTTTGCCTCGATGTCTATATGTTAAAAGATTAGGTTGGACTCACAAATGAAGTTTTCGAGGTCAAATTAATTTTCCCGAACACGATGACTTTCGAAAGAAAAGGCCTAGTGTTTTTAAATTTCGAGGGTACGTCCAGATCTGAATGCTCCGATTGAGTTTCCTAATTGGCGAAATACGCCGAAGAGTTCCGTAGATATACCCATCTGAATTTTTTCTTCCAATAATTCGAAAAGGACTGATGCTATCGAAATAAAACTTCGGTGATTCCATCTATTGCAGTTTATAAAATAAAATGACAGTTTTAGTCATACTGACAATGAACACTGAAAGCCGTTTGGTACACAAAAATAAGAGCAAAAATTCCTAACTTCACGTCAGTGCTTCTCAAATTTGATTGGTATTGCATAAACAAGGCCGTACCCTGAGAATTTTGAGGGGCTTCTGTTGAAAAATGTATATTGAATGTACATAAAACTACATTTTTTTCGCGATTTAGAAGACTTGATCTGGCGAGTTCTTCGACTTTCATATGGTGTCCTAGGTTTCATCGTAACCCTCGAAATTAACATTATTTATTGAAGGGACAACCCAAGATTTCGGAAACTGTATGATGTACTGATCAGACAATGTGAAATTGTTAACTTTTCTTATTGAAATTCATTGAAATTAATAAATTCATAGGACAATTGGATAAGCAAGTTTCCATATAATTTCTTTATATCATCAGGTGGAGGACAATGCTTTTCTCCATTATATATTATACAGGGGGTGGCGTAATGAATGGATAATATGGTACCTGTGTTAAGAGGAAATTGTGGCGGTCCAGAGAAAATATAAAGAAAAATAATAAAATTATATAAGCAACTCATGAGATTCGAGTCGAATCTTTGTTTGAAAAAAAAATATATGCATGCGCCCCAAGAATCATAGTTCACATTTGATAGCGCATCTGTTCAGGAATACTATCCAAAAAACAGATTGAAAAAATTCTTCCATTTGGAGTCTTGGCATCAAAAACGGTGGCAAAGGGTTGATTTTCTCGAATATCTCGAAAATATAATAACATAAACTGAACATAAAACATATTTGTCTGAATCGCCACAACATCCTCTACCCGCAGGTACCATATTATCCATTCATTACGCCACACCCTGTATATATAATTGAAAATGAAATATCTATTGGTAATCATATCAAATTAGAGTCGAATAGATGTTCAAATCATTGTATGTATTGAATACACAAAAAATTCAAAATTTGTTTTCATGAAGAATATGAATTTTTGATAGAAAAACCAGTTGAATTTTCATTGATTGTCGGCTATCTCTATTCAGATTTTACTGTAAAAATCCCTCATACAGTTTTCATGGTTCTACCCTTCAAGCTCAATTACAAATCAATAACAACTAACGCCAAAAAAAATCAATGAAAATAAAGAACACAAGGTGACTCCGTGGATATCAATAACTGTAGATTCAATTATTGATAAACACGAAATAGTGTACATTAATAATATTCATTTTATCGTTGCGTCTGAAGGGGATTAGATTCATGTTACTACTTCTCCATTCCAAAAACTCCCTAATGAGAAAACTGTCACACTAGATATCCCTCGAGCAACATTACTATTTTTTAGTTACGTAGTTAGCCCTAGCTCCGTTGGTAATGAACCGGATAAATGCAATCTGGAAACAAAGCTAGTTGTATGAGCTCATTATGAACTTTTTTCAGTTCAGCGTAATTTCATAAAGGATTATGAAGGCTGAAATTACCGTAGGGACTTTTTCAATGATTGATTTTCAATTCTTGTCACATTTTTGTTGGAATATATGATACACCAGTGTTTTCATGAGATTTTTCAGTATATTCCGGGAAATAGTCAAGTTTAATTCATAATCAATATAAATCTCGTTCATCTGTTTTATTCGTCAATCACAGTCAAAGTTACTTCGAATGAAATCGAGCATAGCTCATTACATTGATAAAACTCCCATCATTTTTTAGCAGGCTTATCAAGGAGCTTAAGAGTCAACTAAAATTGAAAGCTGAATGTTACATAATTTCAAAAATATCATTTGAATACATCTCATTCTTCAGCCCAGCTTGCATTTCCCCCGAAGGAAAAAAAATACCGTGAATATTTCCATGATTAGCTGAGATAATTAAAAATTCCAGTCTTCATAAGAATCGATCTGACCTTTTTTTGAGATGAGAGCGCAGATTTTCCCTGCTCTGCTTGAATATTTCATATCGGGTTATTTTAATAATTGAAAATTTTCATAAAGCGGAAATAAGTCTTCAGTAATATCCTTGATTACTTCCCGAATAAAATATAACTGATTTTAATATTTTAACGAAGAAATACACGGTCAGGATGGTAATATTATGTTTGTACTTACGAATATCGAGTACACTATTGCATTAACTGTAAGGTTTCGATGAAATGTGTAATCCAGTGTACCCAATCAAGTAACAACCCGGGGAAAACATTTTTTTTATTCGTTTTATGGAAAAAAAATTATTCAATATGAAATAATCTGATATTCATTTTTGGCATTGTTTTACGAGATTTATCGGAAAATGTGATTTTTGCCTGAAAGTAAAGTTCCTTTATTTTTCACGTTGTCAAGAAGTTTGAAAGAACAAAGTTGAATCCAATTGAAAAATCAGGTAGGATATCTGATGTTATCCATCCACCATAAAAAACAAATTTTGTTATTTTTACTATTATTTTCATTGTTTTTACCCAAAAAATAATGGAGATAATTTTTCCATGACATATGAGTTATATTGGGTATCATAGTTTTCAACTAAAAAAAAATTTTCTATATGGAGATTGTCAATACATATTTTAAAAAATAAAAATTGACTTTTTTGACAAACGTCGTATACGGTTGCAAAAAATTATAAACAATTATTTTATTTCGGGTTGTAGGCCATGCAGAATTTTTTATCAGGAATAACATGTCATTGTTAAAATAAATACAAATGTTTTTCCCCAAAGTGGCGACTTGAATGGACACTATGTATATGAGCGACCCATAAAATCAAATAAAATCAAGAATTTCAATTTTACAGATTTTTTTAAGGAGATTTTTTTAGAAAATGTTTATCGAATAATTTTCTGGGATGTCCGCACCATAACTCGAGAAATTTCGACTCTCCATTACTCAGAGGAATGAAAGAGGCGAGAAAATCGAAGACATCCAATTTCCATTGAAATTTCCTGCGTGAAACTCCAAAACCGGCATTGATTTTGCCGAAATCGAATTTTTTTACCGGACAATGTTCCCTTTCATAACCGAGCCCCATTTATCTGGTGTTCGGCCCTGCAAGATCCTGTCGCTGACACGTTTCACTAGAATGCCCTCCAACAAGGTGGAAAACTAACCGAGGGATTGGAACCCTTGGGATTAAGAAACCATACACGTGATGCTGAAAAGTTTCGGAAAATATTATTCATCCACTTCAGGAACGCGAAGAGTAATTTCCGTATTTTTCCCCAGCGAATTATCCATCTAAGTGGAAATACCCGCCTTGTCGCTCTCGGCAGTGTAGAAGTGAGAATGCGAGCACACTCTACTGTATAATTTTCCATCGAAGAATGATTCTGAACCGGAAAATTATGCGTGCTCAAATTCGTTCAATTCCTGTTGAGTTGTCCGATCGGACGAAATGAAAATGCAGAAAGTATTAGCTGAAATTTGAGAGTATTCCAGCTCATCCATCCTTAGTCGTAACGAGAAGTCCTCTGCCAGAGCCACGCCTGTTTGTTTTTGCGATCATTCCAATGGTTGACTGCATCTTTTTATTGCTTTGCTTTATTTTTTCACAATGTCCATTCATCTGCAGCTTCTCATAAAAATTCACTAAAATGATTTTTGTGAATCAAATACATAATTCTTATTGACTCAATTGTTGCCGCTCTATATATAAACGAGTACATGGTGGTCCATTTGAAACCGTCCACCTGGAATATTTTCCTAGACAGGTCGATTTTGATTCCAAGAAGGACTTTTTTTGATCGTGCATTTATAGGATCATTTCATCTCAAATGGGGATCTTAAATGGCACGGAAAGTCCTAGTGAAAATTATCTTCGGAACATGCTAAATTTGAAATTACATTTGGAATGAATTGAAAAAAAATTGAGAAAAGCACTGCGGTGAAGGCAGGAGCTTGTAGGTCGGTTCGCATTCTTCAGTTTAAGAAACCAATTGGAAAGATTCTGAAAGCTGTCAAAGAAAATATCAAACTAAGGCGAAAATCCAGACTTCACTTCAGTGCTTTAGGTGCCCATTTTTTTTTTTCAATAATTCGCTAGAATTTTCTACGGTATCTTTTGTCTTGGTAATGCGATCTGAACAAAATTTCGCACGTAGTTTGAATACATTATTCTTCATCTATGTGCGAAATTTCATTCCATTCCAATAAGTAGTTTCGAAATTATCAAGAAAAAAATAGTTTGAACAGCTATATTTACGGAATCCCTTGTCTAATTTTGCTCATTGATGAACGTGACCCCACAATTCGCGATCCGAACCTATCCTGAAAATTTCAAGCCCCTA
The DNA here is from genome assembly GCA_963966015.1 of Aphidecta obliterata. Taxonomy (NCBI): domain Eukaryota; kingdom Metazoa; phylum Arthropoda; class Insecta; order Coleoptera; family Coccinellidae; genus Aphidecta; species Aphidecta obliterata. The sequence goes on from OZ014432.1 coordinate 29,137,932, forward strand.
GGCTTTTCCGTTCGGAAGTTATGATTTTCTATGGTTTCTATGGTTCTGATCATGCGATCTGGACAAAATGTAGCACGAATATATCATTCTCAATTTAAATACGAATTTTCTTCACGATCAAATACATAGTTTTGAAATTATCAAGAAAACTGAATTTCAAACGAACATAAGTACGGAACCCATAGTCTAATTTTGCTCATTGATGAACCTGACCGCAAGATTCGAGATCTTCACCTATCCTGAAAATTTCAACTTTCTAGGCCTTTCCGTTCGAAAGTTATAATTTTCTATGGTTTCTATGGTTCTGGTCATGCGAGATAGACAAAATTTTGCATGTTGCTTGAACACGTTATTCTCCATCTGAGTGCACCTCGATCAAATCTGTAGTTTCGAAAAAATCAGGAAAACAAAATTTCGAGCGGCCATATTTACGGAACCCCTGGGCGAATATTGCCCGATAACGAACTCAACCGCGGCATTCGAGATTCGAACCTACCCTGAAAATTTCAAGTTTCTAGGACATTCCGTTCGAGAGTTATCGTGTATACGGAAGGACGGCCGGACGGACAGACTCGAATTTTCCGACGGATTCGTCATCAGTGAGTAATCGTTTGAGACCATTTTCGGCTCAAAATTCGAAAAATACAGACATCGTGACGAAATGATATAGCCCTCGTGTAAGTAGTACGAGCGCTCAAAAATTCAAAAAGTGCTAATTAATTAATCGAGTGTTCAAATTGCAATTTATTTACTTCCATACAGTAGTAAATAAAAACTTCGCTTAGCATATTCTCGAGTATTTTCTAGCATTTTTGGTATTATTTTACCACACACCAATATAACGCGAAAATTTTCTTAAGATGCAGTTATCGTTTATAACTGAAACATGTTAATGAGATAAACCGGCTTTCAATAAATGTCCCTCATGATCACCAGATTCAACACCCTTGGATCTTTTACGAAGAGGCTATTTGAGGAGTCTTACTTAACCTACACCTTTAGAAGATCTTAGTCACCGAATGGTGGAGCATTTTTCAACTTCCAATATCTTCGATTTGCCTGATTCGATCGATTCAAGTATAGTGGAAAAGTTGATACATTTCAAATAAATGAATTTTCCAATATTTACCTAATGCATTAAATCGACCGTTTCACCAAAAATGGAGTAACTTTTTCTTCAACTTCCAATATCTTCGAAGTTTAGTGAGAAAGTTGATACATCTCAACTAAATGAAGTTATATAATAATATTTACCTAATGCATGAAATTGGCCGTTCCACCAGAAATGTAGTTACTTTTCTGAACTGATCGCTGAAAAGTGCTTGGGAACATATCGACCAACGATTTCTTTACTGTATGGAAGTAAATTGGTCGCAATCAGATTAAATAATCGAATAAAACTTGTTGGACAACTCCGTTTTTCGATTAATTTCTTCTTCTTCACTTTTCCAACAGGTTTGTCACATTTATTTCAAAGTTCAACTTCAGTGTATTTGTGAACAGAACTAAAATTCCTTCCAAATGGTGTGCCACTCGACCCTTTTAGCCTATTGAGATTTTTGAAGGGGTTTTCACCCCATTTAGGAGATGACCCTGTATCCATGAATTTACGGCTAAAAGAACTACCTCCTGCGATAAAATCGAGATTTCTCGGGGTTTCACGAAAAACTTCTTCCTTCAAAAAACTTGAAGGTCAGATTTTCGAAATGACCCAGTATATAAGGACAAAAAGACAGGATCCGTCGTTTATCAGTCGATACTGAATCCATCGAAATGTTAACATGACGGCAGACGGATGAAGAAACAATTTTTTTTTTATGAGGTTCTATATTACCGAAAACGTAAACGGAGAAAATTTCAGGGGGTTCCAAGAGTATTATTGAAAATAATAAACCAAAAGTTGAAAATCGACAGTAGTTTTCAATAAATAAAAAAGATAAATGCTTTGAAATTATCGAAAGGAGTCGTACTTGATCGTTTTCACCTAATCCCTTCTTCTATCCACCTATAAATCGGTATTTTTCACCATATTTTCATCGTAAATTCGTATTTCTATATAATTCATTCAATAATGCCCCATATACACAAAATTTCAGCAGGATATAGCAAATCTGCCTTGAGAAACCAAAGTTTCTATTCGATCGTTCATTATTTTTCGAATTATTGAGAAAAAAATATATACATGACTATACCTACGAAATCCTCTGGCGGATTTAGCCCATTCACGAACTTAACTGGCCCATACAGTCCCCAAAGTAACCTGAAAATTTGACCGATGTTTTGACGGTTTTATTCCAACCAAAAACAACCCAAAATTATTGATATTCACCTATAAACTTGATTCGAGTTCGGAATCTGATAAAACACAAACAAGAGAACTGAAGCGAATCCACGATTGTATTGGAGCGGATACTCGTCATTTCGTTCAGAAAACAGAGCCAAATGACATAATGCATAACACAAAAAGATCACAATCAAGCTGTGTGTCAGAAATAATTGGTAGCTGGCCCAATTAAAGAGCCATTAGCACGTCCTCGTGTGAGCGCAACAAATTGTCCGGTAATATTGTATTCAACTACCAAAACAATTTGTTCGGATTTTTTTTTGGATTACTGTTTGCTTAATGATGCATTGCTATGGGATGGTGAAGAACTCTTTCTTAGGCCCAGCTGATGTTTGAGCGAATATATTGTGGTTAGGTTATTCTCACTTCAAGTCTTGAGTTAGATAATTTTCTGTGCCATTCCACCATTGATATCTAGTATAACTTACACCTTGTTTCTTTCTTTTGCATAAATTTGATATGGATGACATGATAAATCCACAAAATCTCCTCGAAATTGAGTGAAACTCATCGAGGAGTAAACAAAAACATAATGAAACGAATAATAATCTGATATACCCGGCGCCTTCGCCAATTCGCACCCATGTTAAAATTATCATTTCCTTTGCATTTTGCTGTACATGGCAATTAATTCAATATTCTGCATGGAAGCTTCAATCGTTCCTCAATATCTGCTTTCAATGGATAAAGTACGGAATTGTTTTTTTCATTCATTTCATTAAGAAAATGCTAAGAATAACACTAATTATCAGACACAACTGCAGGTTAGTGTTCATCTGAAAAAACTACGATATTCATATTTTATATCACTTTTGATGACGATGCAAAGAAAATCTTCCTGGAATATTATATAATCTGAATACTATAGATAGCTGTTGTCCCATCAATGCTTCTACTGTATAACTCTCTTTCCTCAATTTCATGTGGAATATTATTGCCATTTGAATTTTCTGATAACCTTATACATATATCTGCATGAACTGGAGAAAAAAAAATGAATCAGTAATTCAGAAAGCGACCATGCTGAGCTCCCATCGTTGTTTTTCTCGATAAAGTATTCCCCTATCATTGCACGAAGTGCTCGGCTATTCAAATAAAAGCTTTGAATTTTCATATCGACCTTATGTTGTCTCTTCGATAATGCCCTCGCTCCGCATCGAACCAACTTCTTCCGAAGCAGATGCACGCTTGCGGATGTTCCCTCCTTAACGGGGCCAACCCAAATCCGGCGAATGTATCCTGAACTTTCTGCCTCACATCCGGTCTATTCCAGAAGTAACAGCCAATAATATTGAAAACCAATCTGAGAGAAAATGGGGCTGCGCTTCTTTCCCTACACGTAAAGTTTGAGGACGGCGCAATCTGAGTGGGGCAACGTCTATATAAAACCTTTTTACAGAAGTAGCTGTCTCGAATTTGTACCCCCCTCGCATAACGTTTTATTGGGATACTTTCTTGTTTCCCTTGCTAAAGTCGTATAATCAAACGCGAATTTTCGTGAGATTTAATGCTGTTGGCATGCTCGTTTTATAGCGATACCATCAATTTATTGAATTCTGATAGGAGCTGGACGATGCAGAAGTATCCTCCCCAGTCACGAGAACGATATTCAACAACAAAAAAAACGTTGAAAGTATTAGCTTTATCCTTTTGTTGAGATTTTTTCTAATAATTTAGCTCGAAAAACTTCGCGATACTGACATTTTTCAGATAGGTTTTTTACCGTTCATTTATTAACTCTTCTGTGAAATATATTGTTGATGGCTTCTTTACTTTACGCAAGTTGATAGTTCTTTTACTTATATGTATAACTGAGGGTTAAGAAAACAGGAAAGTGGATGGGTTGTACTTGAATAAGTATCAAAAGTGAGTATTTGTAATGAGTTTCTTAATCCAAATAATTGTTGGTGAGGTGAGCGTTTCTGAATTCAAAGAAGTGCAATCCAACTTCTCAAATATTAGGTGAAAAATAATAAATATGTTTATTCAAAATGAATGAAAAAAAAGTTGTTATCGTGATAACTGAAAGAAATGTGCACTCAACGACTCAAATGGATAAATGGAAAAATTCCTTCAAAATCCGCAGCAACTCACTGCAGAATAATTTCTGACGGAAAGTTCCATCGGAGAAGTAAACTTCTAAAAGAAGGGTGATGAAACCCCATAAATTATTGAACATCCCAATGAGGAAAAGATGAAACAATTCCCCCTGCCTGATGTTCACAGATGTACAAAAGTCAAACTTCCCTGTCCCTCTTTGTTGACTTTATACGGAAATAATAGGTCAGGCGTATAGCCGGATAAAAACGTCCCAAAGGAAGTTCCCTTGAACAGTTTCAGTATCGGAGGGAATTCCCGTAGGACTGAAAGCGTTCTATTGGTCGACATAATTGAATTTCGTAAAAGGATCATGACTGCTCCAATTGTTTTTTCTTCCTGTTTGCAGAAGCGATAATCACAGGATGCTGTGGTTTGCATTGGAGTTTTTGGCCGAAATTGATTCACCAAGCATACCTATGGGATATTGAATCAATGGCTAAGCCACCAAATATTCTTCACAATTCACTTTTCCAGGTTGAGTCAATAGTTCATAGATATGAGCTGCTAAACTTGTCAAAAGTGTCCATCTAACGTCTCAATTATCGAAAGTAAAATTCTGGGAAAATTCGGGCTTGTAGATCTTGATGAGAAACCCTGCCAAAAAAATTTCAACTGGTGTTAGTGGAAGTCATTCAGCTGGTTTTTTCTCATCCTCATCAATTATGACTATATTCTTCTCATAATGACCGAAGTAAAAACCAAAATTTCCTTGATTAATCACAATGAAACTTTCAACAGCGTGGTCCTCGCTTATTTCAGAACCACGGCCAACAAAATGTTTGCAATAAATCAACGAATTCCTGCGGTGTTCAGTGAGCACATCCTGCCCCAATACATTCCATCTCCTGATTTATTAATCAAAATGAATGAATACGAATCCTGAATAATTCACGAAACACATCGCATCTAGTTATGTGTACTCGGATGTGTCTTCTGTTACATCTGTATATTCAGTACGGATATCTGGATTTTCCACAGACAGCCTGTTAATTCACCCCAAATTAATTGAATTGCTTATTGAGCAAGATTATGCCGTTGATGTTACTAACAGTCAACATCTATTCGTGGTCGACGTAATATTGCCTAGGTTTAATATATCGGAATCAACACTGATTGAATTGGAAATTGGAATATGGATCGGAATGAGCCGATTCCATTTATGGGAAGATCCATTTAATTTGTTCTTTGAGTTCTCGAGTTTTTATGGTTATTGTTACGCTAAAGGCTGACTAACTGCCAACAATTTTCTCGTCTTGCCCTTAGATGCACGCTTTCTATTGAAAATGAAATAGACAATGTCTCTCTGAATCTTTTTCAATAATACTCCCAATTAACGGATTTAATGTCATGTTGTAACCTAAACTCGTCAAGTATAATGTAATGTTCTGAAGTACGCCACCTCTTTATTGTTTCTTCAGAAGCAATTTGTAAAATAAAATCAATGAAGCCCATTTCATTGATATCAAAAATATATTACTTTGTTTTATTATGATTCAAACTTGTGAAGAAACCCCCTTCAAAAATCTAGAACGGATAGAGAAATACTGTAATCAGTTTTCACTAGAAGCAAATGATAGTATGAGATAGTATTCTAAAATTTGTTGAAAGGAAATGTTCATTGTATTTGAATTTTTCGAAAAAAAAAATCAAACTATATAAATGTCACAGACAATAAGTTCTAGTTCATTTTAAAGACTGTTACCTACATTAACTTTCTAATGATACTAAACATGATCAGATCGGTTGAATGGTTCAGGAGTCATTGAAATGTGAATTTTTTGGAATGTAGTAACTTCCTTTATCTTAATCTGACAGATACGAATACGAAATCGGAACACAATATGATGCGGTATTTTCATAGTAATTTCGAAGTTATAACACATCGATCTTCTTTTCTAGATAGCGCTGAATTTTATGTTTTTGAGCGCTCGTTCTTACGCGAGGGCTATATCATTTCGTCACGATGTCTGAATTTTTTTAATTTCGAGCCTGAAATGATCTTAATCGATAAGGTTCGACTAACTGATGACGAATCCTTCGAAAAATTCAAGTATACACGATAACTTTCGAACGGAACGACTTAGAGACTTGAAATTTTCAGTGTGGATTCAGTTCCCGAATGCCGCAGTTAATTTCGTTAATGGGCAGAATTCCACTAGGGGTTCCGTAAAAATGACCGTTGGAGATTTTGTTCTTCTGATTACTTCAAAACTACTGCTTCGATCGAGATGAAATTTTGTACTCAGATGGAGAAGGACATGTAAAATTTTGTCCAGATCGCATGACCAGAACCATAGAAACCATATAAAATTATTATTTTCGAATGGAAAGGCCTAGGGACTCGAAATTTCCAGGATAGATGTGGATCTCGAATGTCGCCGTCACGTTTATCAATGAGCAAACTTGGACTAGGGGTTCCGTAAATATGGTCGTTTGAAATTTAGTTTTTTTGATCATTTCAAAACTACGGATTCGATCGTGACGAAATTTTGTATTTTACTGGAGAATGATATATTCAAGCTAAATTTTTTTTCCATTTCAAATTCCAACGAATTAGTGAATAAAAAATCCTTACATTTCTGTAACAGCTGATTCGGCATAATTGACAAAGAGCTGCTGTCATCTTTTTGACAGCTGTCAAAAATTTCTTCAATTGGTTTCTAAAACTGGAAGTTGTGAATCTACCCACAAGGTGGATGAACGAGCGCTCAAAAGCTCCTGACTTCACGGGAGTGCTTTTCAATTTTTTATAGCTGTTACCCCTAAAGGTCGACTTACAAACTAAGAATTAATTTCGGGCATTTCTCGTGTTCATTAGGCTTAGAGTGATTTTCTTCATGAAAGCCTCACTATTGCCGAAATACAGCCGTATACCTGGTATATAGACATTGGATTTGAATATTCAAAATTTTTTTTTTACTATTGCGGGATATTCTTATCAAATCCATTCAATTATTTTTTCTTTGTAGATTATTTTCTTCCCTTCTACAACTACAAAAGAACAATTCAACTAAATGAAAAACAGATACGTTAGTTTTGGGGGAAAAATTTATCCATAATAGGAAATTTTTTTAAGATCGAACTTACTGAAGAAAGATATTTCAAAATGGAAAGTACAGTTTTGAACACCTACTTTGAGGCACAACAGAACCACTTTGGTAGTTACCCGAATATTCTTACTTGAAACAGTTATATATTTCTAAGAAAGGAAAGCCTTTCGACATCGGAAATCTACTGTTGAAAAAAGACTTGCCCTTGCAACCTCTTTTATATACGAACACATTCACCTATCCCTTTTCCCGAACAATATTTCCTTTTCGTGGAGTACACGTTGCTTTGTGAAATAACCCTTTTGATCTGTATTTTCAGTTAGTATATTCCTCATCGTTATTCCTCAAATAATGCACTCTATACCCAATATCCTATTCGACCCAATATCTGTATTTCGAGGCCCTCAGAACAACGTGTTCACTCAATTATATTATTCAAATATACATATCGGCCGCATTCGAACCCTTACCAGCCTTCCGTGTTAACAATACGTTATTGTGTTTATACCACAAGAAATCGACCTATGACCTGTGAAGGTTGAACTGGGAATGTTTTCCCTAGGAAATTATTTCAGATATTCGAATTCTGAAAGAGGAAGTGAAATCCCAAACAACAAAGGCATCATTAATATCAGGCTACCTTAGAGATATAATTTGGCGTAATAAACACATGAGTACAAGGAGCAAAGTCAGAATATATAAAACATGCGTGAGACCGATTATGACGTATGCAATAGAGACCAGAGCCGAGAACACAGTAACCAAACGACTTTTAAGGACAACAGAAATGCGAACACTAAGGTCAATAACAGGACATACGTTATTTGACCGGAAGAGAAACGAGGTAATAAGGGAAATGTGTGAGATTCTGGACGTAGTAAGATGGGCAAGAGGCCGAAGAAGAGAATGGAGAGACCATGTGGATAGAATGCCGGATGAGAGGGTAGCTAAGATAGCAAAGGAAAAAAAACCCAATACACGTAGACCACCTGGACGACCACCTATAAGATGGTACGAAAGCTGGTCTTCATCATCCCAATAGCGCCTTGGAAAACCATTGATGCAGACACAGGACCTAGTCCTAACGTAAGGGGAAGAAGAAGAAGAAGAATTCGAAATGAACATATCCTTGAAAAATTTAACAAACCTAGAAGATTCTACACATCTCGTATAATAATGAAGATCTCACAAGTATTTGGCTGTCTGCTTTGGATCTTAAGTCATTTCTATTTAAACTTCAAACATGTTCCGGTCTTAATTTTCTGGTCTGAAAACACATATCAACTAAATGAGATAAATGATTCGCTTCAATGTGCAATGTTTTGTGATGTAATTTACAAAATGTTCTTTATTTCCAGCTCGAGTAGGACATAAAGGGGCGAGTGCTATAAAGAATTGTTTTTTGATGAGAAGTTCACAAGGTTTTATCGTTAAAAGCTCCAAACTTAACTGGCTTTTTGCGTATTCATGCTACTTTGCATGCCAAATGAATCATTAGCTGTGCTTTTTGCCCTATCCTCTAGAGTTCGGCCCTCGTCCTTTCCGTTTCTCTGTTCAGATCATTCTAAACGTTGCTTTCATTTCTTATTCCTCCAGGGAAGTCCCATTCAGAGGTGCTGGGGAAAAGCATAATGTTGAGCACAATTGAATTTTGTCATCAAAAGAATCAAGGTTTTCTTAAATATTTCAATTCCATGATAGTTATCCACGCAAATGTGTGGGATGAATATATTCATTTCATGAAACTGGATCATACGACAATTCCATAAAGGGTAAAATGACGGAAGCTTCAAATTATAAAAAAGTGAAAATATATAATACGAAAACATATAATGTTGAAATATAACAAATACCACAAGTTGACAACAATCAATGAAATGAGAATACATCAGGAGCAAATAATTTGAAAGCGTCGTAGATTTATTTACAAAAGAATCATCGATGAGTTTACATGTAACGTGAAAAATGAAATATTCTGACGCAAAGTTTCACTGTGCGAAAATCAATTGTTCATTCACTTGAAAGTTCTCTTCCTCTCAACAATAATTTGTTTGATAAATGACATTTTTCGTAACGGACAAAAATACCCAATTTTACCTAACCACTCAACATAAAAATATTGTGTTTTTATCGATCGAGGGGTTTAATTTTCAACATGGAAACAACTGTTACACACCAGTCAACAAGTCTGTGTTCTTATTATCCGTTTTTGCGTCAGGAAAGGGATCAGCTTGTTTCACACTTCTTTGGCACTTGTGTTTGAGGCGGTTTACGAACTTCTTGGTCACCGTTTTTGCGGAAAGTTTGAAAAACAGCAAATACTTTTCTGATTTCAACGAACCCCAGAAATCACAGTTGTTGTTTCTGAGGAGTTCGCCAGAAGTCGTGAAGAGAATTTTTTCAATTGACTGTTTCCCTCTATTCTCCAATGGTGGAACTGGGGACTTAATATAATAATTATATGTATATTATGTTGTATTTTATTTATATTCCGGAAAATCTAATGTTGGCGAGTTCAATTCGAAAAGTGACTTCGTAAATAAATTTATTGGAAATGCAAGAGGAAAATAAGTGGCCATTAGGATTCCTATGCTGGACAGAGTAGCTACTAAAAAAATAATTGTACACTTGAAAAAGAAATGGCATAGTAGATCGTTCCAAGGTGAATAAAAATGACGGTTTTTTAGTGAGCGTACTTGTTTGATCAACGAGGCAGTATATTATTCACTGCACAAACATTTCAAACACTTTTCTTTCACGAAAAATGCAGAAGAAAAAGTTTTTTATTGAGTCCTAGAAGGAATATCTGGGGTCTCAAAGAGAATTGAATTTCTCGGACAAATTGGAGGGGTGAATCGAATCAACGGCGGATTGAGGTCAAAAGAGGCATTCTTTTTGAGCGCTCGTTCTACTTACACGAGGGCTACATCATTTCGTCACAATGTCTGTATTTTTCGATATTTACACGATAACTTTCGAACGGAACGACCTAGACACTTGAAATTTTCAGGTTAGGTTTGAATCTCAAATGCCGCGGTTAATTTCGTTATAGGGCAAAATTCGACCAGGGGTTCCTTGAATTTGAATTTTGTTTTCTCGATAATTTCAAAACTACAAATTCGATCGTGACGAAATTTTGTATTTGAATTGAAAATGATATATTCAAGCTACATGCAATTTTGTCCAGATCGCATGACCAGAACTATAGAAACCATAGAAAATTATAACTTTCGAACAGAAAGGCCTAGGGACTTGAAATTTTCAGGATAGGTGTGGATCTCGAATGTCGCGATCACTTTCATAAATAAGCAAAATTAGACTAGGGGTTCCGTAAATATGGCCGTTCAAAATATTTTTTTCCAGGTAATTTCGAAACCACTGATTGAATTGAAATGAAATTTGGCACATAGATGAAGAATAATGTATTCAAACTAACTCAAGTCTGTCCATCCGGTCGTCCGTCCGTATAAACGATAACTCTCGAACGGAATGACCTAGAAACTTATTTTCAGGGTAGGTTCGAATCTCAAATGCCTTGGTTGACTTCGTTAGTGGGCAAAATTCGACCTGGGGTTCTTCAGATATGGTCGTTTGAAAATTAAGTTTTGTCGATAATTTTAAAACTTTTCTACTATTATTTCATTCCTGACTTCACCTCTGTGTCGGGGAAAAATATACAGAGCAAGTATAATAAGTCGAGGAAAAGATCGTTACTTACCCTCTCGTCCATTTGGCCCTACAAGCTGACGACGCCTGCTTAGCTCGTTAGCGACCCATTTTAGGTGGACTCAACGCCCCCTTAGGCGCCGTCTCAAGGTCGCAGGGCTTTGAATTCTCCCATGATTTAATTGCTATTACGTTTATAACGTTTAAGTTATTGTATACTATTGAAACAAAATGCCTAAGCCAGTTGGGAAAGCCTGCAAACGCATTGAGCAATTTGCGTAACATTTAGATCACCCCTGACTTCATAGTGACAAGTATTGGAAATGCAAATAAATAACAACCAGCATTTGGGAAAATCGGGGAAATTCAATTAAATATTCTTTCATTTATCCATTTACAATTTATTTTTATTCGTTTCTCTTGAATATTCGACGTTTGCACGTTCACGTTCGAAATATACAGGGTGTCTACGTTTAAAAGGGCTAAACTTTAAGGGAAGATCATACATAAAATTTGCAACAAAAATGTGATATAACACATGGTCGAAATGTTGACGGTTTTTCTTCAATTTAACATTTCTTGATTTCACGAAATATTTCAAGTTTTTCCATGAAAGCAATTATACTTCAGTTATCCGTAGAGCCTCTTCAGATTTTACCAAATATTTGGAAACAGCATTAAATTTTTTATAAGATAACAATTTCTGTCTGCCAGAAAAATTCTTATTGCGGGCGTGGTAAGGAGATGAATGTCACGATTCTGAGTTCAATCCATTGCATTCCAAAATATTGATTCATTAAGTCCCGTACATTCCGGCTATTATGAGCCAGGCAGCCATCCATTTGAAACCAGACATTTTGTCTGTTAGCCAGGGACATTTAATCCAATATGTCCGTTAAGCTGCTTTGGATTGATGTAATGAATTCTTCAGCGTTGAGCCGATCAGTGCGAAAACAATGTGTAAAAGTTATTGAACAAGGAGGTGGTCAATTAACACAACTGTTATAAGTAGTAGTAGTCGTTTTTCTTCACATGTTTTCATAAAATTTGTTTCATTAAAATTCAGTTTATTCCTTCAAATTATTTTGATTCGACAGATAAATTCATGATTTACATGAAAATAACTTGAATATTCAATCATAAAGAGCTTCAAAATAGAGCAAATTTAGGTTTGGAATATTTCGACTTATTCGTTGTTATCTTGTTAGACATGATATTAGGGTAGAAGGCAAGCAGTAAGCACAAAAGTTGATATGTCATTCGAAAGCACACTTAATGGGGTAGTTTGTGCTGAAAATAAAACATGTCCATAATCAATGATTTTTCATCTATAAAACCATTGGAAAAATATGACTGGTTCTGTTCACTTCAGAATCGTGACATTCATCTCCTTACCACGCCCACAATAAGAATGGCAGACTGAAATTCTTATCCTGTAGAAAATTTAATGCTGTTTCCAAATATGTGGTCAAATCTGATGAGGCTCTAGGGATAACTGAAGTATAATTGATTTTATGGATAAACTTGAAATATTTCGTGAAATCAAAAAATGTTAAATTGAAGAAAAACCGTCAACATTTCGATCATGTGTTATATCACATTTTTTGTTGCAAATCTTATGTATGATCTTCCCTTGAAGTTTGGCCCTTTCAAAAGTAGACACCCTGCATAAAGTACCCACACATTTTGATTTATTACGTTCATCATTAATTTGGATCGGAAGGCGATAGATCGCTCATCATGTTGATCGTCACACCCACCACGTAATTTTCAACTAATAGCTCTTTGTCTCTCTTGGATATAGGTACCTTTTCTGTGGATCTACCTTTTATGTAGGTAGGTGGAACAGCGATTGAAACACTATTGATGTTACGAGACTGTAATTTTTTTGCTTACTGCACTTAGTAAAAAAGAGATGGTAAAATGATACTATTTACAATTAGTCTACAGTGAGCCTGAAAAATTCATATCGTTCCAACTTTCCTTAGGAAGGCGAAAATTTGTTTTTAAATTTGGAGGGTGGAAACTGAAAGCGAGAGATATTTTCTGCAAGGAATGCAATATCCCACCTTATTTGGATCATATGCCTGGATTACACTCAGCCACTGCCTCTCGGAAATATTACCCGAAATACTTCTGTGGCAGTATAAGAGGTAATGAGTATTCACACTCTGCTTCATCATTCAGATCGCGATCCAATTTGTGCAATGGCAGACGACGAAATTTTAGCCTTAGCGCTGCCGGTCCTTTGACTTCCGCACGAAAAAGGCCAAATTAAAAAAGAAAAGGGAAAGTATGACAGCGCGAGTGGCAGCGGTAGGGGCATAAGAAGTTAAGTGTACATTTTGCCGCTGCCTTTCCCCCCCCCACTTCCATGCTCCCTGCAGCTGAGTGTAATCCAGGTAATGAAGTCGAAAAAAACATAAAACATAAACCTATCAATGCGGACATAATACAATAATTATTCACAGATGTCTATTAATGCAGTCACAAATGGAAGACCGTTTTCAGGTGCCTGAAGCTGTATATCACACAAAAACTGGCCCGAAGCTGTATATTACACAAAAACTGAACTAAAATATTTTAAGGAATACATGAATATCGGTCTTGGCTCGCCAAATTATAGAGAAAGATAAATTGCTCAGTATGTAGTGTTATGATTCAATTTAGATATTAATAATTTTGAATTTCAATTTTGAAATTTTATGAAAAAACCACTAACAATATTGAAATAATTTTGTTTTTCATTTTTTTTTTTAATTAATCCCGCGTCTCTTTTCAAAGGATGGTTCTTGAGGTGTACAAATAAAAATAATTTTTGTTTACAACAACTTATAATCTAAACTCAATAAACAAATTCTAATAAAAATGAAAATTCTAAATTATAACTTCTTTTGAACAAGATATAAATAAAAACTCACAGAGAACAGCTTAGTCTGAATAAAGTTCCTCAACTTCCCTGCCTTGTCTGTAGTTGATGATAAAATGCCAATATTATGTTGATCTAGTTTCTTTCAGCTTCCTCTTTTCCTCCAATTAAGTTGATACTTCCATCAAAGTATGTTTCTCTTTACATGTTAATCAGTTTCCATTCTTTCAGGTTCCATTCAATTCGTTATATGCAAATATCTCGATGATTTTTTCGTTTTGCTATCTCAATTCAAACGAACCTTTTTGAAAGATAAATTTCTACTCTGACATTCCTTCTATTGTCAAAAACCCGCTTGCTTGATTCTAATTTTCATAATTTCTATGGTAACATCCAAAAAATCCTGAACCCTAATGAGAAAAATCATTTTACAATAAATTATACGATGTTTGAAAATTCTTTAATTTTGGTGATATAATTTGAATTTATTTTTCATTTTTGGATTTCCATGACAATAGATATTATAATATTCCTCTTGACCCTTGTCGACACATAGATGAAACAGTATGAAAATTTCACAAAATAGGTTTCTTTTTGAATTATAACTACGATCTAACCCGCCCGAAGTACTGAGAGAATATTCAGGCGGTTTAACAGAGACATTTCGAATCTCCGAAGACTAATCAAACACAAGAAATCCGATCATCTCAACCCCGAGGCCAGTAGTTACAAACCTATTCATCAAAGTGACATGACTCGGATGAAAAAGTTTGAATTACTAAGATTCCGAGAGCTATCTATCTTTCGATTAGTGGCTGATGGCGATGGTTCCCGCCTCGAATTCGCGGGATCCCTAGGGACCACCGAGTCATTAGTAAATTATAAAGGAACTTAGTGGCGGTTTCTGTTTGCTTCCTTCTCGGACGGCCGCTATTAAGGCACACGGTTTCATTTATTGCCTTTGTAACGTTAGAAGTTTCGAAACGCTGCAGTACCAAAAATGTGCAGAATGATTTAAAACCTACGGAGCATTGTAACATGAATGTGCAGCGTTTTTCCGTTTCATTGATTCTGTCGATCAACTTTAAACAAGCAATATAATAATCCGCCTCGACACAAATCCAGGAATTTTTACTCCCCACAAAGATTCGCGTTCAATCACTACTATTGAGGTTATTTGCGGAAGAATCAGGTACTGGTCAATATCAATCAAGCTTTTCTCATATCAAATAGACAAGCGCCCGTAATATTGACTGCGAACCCCTCCCGAACCGTTTCGGATGAGGGATAACAAGGACGTCAATTTTGATTCTCGTGGTTTCTCTGCCTAACGTTATTCGCGGGTTCTCGGCTGTTTCAATTTATTTACATCATTTTGTGTTACGGCAAAAATGAAAATGGATGCTCCCTTCTTCAGGCGTATTATTGCTTCATGATGAACAATGAAATTGCTGGTTCAACCTCAATATTCGCTGTTGGGAGTACTCGTCGGACTAAATTCGTAGAATTAGGGGGATTCCCTGGCTTGAATATTCACGACTCATGAGTCGGTTTTCTCTGGGGATCGGAGATATGGGATGAGTTATTATATTTGCTCGTTGAACATCGCGAAAATAAATTTATTGTTCGAATGGAAATGTATTTATTAAGTCTTATTTCCGCAATCATATCAATAACATTCTGGTCATTATACAAAGGTCAGTCTTCGCTTAGTACATTGTGACGGAACAAATATTCCGAAAAAATTGAGTTCTGATGGTACTTCACCACTAACTTATAAGAAATGAGATTTGTTAGGGTTCCTTATAAAGCCTTTATAACTGTCACTGGGTCTATTTTGACCCCTTGAACTTTTATTCTCTTGTACTCTTGACGACGACTCTTTCATGTAGCTCGTTGAATCTTGATACTCTTGTATTCGGCTATTCAGCATCTGCCTGACAAGACCAACCCAGGGCTCGTTATGTTAAGCCTATGACGCCCATGTTTTAATGAAGCAAGATTTTCTTTCAAAAGACACATTATAGTTTCCGTAGTTCCTATTCTTACTTCATAGATTCGTCTCAATCTTGCAAAGTATTCCTTCTAGAAATCTCATTTGGCTCTTCTCTAACAATTTTCTCACCATTTTTGGTTCTGTGTGTCTGTCTATAACCACACCTTAATAATTCGAAAGAATTTCAGAAAAATTACGAAAAGCACTGCCGTGATGTCAGGAGCTTTTGAGCGCTCGTACATGCACCTTGTAGGTAGATTCGCATTTTTTAGAAATCAATTGAAGGAATTTTCGACAGCTGTCAAGAAAATTCTGAAACTTAGGCGAAACTCCACACTGTCAGTGCTTCAGCTGATCAATTTTTTTTCGATAATTCGCTAGAATTTTCTACGGTTTCTATGGTCTTGGTGATGCGATCTGGACAAAATTTTGCACGTAGTTTGAATACATTATTCCTCAGCTAGGTGCATAATTCCATTCCAATCAGTAGTTTCGAAACTATCAGGAAAAAAATATTTTGAACGGCCATATTCACGGAACCCCAAGTCTAATTTTGCTCATTGATGAACGTGACCGCGATATTCGCGATCCAAACCCACCCTGAAAATTTCAAGTTCCTAGGCCTTTCCGTTCAAAAGTTACAATTTTCTATGGTTTCTATGCTTCTGGTCATGCGATCTGGACAAAATATTGCTTTAATATATCATTCTCGATTAAAATACAGAATTTCATCTCGATCGAATCCGTAGTTTCGAAATTATCGAGAAAACAAAATTTCAAACGACCGTATTTACGGAACTCCTAGTAAAATTCTGCTCATTGATAAACGCGAACGCGACATTTCAGATCCACACCTATCCTGAAAATTTCAAGTCCCTAGGCGTTTCCGTTCAAAAGTTACAATTTTCTATGGTTTCTATGGTTCTGGTCATGCGATCTGGACACAATTTCACATGTAGGTTGAACACCTAATTTTCCATTTGAGTGCAAAATTTCATCTCGATCAAATCTGTAGTTTTCAAGTAATCAGGGAAACAAAAGTTTGAACGGCCATATTTACGGAACCCCTAAAATAATGTTGCTCATAGATGAACGTGATCACGAAATTTGAGATCCACACCTAACCTGAAAATTTCTTTTTTTCTGACGGATTCGTCATCAGCGAGTTGAACATAGTCGATTGAGACCATTTTCGGCTCAAAATTCGAAAACAACAAAAAACCGTTCTGAGAATAATCTGTACCTTCAACATAACGTGCCGATTCCGGTGAAAGTGAATTGAGTCCTATGAACAGAAAAACCGTAAGTATAGCAGTGATCAGGTACTTTCATTTAAAAGGAATATTTCCGTAAATATTACAGGAATAAGATACAGGATATTACAGAAACTAGATATTATCTAGTAAAATATTATAAACTCAACAGGAATGTTTGGTATTTCTCACAGAAATTCAGATTTTTCTACCGGAATAAATCTTATTTAGCTAAAAGTATTTTAATCGATGTAGTACCATATAGTTGATGTTGTTTGGAATAAAATATCGATTGAAAAGCGACATGAAGGGTGTTAGCATTTGTAGACAGTAATTCCGTAATCAAATTCGCTAAATTGTGTCCGAAATCAGGCGAAAAATTCCTTTATATTTATAATAGAGTCTCTCATTACTGGTATTCAATGAATTTCTCTCTTATTCGGTAGAATAATGTTAAGATACTCTATGATATAATATAAATTCTTCCCCGATTCCAGACATCTATTCTCCAAGTCACTCTTCAGACAGAATTAATTACAAGGATGCCTCGTAAGCCTTTTTGAGTACGGACCGGACTAGGGTGCCGGAGGTCTGGGTTCGAATCCAGGCATGGATGTTGTGAATGTCTGAAAAATTGAGATGATGACTGAATATTGCAATCAATATGGTCGGAAAAATAAGATAAAATTATTGCAATACTCTCAAAACCACGTGGTTAATTTAATAGGAAATGCAAGAAATTCCCGTTAAATACTAGGTAGGTAACTACACAGGAAATTCCTGTTTTCTTCTCAGTATTATTTTCCTATTGAAATGACGAACTACAGTTTGGTTGCATCAACTAATGTGAATCTTGTTATTTCTAGAGGAATTAAACGACCTGAATTGTCACGTAAAATCAACTAAAATTTCCACTGTCGCTTATATAGGGAGAATTTCCTGTGAAAGCAATCGAATTCCTGTTGTATATACTGGAAATTTTCTTCGAGTGTAATAAAAGTTAAATGTTCAGAAAGAATATGGCCTTCAAAGTTGCCATTAATTTGTGTTTCCACTCATGAACGAAGAGCCATCTTCCTCATCTTGAGAGTTTTACATAACCGATATTTGGTGAAATCTTTTATTTGTTCTGTTTTAAAATGAGACCCACCTTCGAAAACACCCTGTATATCTGATACGTAAATCCATATGAACATCGAATAAAAACGAACAATTTTCAGGCAACTCGCTTATTATAGGATTAAAACAAACGGAGCGATCCCCAAGTTGAGTAATGGAGCCACTCTTCGTTACTTAGGGCACTCAAAGTAGTGTAAGCCCAAAATCTATCAGAAAAGCCCGGATGAATTATTTCCCCGCCAACTTACCACATTAATTGATACGAAAGAAGCTATTTCATTGATCGGATTATGTTGCTGAGAGATTCCATTGATGAATGAATTGGTTCTAGAACGCCAATCGTCGAATTTATTTCTTCGATCTCTGCCAACGTTTCTGGCAGTTCGACCATATAGCATCGACCGTTTAATGGTCGCCGAGCGTTTAATGAAAATCCGGCTGTTCTGATGGTGTTGAACGGACAATTTCGACGTAGAAAGTTCCTTGCGGTTCATTCCCTGAAGTTAACGTAGAAATGCGGTTGTACAACTGCGGAAGTCACGAACAGAATCTTGCATTCAATCGTCTATGTTGAACTTTATATTCTCATTTGACTTTTGAGTCGATTATGAAGTTTTTTTATTTTTTTTTGTAATTCCATTAACCTTATATATTTTGATACACCAAGCGTGTTATATAGATCCAACTGGAGAGTAATATGTCGCACAAAGGGCTTCAGGATCTAGTAACGGTCATGGTGCATACAACTATCACATCATTAAGCCGGGCAATATTTTGTGCACATCAAACCAATGGTTACCATTTCGAACAATTTCTGTAAAAAAATTGAATCAATTTTATCGGTAAGTGTGTGAACTTCCTCTTTGTTGAGCGCTCGTACTACTTACACGAGGGCTATATCATTTCGTCACGATGTTTGTATTTTTCGAATTTTGTGCCGAAAATGGTCTCGAACGACTATGTTCGCCTCACTGATTACGAATCCGTCGAAAAATTCGAGTCTGTCCGTCCGTCCGGCCGTATACACGATAACTCTCGAACGGAATGTCCTAGGAACTTGAAGTTTTCAGGGTAGGTTCGAATTTCGAATGCCGCGGTTAAGTTCGTTATTGAAAAAAATTCGCCTAGGGGTTCCGTAAATATGGCCGCTCGAAATTTTGTTTTTCTGATTACTTAGAAAATACTGATTCGATCGAAGTGAAATTTTGCACTCGGATGGAGAATTGAGTTTTCAAGCTACCTGTAAAATTTTGTACAGCTCGCATGACCAGAACCATAGAAACCATAGAAAATTATAACTTTGTAATGGAAAGGCCTAGGGACTTGAAATTTTCAGGATAGGTGTGGATCTCGAATGTTGCGGTCACGTTCATTAATGAGCAAAATAAGACTTGGGGTTCCGTGAATATGGCCGTTTGAAATTCAAATTTCTTGATAATTCTAAAACTATGGATTTGATGGTGACGAAATTCTGTATTGGAATCGAGAATGATATATTCGAGCTAAATTTTTTCCAGATCGCATGATCAGAACCATAGAAACCATAGAAAATAATAACTTTCGAACGGAAAGGCCTAGGGACTTGAAATTTTCAGGATAGGTTCGGATCGTGAATTTCGTGGTTACGTTCATCAATGAGCAAAATTAGACTTGGGATTCCGTAAATATAGCCGTTCAAACTTTTTTTTCCTGATAATTTCGAAACTATTCATTGAATTGGAATGAAGTTTCGCACATAGATGAAGAATAATGTATTCAAAATACGTGGGAAATTTTGTCCAGATCGCATTACCAAGACCATAGCTATCGTAGGAAATTCTAGCGAATTATCGAAAAAAAATTGGTCACCTAATGCACTGACGAGAAGTCTGGACTTTCGCCTTAGTTTGAAATTTTTTTCGACAGCTGTCAGAATCTTTCCAATTGGTTTCTAAAACTGGAGAATGCGAATCTACCTACAAGGTGGATGAACGAGCGCTCAAAAGCTCCTGTCTTCACGGCAGTGCTTTTCTAAATTTTTTTTATAGGACCTTTTCGCTTTCCTTAGTTTGAACTTCAATAATTATATCGTTCAGGAAAAATCTCCTACCAAAAGTATAAAGAGAATATACAAATTTGGGATGAATTGTAGTGCCTAGAAAAAAACTTGAAGGAAGTCGGGTAGTTCATTTGCATTATGAAGGAATGCACATGGCATAGTGATATAATACGATCCAGAGTCGAATTAAAATGATGATTTCCAAAATTTTTTGGACTTTTTTCGAATTGAATATTTTATTATGATAAACTTCCGGCGAAATGATCTCCTTTGATGAGTTCTAGCACCTGTCAAAGAAGGCCTCACTCTTGAAAACCCCCTGTATACACACAAATTTCAGCGGCGAATAGTTTCTGTGATAGGTACCGAAGTTTTTGAAAAAAATATTTTCTATTCTTATAGTTGTACAATCCTCAAGAACCATCTTTTTCTCTTTCTTTGAGTGAATTCACCTGTCGTCAAAATGTCCAAGGGGAGCACTCTTGATGTAACTGAGGAATAAAAAAAATTCCAACGCAACTGCGAGTGTGTGGTATCATCATAAAGGTCTCCAAAAATTATATATAAGGTTTGAAAGTCAAGTCAATAGTTATGGTGAGTTATGAGCTCCTAAAGTTGTCAAAGGTGCAATATCTCCTCTAAATTTCCAACTATTTGGTGGAATATCCCAAGAACATTCAAGCTGGGAGAACTTGAGAAACACTCCTGGTTGAAAGAGATATGTTTGGTTGTTTTTGAACTAAAATAAACGTGAGCTTTTACTACAAAAACCTCCACTATGCACATTTGGCTACTTTTTCTTATTTATTATTATCTGGTTTTCGGTTTCCGACACAAGGTATTTTAATTGCTATAATAAATCCAGTACAAAGTTTCTCAAAGTTTCCTAACATCGTATATAGTTCATTCTCTCATTGGTTTATTCTTCGACGAATTCAACCTACTTGAACTTCAAAACAACCATTCTAATAACAGCAGTTTAATCCGAAACTCTCGAAATTATATGGAGTCAAACAGCTGAAACCATTCAGTATTCACCTAGTTATATTCCTTCGTATCGCGAGAAACCATTTGGGAATTGACAAAAGTCCTTTCGTTGAATGCTTATCTGATTAGGATTCAACGTAAGGATTTAGACATTTTTTCCTGAACGTATTTCGAAGATTTATCATCGAGAATAAAGAACCAAATTTTAGCAAATTTCACCCAAAATCTCTTATTTCGTTTCCCCCATTCCATAAGTTTTTTACACATAAGGAATGAACAAAATCTAAAACATCATCAAAAATGAGTCATCACCCTTGAGGTTGTTTTTGAACTGGTCATTTCAGATACTCAAGAGAGTTGGAAAAACCAGGGACAAAATACTTTTCTTCTAAAATGAAAACAATTTTGTTGAAAAAAGTTGAACTACATCTTTAGTATAATTCAATTTCGAATCCGATAAGCAAAATGAAATTTTCATGGCTCTAATTTCAGTAAAACTCTGCCATTTTATTTGAAAGAATTTGTATAACTGGTGGCTCGACGTGTATGTATGCTGAGTCACAAATCCGCCTCGAATCCATTTCAACGAATGGGGAAGTACAAAAAAAAATGCTGACTACATTATTCCCTAATGAGGAAAACTCTCTTCATCCCTGATATCCTTCATCCACCGATCAAAAACGATGAAAGATTAATATTCAAATTTTTTCCTCTTGACGCCGAAAAACGCGGAATTAAATGACAGCGCCTCCTTTCTAGTCAAGTCTGAAGAATCCAAATTAATTTCATGGAAATTTCTTTAATTACTTCAGTTCTGTGAGGACGTTCTAGATGTTCAATCTACTTGCAAATTGGTACACTTGTTGAAGAATCGTGGCAGTTTTACTATTCGATTTTTCAGTTTAGTCTTCAATGCAGTTACCTCTAGGAATATATCTTCCCAATTTTAATTGCGGCGGTTTTTTACTCGTGCATCGTAGATTGGCATTTTCTCGTCACTTGGTCTGCGTTAATTGTAACTGCTTAATTTGAATTTGATTAAAGCCAGAATTTGACGTGATGGGAATCTTCTCATTGAAATGAAATACTTGTTGTTGGCATAGACTCGACAACTTTTGGAATGATGTTGATTTATAGGTCTGGAAAAATGAGTTTGGGATTTTCTAAACTCAGCAGGGACTGTAGATAGGTTTGTGGTTGAGAAGGATGTTCGTCCAACGGTTGAAGTAAAATGCAACAGGGTGATTTTCCAACCCCAATTCTTGGTTGTGTTAATTGTCGTTATAAGAGGTTGAAATATTTTGCTATTGATCACCAGTATTTTCTCGAAAAAAACTCGAATGTATCATGGAATTCTGCATTGATATTTGTTAATGTTTAGGAAAAAACATGTGATGGAAAAAAAATATTCGTATGCCAGCTAAGCCCTACTTCAAAAGTTCATGGAAATCTTGACCTCGTTATTCTTGAAGCAGCGCAATCTACCATCAATACTTATATGGGTGACCGCATCCATGTTTTTCTTCTACGAAAAGCACAAAAATCTTCTCGACGTGCACATTTTTTCACCAAAACGTCGCAAAAGAATGTACTTCTGAAACATCCAAAAATTTCGTTGCATCGAAAGCTCTCGAGATCATTCCGATAAACGCATAATGTTTCTAGCTTTTAAAGTCGTCTCGAATTTTAATGTAACGAAGAGGACTGAGGACACCGTTAAATGAACAGCTGCAATTTCTTGTATGTCATTACTTCTGTCGGCATACAGCCTCTCTGCATGAAAAAAAATATATTCCATTTAAACACTCGGCGAATCTATCTCGTTCGAAAATACCGGATCCCGTCATTTTATGTAATTGAATTTCAGAACCCCAGTTTCGCAATCTAAACAGAAAGCGGTAATGAAATAACATGCTATCCAACCGTTATATAAAACCTAGTTTCGTAAATGGACGAGATGCGTTGATGCGGAAGTTTCGGAAAAAGTGATTTTTAGAGTGGACAACACAAGTTCCGGTTTATCGCATTATTCGTATTTTTGTGGTCCTTCAAATGTGTATCGATTAGCCTGAACGAAAGCTATATTTTTGACGAGTATAGGTGGTAAAAACGTTTTATTGTAGGCTTGGCATGAGTGCCTTCATTCAGTTGTGTGTACTTTAGTTTACCACTTAATTTCGAACCGAGAGGGCCATTTTTGTACTACTCAGTTTATGAGCTTTGAGGTTTACAACGGTCGATGAAAACACTCCATAATTCACAGCAAGGTTATTTTATCCATTTCGCCCCATATTTCTCATGTTTCACCAACACCCTAATAGTGATTTTATATAGCGAAATAGTATAACTCAAAATAAAATAATAATAAAATATAAGAACATAACATAACATAACTTGCACTTGAATGCATTATACAGCGAATAATGTAATCTAAATTTCAAAATAACGGATTCTACCATCGTGATCCACCTCAGATTCTAAGCGCTATTGAGTTCTGAATTAAAAATCTTTTTGTACCAGTTTCAACTCAACATATTAGTCTTTCGTGAAGTTGCGTTAACAATTCGAAAAATTTTACATATTCAATTTTTACAGTTGACATTGAGGTTCACTAATATAATTGATCGCTGCCACCAACATATTGTTTCAAAACAACCTTTTTAGCGCTCTCTATTTTTCGAATTTTGAGCCAAAAACGGTCGACAAGGTTCGACTCACTGATGACGAATCCGTCGAAAAATTCAAGTATGTCCCCTCATCCGTCCGGCCGTAAGCCCGATAACTCTCGAACGGAACACCCAGCGTCTTGAAATTTTCAGTGTGACTTCAGTCCCCAAATGCAACGGTAAAGTTCGTTAATAGGCAGACTTCCATCAGGGGTTCCGTAAATATGGCCGTTCGAAATTTTGTTCTCCTGATTACTTCGAAACTATAGATTCGATCGAGATGACCCACATGGAAAATGACGTGTTCAAGCTACATTCAAAATTTGGTCTATATCGCATGACCAGAACCAAAGAAACCATGAAAAAACATACACTTTTGAACGGAAAGGCCTAGTTACTTGAAATATTCAGGATTGGTTTGGATCTCGAATGTCGTGGTCACGTTCACCAATGAGCAAAATTAAACTGGGGGTTCCGTTAATATGGTAGTCTCAAATTAAGATTTCTCGATAATTTCCAATCTCGGATTCGATCGTGATGAAATTTCGTATTGTAATGAAGAATAATATATTCAAGCAACATTTTGTCCAGATCGCATCACCAGAACCATAGAAACCATAGAAAATTATAACTTTCGAACGGAAAAGCCTAGGGGCTTGAAATTTTCAGGGTAGGTTAGGATCGCCAATGTCGCTGCCACGTTTATCGATGAGCAAATTCGAGAGCAAAATAAGACTAGTTGTTCCGTAAATATGGATGTTCAACATATTTTTTTCCTGATAATTTCGAAACTACTCATCGGATTGGAATGAAATTTGCACATAGATGAAGAATAGTGTATTCAAAGTACGTGGGAAATTTTGTCCAGATCACATTACCAAGACCTCAGATACCGTAGGAAATTCTAGCGAATTATCGAAAAGAAAATTGGTCACCTGCATTATAGTCTCGAGCAAGTCTGGAGTCTCGCCTTAGTTTGAAATTTTTTTTGACAGCAGCCAAAACTTTTCTTACTGAAAAATGCGAATCTATGTACAAGGTGGATGAACGAGCGCTCAAGAGCTCCTGACCACACGACAGTGCTTCTCATCAATTTTTTATGTCATAAACTTGAAATCTATCGGATGAGATTGGGATACCGAAGCTGAATTGTAACATTTCGAGACGAAAAACAAATGAATATTCCCATAATCTTTTTATGTTGAAAGATAAAATTGAATGAAATATTCGAATCTCTACAAAAATATGTTGGTAGATATGTCAACAAAAATAACGTGCAGTCAAAAACTGAAAAATGAAACATAACGTAAAGTCAGGAGCTTTTTCGCGCGTTTTTTCTGTGTATCAATACGGCCTTCAGTGTTCATTGTCAGTATGACAAATACTGTAATTTAATTTTCAAGAACTTCAATACATGGAATCACCAAATTATATTGAAAATATTACAAAAAATTGCACATGGAGAGGGAGCTAGAATTTCCACATGAATCATATAATCGTCGCCCCATATACATATAGACACAAAATTTTAGCAAGATATGGTGAAGTTCCGTATCTTACAACTAAATACAAAGTTTCAATTCGATCGGATTCGTATTTCTCGAATCATTGAGAAGAATGAAGAATGGCTATATTTCGACAGATTTCGCCTACCTACGATTATGACCGGCGCATTAGGTCCCCGAAGGTACCCCCAAAAATTTCGAACCGCTAGGCCTCTTCTTTCCAGAGTTCACGGACAGAATTGAATTTGACCACAAATTTTTCATCTCTGAGCACAACCCTATCTTTAAGATCAACTTGGCTCAAAAATAAAAAAACATATTTTGGCAAAACGTTAACAAGACAGGTGCAAAAATGTACAGTACAAACTTCAATAGATTTATAACCATTTCATAGAATATAGTGACATCGAATTAATATCTATTTGAATTAAATAAACAAAATTCAAAATGTTGTATCAAAGAAAGCTCAAGAGAGCTCGTTCCTCTTTCATTCGCGCCTTGCGCCCTTAAAACAAACTGGAGGTTAGGCTGGAATGAGGCATTCCAGATAAATATGAACCGTGTAAATGGATATTCGAAGTTAAATTAAAATGTCAAAGCCGTAAATAGAATTATTTATTGCTTGCTCTTCTGGAATTGCGTTCAATATCGACGTGATGCAGAACAGGACTGAAACTAGTTTTTCAGGTCAACATCGTGATTGAACTTGGGATTTCATAATGGAAGTTTTTATATCTGATGAATGTACTCGATTTAGCCTTGATTTTAATCAGAAAGCTTCTATATTATATTTCACACTGTGGCCGGTAGGTACGTACCTAATCCAGATTCATCTGAAATATTTAATTATTTTTCACTATTTCTACTTAAAAGTTCAATGCCCATAATTATTATAAATCTGTTAAAGTCCTACATTCGGAGAATATATGAGTATATTTTCATTATCAGTTGATTTTAATTGTTGGAGACGTGGTGTTTATTAAGGTGGAGATTTTTTTTGACAGGTGCTAAAACTCATCAAAATAAGTCAAGATTCCAAAAATGCTTCACAGAAAATATTCACCAGCACCGCGTATTTCGAAATCAAAGTTACCCGTGAATCTGAGAAATTTTCATCACGGTCCTGTCTTAGGTATGTATTAAGATCTGAATGTGTTTATTGAATGTTCAGTTTGAGCGTAGGATTTTGGTTTTTTGAAAGTTTATTCATCGCTGTCTTTATTTCCTTAATTCCGTCGCTCGTTTCGTTATTTGTTGAGATGTTCCAAATATCTGTGTTTTTTCAATCGAATTTCAAGATTTTCCTGAGATGAGTTTTCACATCATAAAATAAAAATTGAACCTGCTACAATTTCCATTGACAGAAAAATAAACACCGTTACCCGTCACACTTCACAAGGTAAAATCATTCTTCAAATTCTTTATGACTGATGAGTGTCACTTATGTATTATAAACCAGAAGGCAATTTTACCTTGGAAACTGATAAGTTGATTAGACTTCCTCCTGCTTCTATTTCGGTCCTCTAGTCGCAATCACCAATTTCACGCAATCAAGCCGAACCTCATTGAAGTTTTACTCTGGAAATTATTTTCAACACGAACCTCCACGATTATGAACTTGAAACTGTGTTAATGCTTGTAGCACATTAGACCTTATCTAATGCAAAATTTTACTATGATTTCACTATTTTACCGTGATTCAACTTCCATGAAAATTTTTCAGTCATTCGATCCAATTAGCTGATGATTTCAAAAATTTCACCGATTATCAACATCTCCAGGTTTTGGATGAATTTGTTGCGTAATTGACCGAATAATGCATCTCTAAAGGTAACAAAACCTTTATGAGGGATATAAAATACATTATGAGCTGATACCTGATAGGTGGTGTAAGTATATGCATTATACTTTGCTGCTGCCTACGAGTTGCTTCATGTTCAAACAGTTCTCTCAGGGTGGCCATCGGATGACCTTGCGCTACGGTAATGAGGCTTTTACGTTCCATTCTATGCGGATCATGAGGATCCTCTTGTGACTAGCTCGTATGAGGTAGATATAGACTAGTAATTAATCATGAAAAATGTAGGTAATATCGGAAGGAAAGTTTTTTTGAGTCGCTGGCAACAAAGCTGTGCACTACTCAGCTTTAATTCTGAAACTGGAATATACATTCTGCTATTTAGGTCAGAGAGAGTTCAGATTAGATTAAATTAGGGGTGAACGATTGACCTCGAGGTACCGCAACCATCTGATTTTTGTGCGTAACCATCTCAGAGAAATAGGTTCACTTTACTTCATTTCGTTCCCGATTTAATAACCTTGAAGAAAAAATGTAACAAGTCCCCATTGCCTTCATGAAATGTTTCAAAAAACCTGTGTGGGTTTTATAACCCAATATAATTTTTCTCGGTCACAAAAGACATAAATTTTTTATCTGATGAAACAATGCTTTCTCGACCCCCTTCAGATGATGAATTTGCTCTGGAGATATTTCATCTCGGAATATTGCTATAAATAACTCTGGATTATATTTCCAATTGGAGAAGCGTCAGAGACAATGCTTTTCCTTCGCCCCCCCTTCAATTTATACAAGATATTTTGTCAACGCCAACCCTTTCAATGCAAATTCCTTCGAATTTTAAGTTTCTCTTTCCCGGCTGCTGATTACCTCTTGTCGTTTCAACTTGTGTACTTTACCTCGGACGTTAGGCAAATTTTATTCGATTCGGCTTCTCTATCTGGAAAATTAGGACCTGTCGCTGACGAAGGATGACATTTGAATTATTTCGATGTAGAAAACTGGCCGCAACCCAAGATGAAGCATGAAGCAGAAGAAGATCTGTGAAAGTGTTATATTTATGTTGGGTATTTCTCAACTTTGTTAGCGGGTTGAAGCTTCGTATTGGAAGAAGCTGAACTAGAATAATGTTAATCGCTAATCTAGTTCGATGAATTTGTCGTCGATAACCTTCGTTATTTGACACATAAAACCGTCCAATGAAAGGAGTTCTGCGAAAAAATGTTTTCATCTGGAATTCACTGCCTGCATGAATACATTTTATTTATGAATTTGACGTTGCGAAAGCAATAAACACCAATGGAAGGGAAGACAGAAAATCAATTATTGGTTTCTGTTTCGAAATAAGAATCTAGACGACGTGTTCCAAAAGGTGAAGTCGATTGTTGCAGTTATAAACTTGCCCTTTTGCAGACGCTTTTTATAACGATCGAATTTCTTCTATCGTGACTGTAATGGAGTGGATTAAAAGGCAATCCTTCTCCTTTATATTTTATTATGTTCTTCAATGTTCCTTCTTCAACTCTTTCCATTTACCCCCCAAAAACGCGCCCTTGCTAACATGCCCGATAGCATCGAGTGGAGACTTTTTTGTCTACTGAGTGGAACCTAAATCCTACTTGAACTCCAAATTTTATATCTGAAATACTCGCTGCAAAATATGTTAGCCATACATTTATGAAATTCGCCTGTTGAAATTATTTATATTTTCAATCGATTCTTTCAACACTTTATTCATAAAACATTCACGATTTGATTCGAAAAGTGATTAATGTTTTGTCCGAGTTATTTTTCATTGTGAATTTTATGCTCACGCTAGCATAAGTCCTCTAATTATCAACACGCAACCCAGGAAACCAGTCAAAAATTGCTTCATCACAATGATATTGTTGTAAAAATTGGACGTGTCGTTGAAATTAAATGAGTTTTCCTATAAAAGGTGTGACGTTCTGTGTTATGTTGCCAGTGTTTGAATTTGTAATGTATTCGCTCTGTGATTTATATAGTCAACCTGACGGTCATATGCGTAGATTCTGTATTAAAGTGAAGTAGTATTTTTTTTGTTTCATCCAACTTCTCAAAAAAAAAATATCACACATGAAATCTGAAAAAACTCATTTTATCGATGTCCAAAATTTCAGCAGTATATGGCGAATGGTTTCTGAGAGACCGGAGTTCTCGAAAATAATTTTTGTTTATTCTTCTTGATCTTAGACGAATTCCAGTTTTTATTATCAGAGAAGGAACACGGTTCATTTTTCTGATAGAATCAAAAAAATTCCATGCAAAAAACTGGAGATTTTCTCATTTCAGACGAATTTTCTCGAGAAAAAAAAAATTCAAAAGATACATTGAGATGATTTAGATTTTTATCAAGAATCTGATTGAGTATGTCTGAAAATTGAAAAACGAAAGTCGGATAATGCATTGGTCGGACCTTTTTCACGGTCCGTTCTGAAATACCTACATCATTTCTAACCACTATTTTTCTCCAATCAGAAAAGTTTGCTTATCTATCGCATTTAACATCAATAAACAAAACAATTGTCAAATATAGTAGAAGGTTATTTAATTATCTTGAAGAAAACGTCTTTACACGATTTTGCAGTGTGTCAACTTGAAAAGGTACCACCCTTAATATCTGTTGTAATGAAATATGAAAATAATAATTTTTTACTATAACATTCTCAAAATCTTTTGTAGTAAAAAATTTTTCATTATTTTCATGTTTCATCTCAACTCTTGATATCGTAACTGTTCTACATTTTTTTTTTCTGAAGTACTAGCAGAAATTATAAAAAGCACTGCCGTGAAGTCAGGAGCTTTTAATTAAGAGCTCGTTTATTCACCTTGTAGGTAGATTCGCATTTTCCAGTTTCAGAAACCAATTGAAAAACTTTTTGACTGTCAAAAAAAAAACTAAGGCGAAACTCCAGACTTCACGTCAGTGATTTAGGTGACTAATTTTTTTTCGATAATTCGCTAGAATCTATGGTCTTGGTAATGCGATCTGGACAAAATTTCGCACGTAGATTGAATACATTATTTCTCATCTATGTTCAAAATTCATTCCAATCTAATCAATAGTTTTGAAATTATAAGGAAAAAAATATTTTGAACGGCCATATTCACGGAATCCTAGTCCAATTTGGCTCATTGATAAACGTTACCGCGACATTCGAGATCCACACCTATCCTGAAAATTTCAAGTCCCTAGGCCTTTCTGTTCGAAAGTTATGATTTTCTATGGAAGAATTATTCATCCATTCCTTCATGTTCAAAAATATATATATAATAAAATAAATGGAAATTTTTCATAGCAATCGTAAAATGTTTGATTCAAGTTCACATACTCCTCGTGTCAATTATTCAATTACGAATTTTATGAGAACTGTGATTAACTTCCATTCAACATGAAGGACCTTTTCATAATAACCCTGAAAATTATTGAATTACCCCAATTAAACGGAACACAATAAACACAGCATTCTCAATTGCTATTCCACAACTGTTCGAATATGTATCCCGCATTTTTTCACAACCAACGGAAGTCAGTATTAGAAAACGTGGGATTAACGCAGCCTGAAATACTGCAACGAATTCAAGGTGTTGCTATTAAGTGAAAAACGTGCTCGGACTCAAAATAAGGGCTTTGGAATCCTGCGTAACGAACATGCAATGCGTTTCTGCAAATTATACTCTCATAGAATGCTGGAAAGACTCTTAATGGATATACAAAAATTTTCTAGGACTTGTTGGAGAATGTCTGTAATTATGTGCTGGTTTTAAAGTACGTATCAGGGTTCTCTGAAAGATGTTTGATAAATATCAAGACTAACTACAGAGTTTCAATTCGATGGGATTGGTATTTTTCGAATCATTGAAAATAATTCAGATGACTATATGTACGAGACCCTCTGGCGGATTTTGTCCATTTACGAAATGGACCGGCGCATTCATATCTCGGAGGTCCCCTGAAAGCTCAGAATTCTGGGGTTTTGCTACCGAATCTTAAGGTCTGGTCGACCAGACAGATTTGAATTCGTTCACGAAATATTCATCTTCGAAGTCAGGAAATAACAGACTTTTGGGTAAAATGATAAAACACTTGTTCGTATAAGAACCTTTGTTTTTTTTCATTAATTTAGTTGAATATCGATCCTTAAAATTCAACATTTCGAATCATGCTTCAATTTTCACTAAGTTTAATTTTAATTAATTAATTAATTTTAATTAATTTTTGGTTCAAACCCTCTCGCTTGAGCCTTCATCAATATTTTTTCAAAATACATCAGAATATTCTTTAATTCAATAGTCAGAGTGCCTTTCTCGGATGGAGAGGTATTTCAACGAAATTAATTATCGAATACTAAATCGATGAAAAACGAACTAACTAGAAATCATTAGACTCTGTGGTCAAAAAGCGAATAGTCAATGTCAAATCACGGGTTGCCAACTGAAAATAACAAAAAGGATGTTATACCGTGTGAACTGAGGTTCTCTTAATCTACACCTATTTTTCACTTGATCTTCATCAGTTCTCATTTCAGATTCTGTATACTATGATAAAATTAACGAGGAGTGAGGGTTAACCCTCACTCCACTTATAATTTTGAAACGAAAAATTAAAACATTAACAATATGATGAAGGAATAAGAACCGAATATATTATGAGTCTTCCACAATATCGAGGGTTCCAATAAAGAGAATAGAATTATGATACTCATTTCAGAACATTCCACGACATCCTCAATTTTTTCATTCTCCTCGAAATTCTTCACGGAAAATTTTTCTGCCAAAGTACAAAACAATAGAACAATTCACCACTCACATTACTTCTGTTGGAAACTAACTTCAACCAAGAAAAGAAAATAAAACGAATGGAGTGGGAAGATTCATCAGGGTTTTGCCGTGAAGCACAATATTGGAGTTTCCGTTGGAGCCAGCTCCTGGGAATTGCGGTATACATTCTCGCAGCGGCCATATCAACATTTGTCCGCCCAAAAACTAACCGAATGTGGTAGATACTATCGCATGTTGAATGGGATGACCTTTCAAACTTTTGCCCATCAGTTTATCAAGGAGTTGGTGGTGTAACAGCGAACGTACGGATGTAAATTTCTAGTTGGAAACAGGGGGTAGGAGAAGTGAAAGGACATATCTGGAGATAAATGCATGCCAGCAAACATTTCAGTTTATGATGTTCGTGAAATGTAGCATTGGGAGTATTCCATAGATTGCGTAGATATTAAAAACAGATGAATCTTACGTTGACATTTCGAAAAACATCAAATGTAAAATGTTAGAATAAAAATCACAAGTTCATCAATCATTATCCTGAGACATTCGTCGGAAAACATAATCTTGACAGAAAGTCAGGTTCAACACAAATATGCTGACCTTTCAGTAAGAATAACAGTTCAAATCAAGAAATTAAAAAAAAATTCAGAAAAGCACTGCCGTGAAGGCAGGAGCATTTGAGCGCTCGTACATGCACCTCGTAGGTAGATTCGCATTTTCCAGTTTTAGAAATCAATTGAAGGAATTTTCGACAGCTGTCAAAAAAATTCTGTGACTTAGGCGAAACTCCAGATTTCATGTCAGTGCTTCAGCTGATCAATTTTTTTTCGATAATTCGCTAGAATTTTCTACGGTATCTATGGTCTTGGTGATGTGATCTGGACAAAATTTTGCAAGTAGTTTGAATATATTATTCCTCAGCTAGGTGCATAATTTCATTCCAATCCGATCAGTAGTTTCGGAAAACAATATTTTGAACGGCATAATTACGGTACCCCTAGTCTAATTTTGCTCATTGATGAACATGACCGCGATATTCGCGATCCAAACCCACCCTGAAAATTGCAAGTTCCTAGGCCTTTCCGTTCGAAAGTTACAATTTTCTATGGTTTCTATGGTTCTGGTCATGAGATCTGGACAAAATATTGCTTTAATATATCATTCTCGATTAAAATACAAAATTTCATCTCGATCGAATCCGTAGTTTCGAAATTATCGAGAAAACAAAATTTCAAACGACCGTATTTACGGAACCCCTAGTATAATTCTGCTCATTGATAAACGTGATCGCGACATTTATGATTCACACCTATCCTGGAAATTTCAAGTCCCTAGGCCTTTCCGTTCGAAAGTTATGATTTTCTATGGTTTCTATGGTTCTGGTCATGCGATCTGGACAAAATTCCACATGTAGCTTGAACACCTCATTTTCCATTTGGGTGCAAAATTTCATCTCGATCAAATCTGTAGTTTTCAAGTAATCAGGGAAACAAAACTTTGAACGGCCATATTTACGGAACCCCTAGAATAATGTTGCTCATAGATGAACGTGATCACGATATTCGAGATCCATACCTATCCTGAAAATTTCAAGTCCCTAGGCGTTTCCGTTCAAAAGTTACAATTTTCTATGGTTTCTACGGTTCCGGTGATGCGATCTGGACAAAATTCCACATGTAGCTTGAACAACTCATTTTCCATTTGGGTGCAAAATTTCATCTCGATCAAATCTGTAGTTTTCAAGTAATCAGGGAAACAAAACTTTGAACGGCCATATTTACGGAACACCTGGTGGAATTCAGCCCATCAACGAACTTAACCGAGGCTTTCGGAAACTGAACCCACACTGAAAATTTCAAGTCTCTAGGTTGTTCCTTTCGAGAGTTATCGTGCTTACGGCCGGACGGACAGACTCGAATTTTCCGACGGATTCGTCGTCAGTGATTGAGACCATTTTCGGCTCAAAATTCGAAAACTACAGACATCGTGACGAAATGATATAGCCCTCTTGTAAGTAGTACGAGCGCTCAAAAACATTGAATCTACTCATGAGAAATAAACTGTATGGACAATTCCGGAAATTTGCCGAACGACCAATTAGAATTGTACAATTCGATCTATTGAACAAGGTTTCTCGAAGCATGTCGAAAATCTCAAAGAATGTTATCTACCGTCCTTCTGATGTTGTTTCTCCCTGATATATCTGTGTTGAACCCATAGGCACACTTAACAATATATGGACTGTGTATTGAGATATCATGTCACAAGTATAGAAAAAGATGGGTTATGTCGCCAATAATTTCATCTTTCTTCATGCAATCGGAGATAGTGAGCAATAGGCTATGGTTGAACCTCATCTTTCAAAAAGACATGGCTGCATTTTACGCGTGTAAGATGGATTTTTATCATGTAAAGGCCTGCTCAATCAGAGACCCATTCTTCATAACCGAGGTTTTAGATTACCACTGACATAATTAATTCAAACCCACAGTAATCTAGATTGAGATCATTTTGTACCTATATTACTCCAGAATTTCTAAATACGTCATTCTCATAACTTCACTCATTATATTTATTTATTCATATGCATTGAGCGAAGTTGAAATTATGCTGGAAATTGATAAATTAATATCGAAAGATAAATATTCAGCGTTTCGTTATATTTCAATCAATATAATGTTTGGGATGTTGTAATGTTCAATTATTCAAATTCAATCAAAGTTTGCGTGAAAGCCCAAGAAATAGATCACAGCTACTGACAGCCATTTGCACTTTTAGGATTTTTATTAGCAGTTTCTGAGAGGAACAACCAGGTGGTCTAATCAATATTAATAAATGAACTAATATCTCGGAATTATCGTTTAACTTGCAGCTAACGAAATCTGGAAAAATAAAAAAGTCGTCAATCAAAGCTGCCAAAATTCGTTCCCTGTTGTCGGTTATAATTTTGCGTTGCCTCAATGGAGTGATGAGATTCCTCCCACGATCAAACTCCGGGAAGTATTCGTGGAGTTCTATTTACAGTATCTTTTGTTTCGATGAAAAAAAAAGCGACGGGGAATTCCGCCGAAGCACGATCCGCATAAATAGTGGTGTCTGAATTGTATAGAGGGGTGGTTTCTGTTTGGATGAAATTCTGAGGCAGTGTCCAATTCCGTGAACCACAGGCGACCGGTCGGTTATTGAGATAACATGGAAAAGCTGATTAGGTTCTGGATATTTTTATTTCTTTCACTGATTCCTCTTTTGAGAGTGGGCCAAAATTGATTGATTCGTTTTAAGTCATTATACCCAATGATGGATTATTGGAAAAGTTCATGAGAAACTTTCTTGAAGTATCTAGGGCTTTGGTTTAGGGACCTGGAACTTCTTCAATTGACCATATGGAACAAGGGTGGGGCTTTGGTGGCACATTTGAGATTCTCGCATTGGCACTCCTAAATGTTATTCAGTGCAAATTAAATACAGGAATACATTGAATTTGGGGCAAAGATCAACCACTGTTTTGGATCGATCCATTCTAAGAGTTGAAAATGTAGATATCAATGAGAAAAATGTAACCGTAATGGTAGCCAACATCGAAAAAATTCAGACGTATTCTTGGTATTTCAACCAATGAATTACATCTTTTTTCATCTCTTTTTATTTCCATCATTTTCATCTCTTGTGAATTTCTTGTTCGAGGGATTGTCATTGTTTACTGTGAATTTTGTAGAGCACAAACGGTAATTTTTTTTTTGCATTCAGATGGCTCTATTCATCAAGTATATAGTTATACTATTTCCAATAAATCGTTGAAATATTGGCTTATTTATTATTATTTTCGAAAGTATTATCACCTGTAGTAAATGTATATTCTATTGTGGAGACGGGGTAACATTACACACCAAAATTAATTTCCTAGGGACCTTATTTGATATTTACTCTTATTTTCATGTAGAGGATAATCAAAATGTCAGCACTGAAAAATTATCAAAAATTATTCTTTTCGACTGAAATTTTTGTGGCATTTTCGAAGACCTCTTTAACGATATCCCATTTATGTGCACTGGATTTTTTCCCTACATCCAATATTCATGACGAAAGCCACCCTCATTTTTATACCGATTCATAGAAGCCTCCCAAATTTCATCTATATAGTGCAAATAGGCGCCATGTGAAATAGCTGTGCCATAAAGACATACGAACGGACATGACGAAATTATGGGGTTTGCTCGTAAGAATTGCGAATAATTGTTTTTCATTAAAAAAGGATGTATGTGCATCCACTCAAGACTGAAAATGTTTTATCCTCGGTTAAAAATTCAAGAAGCTCTAATTAAATCGGAAGAGGGAGTATTCGTTCAGCCAAGGAAAACTCAATTACTGACTTCGTGCAAGTTGATCTTCATTCATTTTCTACCCTGATTGAATTCTCAAGATCTAACATGCCGGGCTTGTTTTACAGCATAGAATTTAATGAGATGTTCATTTTCAAAGCATCTCCTCGAAATGCAATATTTGAGTGAAATCACAGATTAATTACCCATCCTATTTGCATGTAGGCATGTATAATCAGCACGACTTAGTCTATAGGTAAATTAGACCAATTACGAACATATACAAACGCTATCTCATAAGGGGTTTTATTTCGTTTGACATGTTTCTTTGACGATTCCACCGAGAGATTCAAGTTCGATATGCTCAAAGTTTCTTTTGAAGTATATCTACTCATTGCGTATTAGGATGACTATGTTTGGGAATTATATCTGTCAGTCAGTAATACTTATAACGAGATTGATGGGATTTGAGATATTCCGTGTCATTGAAATTGTTACTAATTAGTTTATATTTGATCTTCGAATTTCATGAAAAAAATTTGAATTTCGATGGAGCTTTTACGCTTAGATTATTGTTTTGTCTACATTCTGATACCCATGCTGAAATTTGCGGACAAATAAATCTCGAAAATGCTATTCAGATTTTCAAACTCTCCCCAACTTTCAATAAACAATGAACAAGTACCACAAACCCAAACTGCAAATTGTCTAATGCTTAACTAACAGCGCATTATGCAAAAGAATAAAAAATATATGTAGAGGCAAATATGAGACTTAAAACTTTGGATTACTTTGGAATAACTTTGATATTTGAAATCTCATAATTTGTAAGTTGAAAAACATATCAACATTAGTCGAATTTTCACATCTGTTGGCAATCATTATTTGAGGGGTGAAGGAAAAAATTACGAAAAGCACTGCCGTGAAGGCAGGAGCTTTTGAGCGCTCGTACATGGACCTTGTAGGTAGATTCGCATTCTCCAGTTTGAGAAACCAATTGGAAAGATTTTGACAGCTGTCAAAGAGAATTTCAAACTAACGCGAAAATCCAGACTTAACGTCAGTGCTTTGGTGACCATTTTTTTTTTCGATAATTCGGTAATTTGGTAATGCGATCTGGACAAAATTTCTCACATAGTTTGAATACATTATTCTTCATATATGTGCGAAATTTCATTTCAATCCAATAAGTATTTTCGAAATTATCAGGAAAAATATATTTTGAACGGCTATATTTACGGAACCCCTAGTCTAATTTTGCTCATTGCTGAAAGTGATCGCGAAATTCGCGATCCGAACCTATCCTAAGAATTTCAAATCCCTAGGCATTTCCGTTCGAAAGTTATGATTTTCTATGGTTTCTATGGTTCTGATCATGCGATCTGGAAAAAATGTAGCTCGAACATATCCATAGTTTTGAAATTATCAAGAAAACTGAATTTCAAACGGCCATATTTACGGAACCCCTAGTTTAATTTTGCTCATTGACAAACGTGACCGCGACATTCAAGATCCACACCTATCCTGAAAATTTCAAGTCCCCAGGCCTTTCCAGTACAAAGTTATAATTTTATGTTTTCTATCGTTCTGGTCATGCGAGCTGGACAAGATTTTGCATGTGGCTTGACCACGTAATTCTCCATCTTAGTGTAAAATTTCACCTCGATCAAATCTGAAGTTTCGAAGTTATCAGAAGAACAAAATTTCGAGCGGCCATATTTACGGAACCCCTAGGCGAATTTTGCCCAATAACGAACTCAACCGCGGCATTTGATATTCGAACCTGCCCTGAAAATATCAAGTTCCTTGGACATTCTGTTCGAGAGTTATCGTGGATACGGCCGGACGGACAGACTCGAATTTTTTGACGGATTCGTGATCAGTGAGTCGAACATAGTCGTTTGAGACCATTTTCGGCTCAAAATTCGAAAAATACAGACATCGTGACGAAATGATATAGCCCTCATGTAAGTAGTACGAAGGTGTCCTTTTTTATCGGTAGAATGAATGATAATGACTAGAACCGTCCGATAACTATAACTATGCGAATTTAAAATAACACTACAAAGGATAAAAATGGAAATGTCCTTGCCTGATGGATAAGAAGAAGGAGAGTCCATGTGTAACAGTCATTCAAAGTTGACCAAAATTTCGAACTTTTTCGTCTCTAAGTGATATGTTTCAAAAAGTGAAAGGTTCACGAAAATAATAATTACATATTCTTGATCTATGGCGTCGATTCAATGATTGAAATGAGCTTGGTGAATACCGTAGGAAAAAATATTGGATTTGGAATGATTTTCGAACGATTTCAGGATACGAATAACCGCGACGTTCGCGAAAATTATTTTATATTCCATCTTCACCAAACATATGGTATTGACTAATTCGAGGGCTTAGATTAGGAATATTTTTTTTTTACTTTACTTTCGGAGTACTGGGCTTATGAAAAACTCGAAAAATAGGCTCCGTGAAAGAAGTTGTTCAAATCTACATTTTTGCATTAGTGAAGGATCATTAAATGATAAAAATAATACGTCATCAGCTCTCCAGGATTATTTTGGTAGATACAGTCATTCAAAGTTTTTACCAAAATTTCGAAATTTTGCGTCTGAAAGAGATATGTTTCAAAAAGTAAAAGCTTCACAAAAAATCTGATATTCATATTCTTGATCTAAAGGATCAAATCAATAATTGAAATGATTTCGGTGAATATCGTACGAAAAAAGTTTGGACATTTCCTATTTTTTTTCCGTAAATTTATATATTTTGGTTAGTTTTTTGAGTTTTTCATGTGTTCTCTAGTGTTATTGAGGAAATGTGTTCATGTATTTGATAGAATGAACATTTACTATTGCAATTGAAAATGAACATTGTTTGACCAATGCCTTGGTTTTAAAATATTCAGCTGGAAATGTTAAAAATCCAATTATCTCAGAACCGAACTAAAGTGACATTCCTCGTTTTTTCCCTCACCCTTCATTTATAATCGCATGTGGACTTTGCAATTGTATGAAAATATTCATAATCAATTCCTGTTAGAGATGAATCCTAGAAATATTTTTAGTGAACGTTTGTAGTGTATTATTTTATTATCTTTTGAATTCTGGTATTGAATCTTCTCTGTGCTGTTCATCTATTTTTGTTCTACCAATCAAAGATTTCCACTTATGCCGTGTTTTCTCTCAAATAACCCTATATAAACCATGAATCATCGTTTCTCTTGTTGAAGCTACATATGCTTGTTCGATGTTTGTGATCATATTCGTGAACAGTAGCAACATAAGTACCACACTGTTTTTCGTGAATAGTAATTGCCAAAGCAGAAATAAGTAAAGTGGTGGAGAGACTTCAACATAAAAAATTTTTAAAAAGCACTGACGTGTAGTCAGGATCTATTGGACGCTCGTTCATTCACCTTCTACTGAAAAAACTCTTGACAGCTGTCAAAAAATCGTCAGCAGCTCTTCGTCAATTATGCTGAATAAGCTGTTGGGAGGAATATGAGGATTTTATTTATTTTTCGATAATTCGCTAGTATCTTCCACGGTTTCTATGGTCTTGGTACTGTGATCTGGACAAAATTCCGCTCGTAGTTTACATTTATTATTCCTCATCTATTTGCGAAATTTCATTTCGATCGAATAAGTAGTTTCGAAATTCTCACAACAAAAATATTCAGAACAACCATATAAGTCTTAGTTCCCTAGTCTTATTTTGCTCATTGATGAACGTTACCTCGATATTCAAGATTCAAACCTACCCTGAAAATTTCAAGTTTTTAGGTCTTTCCGTTCGAAAGTAGTAACTTTCTATGGTTCCTATGGTTTTGGTCGAGCGATCTAGACAAAACTTTGCATGTAGCTTGAATACGACAATCTCCATCTGAGTGCAAAATTTCATCTCGATCGAATGAGTAGTTTCGAAGAAATCAGGTGAACAAAATTTCGAACGGCCAAATTTACGGAACCCCTACTGGAATTCTGCTCATTTGGGATCTTTACTGCAGCATTCAGAAACTGAACACACAATGAAAATTTCACATCTTTAGGTCGTTCCGTTCGAAAGTAATTGTGCTAACAGCCGGACGGACGGATAGATTCGAATTTTTCGATGTATTCGTCGTCAGTGAGTCGAACTTTGTCGGCTAAGACCATTTTCGGCTCAAAATACTGACAACGTGACGAAATCATAGAGGTGAAAGACGGCCCTGTCAACAAAAGCTTGTATGACTCACGGAGTTTATTAAAAATCCATAAATTATTGGATAGGATCTACCAACAATTACCAGCTCACGTTCTTATTCGAACACAATTCGCCGAATGTGCCTCAAAATGGGACCAGAGGGGTTACATTCTGAACTTGCGATTCACAGTGCGAAACCTTTCAGAACTTATCTTCAACAGAATATGTAATAGAACCGTATTTCATAAATAATTGCTCAACTGCTCGCAACGAATAGCAAGGAAATGGATAATTAACTGTAACAGAACCCCTTGCTCAGCCTCGGCTGGACCATGAGACATTATCACATACATGCGGCACCTAACCTCATATCTTACAATTTAGTGTAGAGCCAAGGGGTCGAAGTGAACTCATTAGTGTTCTATACGTGACGAAAATGATACTGAATTTGCATGTTCCGTTCCAAAATAGCACTATGTGCTACCAGAACACGCATTAACGATAGGGAAAAATCTTGCGAATTTCACACGAAGGTCCAATAATTCAACGTTACTTCCTTGCCATTTGTGCATCCTCAATATTGTGGTGGATTTTATTTTTACTGTTTTCATTAACATTAGAAATTAAAAATTATATATATCTCTCAATGAACCTGTCAGCCGTCTATTAAACGTTTCTTGTGATGGTTCGAATATCCAGATTTCTTCGAATAAACTGAAAGCACTCCATTCACATCTACGGCCGTATAAGTCACAATAA
This sequence comes from Aphidecta obliterata, assembly GCA_963966015.1. Taxonomy (NCBI): domain Eukaryota; kingdom Metazoa; phylum Arthropoda; class Insecta; order Coleoptera; family Coccinellidae; genus Aphidecta; species Aphidecta obliterata. The sequence goes on from OZ014432.1 coordinate 29,179,386, forward strand.
TAGCTGTTGTTTCATTCTTTATGTACCATTAAAAATGTCTGCTGTTAACTCGAAGGGTCTGATGTGTCCAATAAAATCCTAAAATAAATTATTTCCGTAGAACATTGAATTTCCATTTTTACTTCGGTGTCGTTATAAATTAGAAGTATATGGAGTATTAACGTCTTCTATAATATCTACTAGAAGCCGTAAAGTTTTGAATGACTTCACATCCTGATACACTGTACACATCTGTAGCATTTCTTTCTCAGAAAATATTTGATTAGCCGGTTATTTCCATCATATCCTGAAGAACTTTCTTATTATCTGATAGGTACTGGTATGGAATAAATTCTAATGGCTTATTTTGTTGCAGGTAATGACAGAATAATAATCTTTTTTGGTATTGGTAAGTCCACATCTCAACTACTACAGTCCATAAATTTCAAAACATCATTCAAACTTTATTTTTGTCGCACCACTCTAAAAGTGGCGCATTCGCCATTTTGCAGTTCATTATCAAGTTTTCTAGCATGGGATGTACGAAGCAAAATTGTGGACATCGAACTATTTATTCGATCACAAAGGGTTGCAAGTAGGTTTATGTATATAAAGACGAAAATAAAATTTACTATGCGAATTACTTGCTGTTAAAAGAAAACATTCGCTGAATTTAGAAGGTAAAAGTTATGAAGCTGTTCAGACGCTATCTTGTTGCAAAATATTTTCACCTCTGGCGATACCTATTCGAAATACATTTCACAATTTATTTTCGAATCCTATATACACAAAGAAAACTTTTCGTTAATATAAAGTATGTCTCCGAATTGTCAAGGGATATCATTTCGAAATATCCATTTCATATCTGATTTTCCGACAAGGTATCAATACAGTTTCAGTAACAATAATTCCATTGTTGCAACCTGAAGATTCTGCGACAGTGGGAGATACAAACTGTCAGAGCTCGAGAATCGTTATCTGAGAATAAGAAAAATATCGTATCCGCAAAGTTATTGAATGACAGTTTCCATGATTGTTCACAACGATTCGATAGGATCGTAACAGAATCTGACCTTCTGGAGTTTCGAAAACTTTCTCAGTAATTGGCTCCTTGGGTCGACTGTTATCCGCTGCAAGATTTTTCTGTCGTTTTGGTGTTTCGGACAATTTTATTGTCGTTATGCTGCGTTTTATATTTATAAAAGCTTTTCACCCAATTATTATTCATTGCAATATACGGGTATATGTCATATGTATGGTTAATTATTTCCATCAATGAAACTTCAGGCCAGTGACAGGGGAACGATAAAAAATTCCATCGCAACGCACGAGCGGAATATATTTTGTTCAAACATTATTGAGCGCTCGTACAAATTACACGAGGGCTATATCATTTCGTCAATATGTCTGTATTTTTCGAATTTTGAGCCGAAAATGGTCTCAAACGACTATGTTCGACTCACTGATGACGAATCCGTCGGAAAATTCGAGTCTGTCCGTCCGACGCACGATAACTCTCCAACGAAACAACCTAGAGACTTGAAATTTTCAGTTCAGATCCCAAATGCCTCGGTTGAGTTCGTTAATGGGCAGAATTCCACGTTCCGTAAATATGGCAGTTCAAAGATTCGTTCCCCTGATAACTTGAAAACTACAGATTTGATCGAGATGAAATTTTGCACTCAAATGGAGAATGAGGTGTTCAAGCTACTTATAAAATTTTGTCCAGATATCATCACCAGAACCATAGAAACCATATACAATTGTAACTTTTGAACGGAAAGGCCTAGGGACTTGAAATTTTCAGGATAGGTGTGGATCTCGAATGTCGTGATCACGTTTATCTATGAGCGAAATTATACTAGGGGTTCCGTAAATATGGTCGTTTGAAATTTAGTTTTCTCGATAATTTCAAAACTACAGATTCGATCGTGACGAAATTTTGTATACTAATGGAGAATGATATATTCAAGCTACATTTCTCCAGATCACATGACCAGAACCATAGAAACCATAGAAAATCATAACTTTCGAACGGAAAGGCCTAGGGAATTTTCAGGATAGGTTTGGATCTGAAATGTCGCGTTCGTGTTTATCAATGAGCAGAATTATACTAGGGGTTCCGTGAATACGGTCGCTTGAAATTTTGTTTTCTCGATAATTTCGAGACTACGGATTCGATCGAGGTGAAATTTTGTATTTCAATCGAGAATGATATATTAAAGCAATATTTTGTCCAGATCGCATGACCAAAACCATAGAAACCATAGAAAATTGTAACTTTCGAACGGAAAGGCCTAGGGACTTGAAATTTTCAGGATAAGTGTGGATCTGAAATGTCGCTTTCACGTTTATCAATGAGCAGAATTATACTAGGGGTTCCGTAAATATGGTCGTTCAAAATATTTTTTTCCTGATTTCAAAACTACTGATTGGATTGGAATGAAATTTTGCACCTAGATGAGGAATAATGTATTCAAACTACGTGCGAAATTTTGTTCAGATCGCATGACCAAGACCATAGATGCCGTGGAAAATTCTAGCGAATTATCGAAAAAAAAATGGTCAGCTGAAGCACTGAAGTCTGGAGTTTCGCCTATGTTTCAGAATTTTTTGACAGCTGTCGAAAATTCCTTCAATTGATTTCTAAAACTGGAAAATGCGAATCTACCTACATGGTGGATGTACGAGCGCTCAAAAGCTCCTGACTTCACGGCAGTGCTTTTCGTAATTTTTATATTATATGCGTTGAAATAAAGCGCGTGAGGACTGAGCGACGTTGAAGTAGACGAACATACTAGCTCTAGAAGTCCAGACGTTATTTATCTTGCTCCTTATGTGTCCTCCGCTTTCTGGTTCATTACTGACAGCAGCATGCCAAAAAGAAACTGAATTGTCCGAAAGGAAATATATTAATTTAATGTATTTTATATTTCAATATTTTTTCGGACATGTGCTGCATGGCGTATTCCGGAGTTCCAATTTTCATTATTTTTCCAACAAATGAGAATGAAATTTCTCATTCACCTGAACTTGCTCAAGCTCTATGTTCTCATAGCTGTGAGTAGGCTACACTCCTCTCAGTTACTCAATCTGCTTCAATACGTGAATTGAATGTTTCGAAATTTCGTATGATAGCCGTGTCCATCCAGTATTCGTTTTCATTGGATATGATAGGGGTGAGACAGGACAGGAACCAAATCTCCGAATAAGTTCGCTACCCGCGAAACATGTCAAAATACACCAAAGTGAGACATACGATCAGAGAGAGGAGCCCGTGTGCTCTTGTTGATTGGTTTGCATAAATTGGACTAAATTCGTGTATGTTTCAGTGGGGATGCGATTAACTAATCGGGAAATTCGTTCATTGTTCTTCTTGTGAGTTAGGGAGTGTTTTGAAAAAAAAAATGCTGATATCCACCCCCGAAATTAGCTATTTGAAAATAAGTGAATTTCAACCTCGCGTTCTCCGAGGAACATTTTCTTCTACCTTCGTGCCATACAGATCACAAAAGAAATAAAAAAAATTAATTTCCTTCATAATGAAATTTAATTAAATTGTCTATCATTAACGGTTCCAAACACACCGAATTTTCCAGATTCACTGTTAATTTTTGAAGAATGAAAAAGGCCGAGACGCTAGGAGGAGATGTTCGTCGAAAATCGTGAGGGGGAAATGCACTTGTTGTTAATTTATGACTTTCGGCTGCAGAATTCTCGGAAACTGTTCGAGTAACAAAAAAAAATGGAAAAAAAGTCGGGAGCTTTTGAGCGCTAATTCATCCACCTTGTATGTGTTTTCGCATTTTCCAGTTTCTCAAACCAATCGAAGAAATTTTTGACAGCTGTCAAGTAAATGACAGCAGATTTCTGTCAATTATGCATAATCAGCAGTTACAGAAATAGGGTAAAAGGTACAGTTGTTGACACCCTATCAGTGATTGACACCCTCATTTTCATATTTGAATTATAAGAATTGGATGGAGGCCTCAAAAACATGGAGCTTTGAAAAAAATATTTCAATTTTTCAAGTTTGGACTGTTAGTATTAATTTGGGTTAGGTTTGCATTCCTAATTCACCATATATTTATCAATGTGCAGCGTGCTGACGATCATTGCAATTAGAAAAATACTGCCATTTTCTCAAGGTACTTAACTCAAGTTCATAACATTTTTTTAATTGTTCTAATTTTTGTCTGAAGCATAATTTTTGTTTGAATCATTGAAACTCTTCAATAAATACTTTTTCATAACTTAAAATCTATTTGGTTGAAGGTTTCGCGTTTTTTTGTGGGTGTCAATAATTGCCTTTGAAAATATGTGGATGAATAGTGATTGACATACTATGTCAATAACTGTCGTATTCAAATTTTGCAAAATTAGTCCGTATTGCCTACTATTCAGGCCTCAATTTCTCAATGAATACTGAAAAAATTACGAAAAGCACTGCCGTGAAGGCAGGAGCTTTTGAGCGCTCGTACATGCACCTTGTAGGTAAATTCGCATTTTCCAGTTTCAGAAATCAAATGAAGGAATTTTCGACAGCTGTCAAAAAAATTCTGAAACTTATGCGAAACTCCAGACTTCATGTCAGTGCTTCAGCTGATCAATTTTTTTTCGATAATTCGCTATAATTTTCTACGGTATCTATGGTCTTGGTGGTGCGATCTGGTCAAAATTTTGCACGTAGTTTGAATTCATTATTACTCAGCAAGGTGCAAAATTTCATCCAAATCCGATCAGTATTCTCGGAACTATCAGCAAAAAAATATTTTGAACGGCCATATTTACGGAAACCCTAGTCTAACTTTGCTCATTGATGAACATGACCGCGATATTCGCGATCCAAACCCACCCAGAGAATTTCGAGTTCCTAGGCCTTTCCGTTCGAAAGTTACAATTTTCTATGGTTTCTATGGTTCTGGTCATGAGATCTGGACAAAATATTGTTTTAATATATTATTCTCGATTAAAATACAAAATTTCATCTCGATCGAATCCGTAGTTACGAAATTATCGAGAAACCAATATTTCAAACGAGTGTATTTACGGAACCCCTGGTATAATTTTGCTCATAGATGAAAGTGATCACGACAATCGAGATCCACACCTATCCTGAAAATTTCAAGTCCTTAGGCCTTTCCGTTCGAAAGTTATGATTTTCTATGGTTTCTATGGTTCTGGTCATGTGATCTGGAGAAATGTAGCTTGAATATATCATTCTCCATAAGTATACAAAATTTCGTCACGATCGAATCTGTAGTTTTGAAATTATCAAGAAAACTAAATTTCAAACTGCCATATTTACGGAACCCCTTGTATAAAGTTGCTCATAGATGAACGTGATCACGAACTTCGAGATCCACACCTATCCTGAAAATTTCAAGTCCCTAGGCCTTTCCGTTCAAAAGTTACAATTTTCGATGGTTTCTATGGTTCTGGTCATGTGATCTGGACAAAATTTCACATGTAGCTTGAACACCTCATTCTCCATTTGAGTGCCAAATTTCATCTTGATCGAATCTGTAGTTTTCAAGTTATCAGGGGAACAAAACTTTGAATGGCCATATTTACGGAACCCCTGGTGGAATTTGGCCCATTAACGAACTTAACCGAGGCATTCGGGATCTGAACCCACACTGAAAATTTCAAGTCTCTAGGTTGATCCGTTCGAGAGTTATCGTGCTTACGGCCGGACGGACGGCCGGACGGACGGACGGCCGGACGGACGGACAGACTCGAATTTTCCGACAGATTCGTCATCAGTGAGTCGAACATAGTCGATTGAGACCATTTTCGGCTCAAAATTCGAAAAATACAGACATCGTGACGAAATGATATAGCCCTCGTGTAAGTTGTACGAGCGCTCAAAAAAATGATTGAACTTTATCTAATTTTGTTCTATATAGTTGTTGACACCAGTGTCAATCTCTGTGAATTTCCACGTGTCAATAACTATATTGCAAGTTCAACTAGTTCCTACTTCTTGTCCCTACCCCTACCCTTCATTCTCAACAACATAGCAAAAGAAGGAAGCAATTATAAGAAAAATTACACGGAGGATGCTATTATTTCTGCCTTATCAGCAGTAAAATCAGAAGGAATGTCCAGAAAACTTGCCTCCCAAACCTATGGCGTTCCTCGTTCTACAATAATTTTTTGGTTGAGTGGAAAACTTGTTGAAAAAATGAAAAGCACTGACGTGTAGTCAGGAGCTTTTGAGCGCTCGTTTATCTACCTAGTAGGTAGAATCTTCCTAAAAAAAATTTCTTTGAACATCCACTTTTGGTCATTGATAATTTTGTTCATTGATAAACGTGACCGCGATATTCGAGATCCACACCTATCCTGAAAATGTCTAGTCCCTAGGCCCCTCCGTTCGAAAGTTATTATTTTCTTCTGGTCATGCGATTTGGACAAATTTTGCATGTAACTTGAACACGTCATTCGCACCATCTGGGTGCGAAATTTCATCTCGATCGAATCAGTAGTTTAGAAGTAATCAGGAGATCAAAATTTCGAACGGCCATATTTACGGAACCCCTGATGGAATTCTGCTCATTAACCAACTCAACTACGGCAGTCGGAAACTGAACCCACACTGAAAATTTAAAGTCTCCAGGTCGTTCCGTTCGAAAGTTATCGTGCTTACGGCAAGATTCGAAAAATACAGACATCTTGACGAAATGATGTAGCCCTGGTGTAAGTCCAACGAGCGCTCAACAAATCACGGACCTTGCCCTGTATTAACCTATGAAGAAGATCTCAAATTATGTGATAGAATAGACGGGTGTGCCAAAAAAAATAAAAAAAAAATTATTTCAAACATAAAGCTTGATGAAATTCATGAAGAATCCTTCATACAGTCATGAAACAGTCCAATATGGACATGGATTGTACATCTGAAGACACAATCTGTGATAACAATGAAAACTAAGTTGCTATAAACGGCTACTGGAGAACCAACTGCCAGGGCTTGTGTCCTATTTGCAAAAAGAATTTGGATTTAAATGGTATTAAATAATTAAATGCATTTCCTGTGCATGAAAATTCCATGTTTAATGTTTATTGAAATATGTCTTCATAGAGAAGGTTTCCATTTCGAATATTTTTCAATGCAAAACTTATAAATAAATCTTATAATGAACGATCCATTACTATATATTATACCTATCCACATCCTTGTTCAGCTGATTGAAAATATGAGAGACAACAGTATGTCAATAACTGTATCAGGTGGTGTCAACAATAGATTTTACAGTGTCAATCACTGAAAATTCACACATGATGTTAACGATGTGTTTTAAAGCTTCTTCTGAAAAGGTTTTTCCACTTTCGGTTGTTAATTTGAATCGAGTATAAACCAACACATAACCTCGAAATAAAAATATTTTCATTTCATACCCAAATAACAAATTATTTATATTCTATTGGGACAGTTGGCTTAAGGTGTCAATAACTGTAGTGTTTACCCTATATGGGTTTTTTTTTCCAAAAATTCGCTAGAATCTTTTACGGTTTCTATAGTCTTGGTAATGCGATCTGGACAAAATTTCGCACGTAGTTTGAATACTTTATTCTTCATCTTAATTAATTTTGCTCTGTAATGAACTTGACCGCGATATTCGAGAGTCACACCGATCCTGTAAATTTCAAGTCCCTAGGCCGTTTCTTTCGAAAGTTATAATTTTCTTTGGTTTCGATGGTTCTGGTCATGCGATCTGGACAAAATGTGCATGTAGCTTGAACACGTCTTTGTCCATCTGACTGCGAAATTTCATTTTGATCGAATCAGTAGTTTCTGATTAATCAGGGGAACAAAATTCCGAACGGCCATATTCACGGAACCCTAAGTGGAATTCTACTCATTGCTAAAATTAGTTGCGGCATTCGGGAACTGAAACCACACTGAAAATTCCTAGTCTCTAGGTCGTTCCGTTCGAGGGTAATTGGACGGACAGACAGAATTGAAGTTTTCGAGCTTTCATCACTATCAAACAGTTTTTGAGCGCTCGTACTACTTACACGAGGGCTATATCATTTCGTCACGATGTCTGTATTCTTCGAATTTTGAGCCGAAAATGGTCTCAATCGACTATGTTCGACTCACTGATGACGAATCCGTCGAAAAATTCGAGTCTGACCCTCCGTCCGTATACACGATAACTCTCGAACGGAATGTTCTAGAAACTTAAAATTTTCAGGGTAGGTTTGAATCTCGAATGCCGCGGTTGGTTTCGTTATTGGGCAAAATTCGCCTAGGAGTTCCGTAAATATGGCTGCTCGAAATGTTGTTTTCCTTATTTTTTTGAAACTACGAATTCGATCGAGGTGAAATTTTGCACTCAGATGGAGAATTACGTGTTCAAGCCACCAGAACCATAGAAACCATAGAAAATTATTACTTTCTAATGGAAAGGCCTAGGGACTTGAAATTTTCAGGATAGATTTGGATCTTTAATGTTGCGGTCACTTTCATCAATGAGCAGAATTAGACTAGGGGTTCCGTAAATATGGCCGTTTGAAATTCCGTTTTCTTGATAATTTCGAAACTATGGATTTGATCGTGACGAAATTCCGTATTTATATTGAGAATGATATATTGGAGCTGAATTTTTTCAGATCGCATGATCAGAACCATAGAAAATCATAACTTCAGAACGGAAATGCCTAGGGACTTGAAATTTTCAGGATAGGTTCGGATCGCGAATTTCGGGGTCACGTTCATCAATGAGCAAAATTAGACTAGGTGTTCCTTAAATATAGCCTTTCAAACAATTTTTTTCCTGGTAATTTCGAAACAACTCATTGGATTGCAATGAAATTTCGCACATAGATGAAGAATAATGTATTCAAACTACGTGGGAAATTTTGTCCAGATCGCATTACCGAGACCATAGATGGCGTAAAAAATTTTAGCGAATTATCGAAAAAAAATTGGTCACCTAAAGCACTGACGTGAAGTCTTGATTTTCGCCTTTGTTTGAAATTTTCTTTGACAGCTGTCAAAATTTTTCCAATCGTTTTCTAAGACTGGAGAATGCGAATCTACCCAAAAGGTGGATGTACGAGCGCTCAAAAGCTCCTGAATTCACGGCAGTGCTTTTCGTAATTTTTCTGGCAAGAGTCTATGCATTGGGAAAAGGCAAATCAATGTCAGCTGTCAAAGCGGGTGTCACTGGAAAAATTGTTGGCAACTTGAGGTTTCGCACCTCTAAATGAGCCTCAATAATAATGTTCTGATGTTCAGAAACCTGCAAAGTGATTATCGAAGAAAATATTGCGAGACGAGATGAGTATCTTCATTCTCCTCCACTGCAATTTCTTTAGCCGTGCTTTACGTGGTCTATACCCGCCAATAAATGGCGTTCATCATCCCGTATTCCGAGGGACATTGTGTATGACTCCCGCAAAAATTCCCCATTATCTCCCTTTTCATCCTTTTTCCCTTAATGCGGAATGGACAAAACTGATATTGCGCTCTATTGTTACCGGGCACGTTTCGGATATCAAGGGTTGTTGGAAGACATACAATAGCGGTTTCAGATGTCATTCCGAAGGCTTCATTGTCGTCGGATGACATATATATTGATATCGTATTACTGTACGGTGCGGCGTGTGCGTCCCCCTTCACTGGAATCGATCAATTCGCCCCAAGTTCGACCGGCATTAAGCCGATTCGGGCTGTTGTGTCGAGTTTGGCTTTGTCGGGCTCAGCGAGAAGATCTAGATAGTTCCTGGGACCATATTATAACTATTCCGGTCTTGAGGTTTGGACGGGATATGCTTTTAACCCCATTTTCGCCTCGAACATCGTCGGGAGACTTATTGAAATACGTGTGCTCAATAAGATTAAGTTCTGTTATCTGTCTTTGCAGCGGAACGGTCCTCTTAGACGAGTTGTTGTATGTGGCAACTCCAAACTTTTAATTATTTCGACTGCTGCTCGCTCGACATTTATGGAATTCCCATCAGCTTCTTGTTTGTTCCGGTCGCGACGTGTTCTGTCGCTCGGATATAATTTTAGATTCGAGTGAGATACTCATTAAAGTGACTTCGCGTCTTGATGGTTACTGGATGGAAACGAGCAGTGTCTTGTATATTACGTAAATTAAATACTCAATTTGAATGCAGAAAGATAGAACGCTCTCCAGGGGTGTTTTATGGATGAAGTATTTTCGTATTTAAAATGAAACGCTTAGGATGTAGCCAATTTTATGAAGTACTTTCATTGGTTGCACTTGGGCGAAATGTTCCCGCCGATGTTTTAGGAAAACATGTGTTTGTGTGTGTTGAACACACACACCGGAACTACTGGTGGTACTAAGGAATATCCAGTTCCTCCTGCCCTGACCACCTTTAGAGAGGTGCTCTGCATTTTAAATTGTGAACTGTTGTGCATCTTTCAATAGCATCTCATTTACGAAGGTTGAACAGTCTCGAAAATCAATTCATAATTATAATCAAGTATACAGGGTGTCTACTTTTAGAGGGGCCAAACTACATGAGATTTGCAACAAAAAATGTCATATAGCACATGGTCGAAATGTTGACTGTTATTCTTCAATTTAACATTTCTTGATTTCACGGAATATTTCAGTTATCCTTGTAGCCTCATCATAGTTAACCACATATCTGGAAACAGCATTGAGATAAGAATTTCTCTGTGCCAAAAAAATTTATATTGCGGGCGTGATAAGGAGATGAATATCACGATTCTGAAGTGAACAAAACTAGTCATATTTTTCCAATGGTTTTATCGGGGGAAATATACCTAGTGCATTCAATTTTTCCAGAAAAATTCGGAAAAACGAGTTTCTAAGTAATTTGTTTCAACGAATAGCATGAGCGAGAGTGGTTTTTTCCACTTTCGCGAATTGGAAAAATTAAATGCACTAGGTATATTACCCCCGATAAAACCATTGGAAAAATATGACTTTTCAAGGGAGCTTCGAAGCTTGTAGATGATACATTATATTGGACGGTTCTTAAGGCAGTGATGATATTTGAATGATGTTGACTGTCCATTTGTAGATACGGTTGGATAGACGCAGCTTCAGAATGCTGCCGATTTATTTTGAGTTTCAGTTGAAAAAATTACGAAAAGCACTGCCGGGAAGTCAGGAGCTTTTGAGCGCTCGTACTTCTACCTTGTAGGTGGATTCACAAATTTAGAAATCAATTGAAGGAATTTTCGACAACTGTCAAAAAAATTCTGAGACTTAGGCGAAACTCCAGACTTCATGTCAGTGCTTCAGCTGACCAATTTTTTTTCGATAATTCGCTTGAATTTTCTACGGTATCTATGGTCTTGGTGATGCGAGCCTTACAAATTTTCGAACGTAGTTTCAAAATTTCATTCCAATTCCATCAGTAGATTCGAAACTATCAGGAAAAGAAAATTTTGAACGGCCATATTTACGGAACCCCTTGTCTAATTCTGCTCATTGATGAACGTGACCGCAACATTCGCGATCCAAACCCACCCTGAAAATTTCAAGTTCCTAGGCCTCTCCGTTCAAAAATTACAATTTTCTATGGTTTTTATGGTTCTGGTCATGCGATCTGAACAAAATGTTGCTTCACTATATCATTCTCGATTGAAATACAAAATTTTATCTCGATCGAATCCGTAGTTTCGAAATAATCGAGAAAACAAAATTTCAAACGACCGTATTTACGGAACCCCTAGTATAATTTCGCTCATAAATAAACGTCATCACGACATTCCAGATCCACACCTATCCTGAAAATTCAAGTCCCTTTCCGTTCGAAAGTTATGATTTTATATGGTTTCTATGGTTCTGTTCATGTTATCTAGAGAAATGTAGCTTGAATATATCATTATCCATTAGTATACAAAATTTCGTCACGATCGAATTTGTAGTTTTGAAATTTTCTAGAAAACTAAATTTCAAACGACCATATTCAAGGAACCCCTAGTATAATTTTGCTCATAGATGAACGTGATCACGACATTCGAGATCCACACCTATCCTGAAATTTTCAAGTCCCTAGGCGTATCCGTTCAAAAGTTACGATTTTCTATGGTTTCTATGGTTCTGGTCATACGATCTGGACAAAATTTCACATGTAGCTTGAACACCTCATTCTCCATTTGAGTGCAAAATTTCATCTCGATCAAATCTGTAGGTTTCAAGTAATCAGGGGAACAAACTTTTGGACGGCCATATTTACGGAACCCCTGGTGGAATTCGGCCCATTAACGAACTCAACCGAGACATTCGGGAACTGAACCCACACTGAAAATTTCAAGTCTCTAGGTTGTTCCGTTCGAAAGTTATCGTGTTTACGGACGGCCGGACAGACAGACTAACATTTTCCGATGGATTCTTCATCAGTGAGTCGAACATAGTCGTTTGAGACCATTTTCGGCTCAAAATTTGAAAAATTCGGACATCGTGACGAAATGATATAGTCCTCGTGTAAGTAGTACGAGCGCTCAAAAATTGATAAATTCGTAAGCGTTGTTTGTGATCTTTGTTGTTGGTAACGGTACATAGCAACACAGCATAGAAACCATAAAGTTTGTTTTCACAAAGCAACTTGTCAAACTTGCATGAAATTTTTCCAATTTTTTCACGGAAAAACTGCTGACAGCTAAGTTGACAGTTGTTAAGTAATTTTTCCACTTAAAATTTATATTTGACATACCAATTCTTGATAGCGATTGGTCAAAATTAATAGGAAGGGAATAATCAATGAAAAATCATTAATTATGGATATTTTTTCTTTCCAGCAGAAAATATCCCATTTAATTTTCCATGGAAAGAAAACATGTCCATCGAAAAAACTATTGGAAAAATATGACTGGTTTTGTTCACTTCAGAATCGTGATATTCATCTCCTTAATACGCCCGCAATACAACATTTTTCTTAACTGGTAGCAAATTTATGTCTGTTTCCAGATATGTGGTCAAGTATGATCAGGTTACAAGGATAACTGAAGTATAATTGATTTCACGGAAATATTCCGTGAAATCAAGAAATGTTAAATTGAAGAATAACCGTTAACATTTCGACCATGTGTTATATGACATTTTTTGTTGCAAATCTCATGTATGATCTTCCACTGAAGTTTGGCGCTTTTAAAAGTAGACACCCTGTATAAAATTAATTATTTTCGTAAGTAATTTAACCCATTTAACAAGACGATGACACTGATTATGTAAATTGGTACATAATGTACCAATCTAATCTCTCTATCTAATCGGAAACCATAGTTAAGACTAGGTCCATACAGATTAAACTCCGTAATTACAATGCTAAGTATGCTTTTCAAAAGCACACATTATTTTCTGTTAACTGAAACTCATACAATACCTTCCTATTCATCCAGTTGTTGCCGCAGGGAAACCACATACTATTAACCTACTTCAAGCATTCCGCGTATAGTAGGTACATACAGAATGTTCGAAAACTCAGCTGGGAGAAGGCAGAACATGTTTCTCTAATTACGCATTGAGTATCCAGCAGTGACGTCTGGTTAATTTATCGCTAATTAACTGCAAGTAATGAAAACCGCAACGAAAATACTAATTAGCTGCAGGAAAGCACTGCAGTTATAGTTTCGCTAGTCGTAACAGTCTTCGTTCCAACAAGGAATATTCTGTCTGAATGAGATGGCTCTCCCAATGAAAGATAATAATATTGAAGGTTCTGAATTTTACGTCTCAAGGTAATGCTTGTGGCGCAATGAAGCACTAAAGTTGAGCATAACGAATTGCGTACTAATTATACTAAACGTAGTTTTACAGATTCAAAAACTATTGAGAGTATATCTCAGCCTATTACTGTGTTAATAATTGGGCTATTTCCGTCATCTGCGAAATTGCTACGTTCCGACATTTCAATCTGATTACTCGAACCGTCTTCCAGGGCAGCCCTGATTCATTTAATTTCAAAATCAAAATGAAAAAATGCAAATTTTGTAGGTTTGCGCTCGACAAATTCTTTTTGGTAATCTTGTAAGTTACCGGCCTCCACAGGTCCCTTGAATCCAGGCTTGGAGTTTTGATATAGTTTTCTCCCTGCAGGTTTTACTCATTAATATCATGGAGGCTCTTTCTCATTCAACATAAGGGTCTTCATCCCAGAAGCACTGAGCCATCCTTGATTTTTCCTTTTCTCCTACTTGGTGTTCCTTTCCACTGACTTTGAACGACTTTGGTTACTTTCTATCTATTTTTCACTACATTCACCTGCAAGGTATTGGATTGAGTATACATAGTTCACTGTGTTGCTTCGAAAGGCTCTTTTACTCCATATAGAGTCATACCATATACTCCATCATCATCTCTGCACCATTTCAGTTATTGATTAAATGGCCACAACTGGCTTTGCAGTACAAGACCTATGCTCTCCTCACATTTTATGCCAATGCTGAGCATTTACAGGACTGGGGTTTCCACAGAGAGGCCTTCGATCTCCAGATTCAATGAGCTATACCAGAGAGCTATCTTCAGGACTGCTAAAGACCACTAAAAATGACGACAACTGGTGTAAGCTAAAAGTTCCAGGGGAAGACCTTTAGGGGTGTAGAGGGCTCGACATCTCCGCAGCTAACCCTTAGGACATCTGATATAATCTGAATATCAGCTGCTAGGACGTTAATCAGCATTCTGCAACTGGATGTTGCCTCTTAGACACCCTTATTTTCAATACAATTATTGCCAAAAATAATTCCATTCTTCGCTTAACTCCGAAATTATATTTCCATAGGATAACATAAGTATACTTCCCCATCGAACAGCTGCTCACCACCTGTCACGCCAAAATAATTGCTGTAACAGATCTCGACACAAATGATGCTATAAAACGAATGCCTTCAACGTACTGTACCATGAAGAAATTCTTCGAAATCCCTAGAGACCAATTCTCCTCGAAAGGAACAAGATTGCAATGAAGTCGATGGTGGTGCAGCTCTGCGATGAATGCAAATTACGCTAAATATCCTGCCTGCCTAATATGCAGAAGAGGCGGAAGGCAGCTTGAAGCCCGAGAAATCCGCCTATAGGAACAGAATTTATTCATTCCTTCCCTTCGCAAGTTTTAATAATATACTCCCAAGTGTCGCATGTGAATGTGAAATGTTGGCTGGAGCATTTGCATTTGATTTGTATTTAAAATGTTCAAATTTCCGTTGTGACGGCAGAATGTTCCTTCCTAATAAGCCGCCAGATGCCGTGGAAGGGCGTGGATCTTTGGTTCATAAATCTTGGGGGAGTTAGAGAAGATGATAGCAACTGATTCGAGAGTTGAAGGTATCTTGTCATGTTTTATACTTTAGAGAGAATTTCTGAAATATGCAAGAAGCAATGTACAGTACCTAAGGCTAAAAACATAGTGAAGCATCGCCTCAAGCATCGCATCAAGACCCTCCTGAAGCATCCGTTCATTGTGCAGCATCCACCATCGCCTTAACCTAGGCCTAGGCATATCGCCGTTGCCGAGGAATCAAATCTATTTTATTTTCAAGACTCTCCGCAGGCATGATGCCCGAAACGGAGCATACGATTGGTGCTTTCCGTATTGTGTTTTAATCAAGATCGTAGTTAAGTTAGGGTAAAAACATATTGAAGTGAAAAGAGGTGAATAATTTGTTTGCATTGAAATGTATAAAGATGAATTAATAAGTGAAATATTTATTCGGCCTGCGGCATGGAATAAAACAGATAGGAAACATCACAACAAATATGTATTGGATAAAGCATGGACGGAAATAAGCAATATAACAAATAAAATAGGTGAGAATCGAAAAAAATGTAGATAAAACAGGGAACCAATATTATAACAAACTCTCCATAATTTTTGTCAGATAAAAATATTTTATATTCTATCAACTGGGTGCAACAAAATATCAGAAAACATATTTTATTTTTAGACCACTACTTCCTTTTCCAACACCTTACTATGACTCTGGATTCTTAATTCTTATAACTGCTTTCATAGATGCCCTACTATGTGCCCTCTGATGCACGACTTGAGGCGATGCTTGAGGCGAGTCTTGATGCGACGCTTGAGGCGAGTCTTGATGCGACGCTTGAGGCGAGTCTTGATGCGATGCTTGCGGCGATGCTTCGCCTTGTTTTCACCCTAAGAGGTTTCAAGGTCATCAATTCATTCGTAGGTATACATCTTGAACGAACCCATATGGCTCATTCATATATCGCGAGATAAAGATAAAAATCGCAGAAGATCTAGGGATGAAACTGATGTTTTCTTCATCTTGAATGTTTCATTCAGGGATTTTTAGTGAAATGGTTCATTTAGATGATTTCTAGCTTCTTCAAGAAAAAAGACTGGCACTTTCAAAACATAGTATTGATAGCATATTGATTGCTATATTAACCACCAGAAAAAAACAGCTGTGTCAAATTTTCTCTCTCTTCCAATTTTTCCATCCCCACAAAATATAATTGAAACTTCAACACGCTGATGAGCTAAAGTTATTGAATTAATTGCTTTTTTGTATGCAATATACAGGCTGTCCCGAGAATAACTGTAAATACTCTCACTAGAGGTAGAGTAGGACTTAGTGACTACGGAAAGTTAGTGAAAAATTAGTTTCTGGCTTTCCTCAGAAACCTACAGGGTGATTTTCCGAATTCGTGGAAATTCTATGACTTTCATTGAAACCAAACTAATCGACGGAACTTATTGAAACTCAGGACGTTGTTGACACATCTTGAGATCAAGAGACCAAGGTATCAATTATTTCGATACCCCAGGGCCGGACTCATTATTCTTCATTTAACTTGTTCAGGGTAAAAAAAACACTTTGTATGTCGAATTTTGAACTATTATTCAACCTTTCGAAAATAACTCAAATGCACCTTACATATGTGTTATTATTCAAAGTTGTCACACCTACAGTTTTTTTTTTGAATTTTTGGAATTGGAAGAAGCTCGAAAAATTGAATTTGATTATTATAAGGGAAATAGAAAAAAAAGATTCATTCCTGATAATAATAATGAAATTTGATTTTCAGTTAATTTCATATTCGAAGCTATTCAAAATGTGAGGAGCTGTACCTCATTTTGGCTTAGAAGTGAAGATAAACCTCAACAATACTTATCCAATAGATGGATAGGACGAGGAGGTCCGATTTCATGGCCTCCCCGATCTTCAGATCTGAACCTAGTAGATTATTTTATGAAGAGAGAATTGAAAGATATAGTTTATCCTGAGGACATCCAGATGTGAAAATAATTGATGAACAGAATAATAAACTGTTGTGATGTATTGAGAAACAATGGCGATATGATTCGGAATGCTTTATTACATCTCAGAATTCGACAAGAGAAATGTATTCAGACAAATGGCGCTCATTTCGAACAATTTTTGAAATGACTGAATTTCAATATGGCCAATTAATTTTTCCCTTTTTCATTTCTGTTATTTCATTCTTGTGTACTATTTACTATTCATTTTGTTGTTATATTTATATCATCATTAAATGAGTTTGTTGAAGTTTGCTCCTGACTCTCTAAATGATTGATGGAAACAACCTACTACCTACCTACGATTATCTTGGTCGTTTTTTCCGTTTGTTTTGAAAAATTTCTTGTTTAACCTATTTATTTACTAGACTTTATATGATTGAATTCATTTTTTTTCAAAAATTCATCGAAAAAAACCTGTTGGTGTGACAACAAATTGATATCACATATTGAAGCTGCATTTGAACTCTTTTTGAAAGGTGAATCAATAATTCGAAATTCGACATAAAAAGTGATGTTTTGACCCTGAACAAGTCAAATGAGGAATGATGACTCCGGCCCTGGGGTATCGAAATAATTAATATCTCGTTCTTTTGATCTCAACATGTTTCAACAACGTCCGAGTTTCAATAAGTTCCATCAATTAGTTTGGTTTCAATGATAGACATAATTAATTTTTTACTGTCCATCCGTACTCTCCGAGTCCTTCTCTACCTCTGGTGAAAGTATGTACATTTACTCTTGGGACACCCTGTATATTATATGAAGTAATTGACGGCGTACGCATAGCTCTCCCTTATTTTCCTAACCCCATGCTCAAGGTAGGGAAATAGCGCTCCTCTCCATTCCCCAATTCGTACTGCATTCATTCCTCTTCTGCTAAGTAATACGAAACAGTTTAAAATGAATTTTGCCCCTTTTATGGCTATATTAATCGAATTATAAATGTTCATTAAGCTATTATTCAAGTTACAAATAGAATAACGCGAAGCAGCTGTGCTAAAGTTTTAATGATTGCCTGAAAATTGGTTGAAAGGAATAAAATTAAAAACGGTAATAATTTTCAGTGATTACGGAAGTAAATATCGCGTATTAGCTCACTGAGTTTTTGACACAAAATTAAAAGCTATCGGGCATTACAACAAATCATTTCCGGAGACATAAACTTTCAACTTGTCACTGTTGGTTATGAACTTTCTTCAAACCATCCAATTAAATCAATCCTGATAACTTCAGGGCGTTTCCTCCATTTACTGAAGTACAATGTGCTCAGTTAATAATTACTGACATCCTTCAGATTACGTTCGTTACGCCACTGCCTTTACGCCAGCTGAAATAATAGATGTTGGATCCGCCAGACGAACATGGCGTTGAGAGCTTCTCTGACATGTATGATACGTAAATAAACGAAAACGTTTGAGATTTCGTGAACAAACACGGGGTAAATGGTAGATTTACCGTCGAAAAACATTGCTCATGTTGTTGCTTCTTATAAAAATATCTCCTTGTCGCGCTTGCTGGTGTACCATGATGACATTATAAAAATTCAATTACAAAGATTTCCTCTTCGTAGATTTTCTAGTTTTCCTTCGTGCTGGAACAGTTACGATACTTCGTCTGAATATATGGGAAATTTTTTTCTAGTTGTAATACACCATTGCAACTGTAGAGCAATCTTGTTAAAGCTACAAAAAATTCAATTCTTCCACCATTCGAATGTTTTTCTGAATGATATCTTATTCTGCCATTCCTATTCCTCATATTAACGTTATTATTATAATTTTTAAATTATTATTATTGTTGATATACGTATTCGAAAATAATTCAATATTGCTTGAATAATACAAGCGATAACGAAGGGTTCACCTGTATTGATAAAATAAAAGGCTAATATTGAAGCATTGAACAAGTTCATTTGTACCATGAGCACAACAATCATAATTATCTGATAATATTACAGCTTTCGAATTCTATCCATTGTCAACTGTTCAGCTCAACCTCTATCAATAGGATTTAATAGGACTGTCATGTTCAGATAACCGAAACGAATTAATTCCATATCTCATTCTGGACATGGAATCGCTTTCATAATAATGAAACTATCGACAGTAAAAATATCAAGGAGTTTCGAAGCATCCTGAACCCCTTTCAGAATGACGGAAATAAATCGGACCGATAGCTGGGATGGACAGGGGAGTCGTCCCAGATCAAAAATAAAACAAAAGTAATTTCCAACGCGTTATGGCCATATCTGACGTCAAGTAGACGTTCGATTTGGCTTTTATCGTGATTTATTTGCCTAATGGATTTGTTCGTCTTTCTTCACTTTCCGGTTAGTATGAAGAATAAAATGAAATTGGATCGCGCCTGAGTGATTTATCGACGCAGATGAAATATACTTCGCGATGTCGGGGAAAATATCGCTGAAAATTACTTTCAGAAGTATTTTTTATTCCTATGTGAAAGTTTGTGATTCGAAAGAGTCGCATTGCGAAAGAATTATTGCAAATCACAGAAACTGATTTTCAATACTGCCTAACTTAAGCTAACTTAACCTTAATATAAATTCATTTTATGAATGATTTTCAATATTGTCCTAAGTCAACCTAACCTAACCTGAATATAAATTCATTTTATGAATGATTGTCAACATTGTCCTGAGTCAACCTAACCTGACCTAACCTAAATATGAATTCATTTTAAGAATGATTTTCAACACTGTCCTAACTTTAGCTAATCTAACCTAAATTGATTTCAACAATGATTTTCAATACTGCCCTAACTTCAGCTAACCTAACCTAAATATAAATTCATTTTATGGATGATTTTCAACATTGTCCTGAGTCAACCTAACCTCACCTAATCTAAATATGGATTAGTTTTATGAATGATGTCAACACTATCCTAACTTAAGCTAACCTCACCTTAAAAAAAGTTATAGTATTTTTTGAGACTAAGCTGTCTTATACCCCATGTGACTTGATGATCTATCATGTTTACTTCCACTCAGCGTGGCCAAGTTGAAAAAAAAAATTACGAAAAGCACTGCCGTGAAGTCAGGAGCTTTTGAGCGCTCGTACATCCACCTTGTAGGTAAATTCACATTTTCCAGTTTTAGAAATCAATTGAAGGAATTTTCGACAGCTGTCAAAAAAATTCTGAAACTTAGGCGAAACTCCAGACTTCATGTCAGTGCTCAGCTGACCAATTTTTTATCGATAATTCGCTAGAATTTTCTACGGTATCTATGGTCTTGGTGATGCGATCTGGACAATCTGGACATCGCACGTAGTTTGAATACATTATTCCTCAGCTAGGCGCAAAATTTCATTCCAATCCAATCAGTAGTTTCGAAACTATCAGGAAAAAAATATTTTGAACGGCCATACTTTCGGAATCCCTAGTCTGATTTCGCTCATTGATGAACGTGACCGCGACATTCGCGATCCCAATCTACCCTGAAAATTTCAAATTCCTAGGCCTTTCCGTTCAAAAGTTACAATTTCCTATAGTTTCTATGGTTCTGGTCATGCGATCTGGACAAAATATTGCTTTAATATATCATTCTCGATTAAAATACAACATTTCATCTCGATCGAATCCGAAGTTTCGAAATTATCGAGAAAACAAAATTTCAAACGACCATATTTACGGAACGCCTAGTATAATTTCGCTCATAGATGAACGTGATCACGACATTCGATATCCACACCTATCCTGAAAATTTCAAGTGCCTAGGCATTTCCGTTCAAAAGTTACAATTTTCTATGGTTTTTATGGTTCTGGTCATGCGATCTGGACAAAATTTCACATGTAGCTTGAACACCTCATTCTCCATTTGAGTGCAAAATTTCATCTCGATCAAATCTGTAGTTTTCAAGTAACCAGGGGAACAAAACTTTGAACGGCCATATTTACGGAACCCCTGGTGGAATTTGGCCCATTAACGAACTTAACCGAGGCATTAGGGATCCGAACCTATACTGAAAATTTCAAGTCTCTAGGTTGTTCCTTTCGAGAGTTATCGTGCTTACGGCCGGCCGGACGGACAGACTCGAATTTTTCGACGGATTCGTCATCAGTGAGTCGAACATAGTCGATTGAGACCATTTTCGGCTCAAAATTCGAAGAATACAGACATCGTGACGAAATGATAAAGCCCTCGTGTAAGTAGTACGAGCGCTCAAAAACAACCTTACTAGAAACCTACCTCTGGATGGAACAAAGCATATTTCGACAAATTTAAGATATCTCGATAAATGAAACCAAACAAGAAATCAAAACTAGCCGTTCTGTTCCCTACGATTTATGAGTACCATTGCCTTTGATCGAAAAAACATATTGAATTACGCACACCCTTGTCAGAATAATACAGAGCACCACCATTAGCCCAGATTGCATGCCATTTTCCCGTTCACCTTCGTGATGACCCGTAAATTTTTCCCGATACAGCCGAAGATTCAATTTGGAATCGCAATAAGCGCAGCATGTAGAACGTTCGGTTTTGTTTGAAAAAGAAACATCGCAATGATCAATGATAAATTTCCAGCGGGAAGATATATTTTCCCGCATGCTGAAATATAAGCGCGCGACACGGATGAAATATTCCTGAAAGTTCCGCTGGGACTATTTCTAATTTGGAACGCGATATTTATTCCGATATGGTGGATCGTTTAGACAACTCCCGAAACGAGATTCTCCGCGAGGGTATTTATGTATTCCCGATATAATTCCACGGATGTTTTCGTATCAAGATGAATGGAGCCTGTTGGGGAGATATTTTCACTCGTTTCAATTTCTTTGAGTGGGATTTATTCGAGCTGTTGAGCGTTGCCAAGGGAAAACTGTGACTCATTTCGGCTCACTGGTTTAATCTAGTACTGACCATCTTCAAATAGGATTATCGTTCTACCTTCGTCTTCGATTAGTAAACATAATATAAAAAATATAAAATGAGTCTGTATACCTTTGTATTCTTTATTTTTATTCACAAATATCAGGGTTTCGAACTGAAAACTTATTTCATCGAAAAAAAAAAATTGCCTGTGACTCAATGACAGCAAAATCTCTTTATACCAATGAATCAGTGGAACCGCAAATTGAAAAGTATGAAACTTACTGAAAATTCCATCAAAATTAAATTAATTCCAAATTATTATCCTGAATATGTCGCAATGGTGATTATTCAATTAAATTCCAACAATCTGTTCTCATCCTTTCAACGAAGTCGAATTTAAGTGAAGGAATAAATGAAGGGTTTCGTATGCAGAATCTTCTTTCGAACTATACAGGGTGTTTTCAAAGGTGAGGCTTTTTTTTGACCAGTAATAGAACACATAAAAATAAGTCATTATACCAAAAATCGTTCATGTAAAATATTTACCAGAGCCGAGTATTCGAAATCAAAATCAAGCGCGAATCTGAGACATTCCCAGCCCGGATCTTTCGTAGGATCGTATTGATATCGAAATGTGTAGATATTACCAGCTGTCTGAGGTCAGTATACGGAAAATCATCTATGATGCATAAGATTTTCGATCTCAACCCCTGTGATTCCTAGCTTTGGGGTCATTTGAAAACATAAGTGTATAAAAGTATAGTGAGGTGAATAGTGCGAAAGAATTAAGCATTGAAAATGCTTGTGATTTCATTCCATGAGCAAACTGATGTTATAGTTGCTGCATGTAACATTCGTTATTACACCGGGCAAGACTTTGTGCAAATCAAACGAATGGTTACAATTTCGGAGAATTTCTGTGAGCAATTTGGATCAATTTTATCGGTGAGTTTGTTAACTTCCTAATTTTTGTTTTATAGAACCTTTTTGAGCGCTCGTACTACTTACACGAGGGCTATATCATTTCGTCACGATGTCTGTATTTCTCGAATTTTGAGCCGAAAATGGTCTCAATCGACTATGTTCGACTCGCTGATGACGAATGCGTCGGAAAATTCGAGTCTGTCCGTCCGGCCGTAAGCACGATAACTCTCGAACGGAACAACCTAGAGACATGAAATTTACAGTGTGGGTTCAGTTCCCGAATGCCTCGGTTGAGTTCGTTAATGGGCCAAATTCCACCAGGGGTTCCGTAAATATGGCCGTTCAAAGTTTTGTTTCCCTGATTACTTGAAAACTACAGGTTTGATCGAGATGAAATTTTGCACTTGAATGGAGAATGAGGTGCTCAAGATACATGTGAAATTTTGTCCAGATCGCATGACCAGAACTATCGAAAACATAGAAAATTGTAACTTTTGAACGGAAATGCCTAGGGACTTGAAATTTTCAGGATAGGTGTGGATATCGAATGTCGTGATCACGTTCATCTATGAGCAAAATAATGCTAGGGGTTCCGTAAATATGGTCGTTTGAAATTTTGTTTTCTCGATAATTTCGAAACTACGGATTCGATCGAGATGAAATTCTGTATTTTAATCGAGAATGATATATGAAATCAATATTTTGTTCAGATCGCATGACCAGAACCATAGGAACCATAGAAAATTGTAACTTTTGAACGGAAAGGCCTAGGAACTTGAAAGTTTCAGGGTAGATTTGGATCGCGAATGTCGCGGTCACGTTCATCAATCAGCAAAATTAGACTAGGGGTTCCGTAAATATGGCCGTTCAAAATATTTTTTTCCTGATAGTTTCGAAACTACTGATTGGATTGGAATGAAATTCTGCACCTAGCTGAAAAATTATGTATTCAAACTACGAGCGAAATTTTGTCCAGATCGCATGACCAGGTCAGCTGAAGCACTGACATTAAGTCTGGAGTTTCGCCTAAGTTTCAGAATTTTTTTGACAGCTGTTGAAAATTGAATTGAATTGATTTCTAAAACTGGAAAATGCGAATCTACCTACAAGGTAGATGTACGAGCGCTCTAAAGCTCCTGACTTCACGGCAGTGCTTTTCGTAATTTTTCCTCTATATGTATGAACTTTGAGGATTATAACGTAAAGGAAAAAGCTCTAATAAAAGTAAAAAGAGAAAATACCAATTTGGGATAAATTGTAGTGCCTAGGAAAAACCGCGAAGGAAATCGTGCACTTTATTTACATTATGAGGGAATGCACATCGCATATTAAGATAACACGATCCAGGGCCGTATTAAGATATTGATGCCCAAGATTTTTCGCACTTTTTCCTAAGTGAATAATGTTATATGATTAACTTCCGGCGAAATGATCTCTTTTGATCAGTTCTAACACCTGTAAAAAAAAGCCCCACCTGAAAAAACACCCTGTATATTCACCCTATAAAAATGTCAAGTTGACATTAAGAATCCGTGACGCTAATTTTCACTCAAATAATTTATTTCTAACTTCATTGAGACTGAAGCTTTTTGTTTCATCAATGGGAAATACTTACTGTAGTATACTTACTGTAGTTGTCTTCGAACATCTGTTCGAAAAATCATTGCTTGAATTGCCGAATCTGGTTGGGAAGAACCCCCCGGTCAAGGAGCAACAAATTCTGTATTTTTAATTCAAATATTGAAGGAATTTCGAAAGACAAAAGCAATTATGTCTCAAAATAACCGAACGAGCATGTTATAGAGATGAGTCTTCTTCAAAGCACCCATACGGTAACAGAAGAAACTTTTCGTGAAAGAGTTGTTTGACAAGATATGTAATATATTTGATCAATTTTTGGAATGCGTAGTCAATTTTTAATCAATTCAACATATCATAAATTCTTTTTATTTTCGTTCAATTTTTTTGCTCTCTCATTTTTTTTTCGCTGATTTTTTTTCGATTAGCTTGGAGAACCGTCGGTTATGAAATTGAAGTGCAAGAATGAATTTGGGTTATGATAGAAAGTGGCCCTTCAATATAAATATCCTAGCTTGTTCTGTAAACAAATACAAAATCCATCAATACACTTTGACGGGGAGAGCTGAGGTTTGTAACAAACAAAGAACGGTTTTGGGCCCCGTTTATATTCCTCTACTAATACTCAGTTTTTTATAATTTATGAAGTAGATAAGAAGCAAGTAGTTCAACCCCTTCATGCTTTGTCGCTCCATGAATTTCTTGAAGTACCTCAAAATAATTCTTTCGTAATCTCATCGGTATTTGACTGAATTAAAAGCGAGAAAGTATGCATGATGAAAACGCTGTGCCATAACCTGTAGAATTTCCTATACACGACAAAGCTTTTGAATCACGAATGCCTTCCAATTCGAAAATAATTCCCCCTAGCCATTATCGCAATGAAGAATGAGTTCGAAATACTTCTTTGCTGGGCCAGAAACCTGAATTGTCTTCGAAACTCAACACAATAACGCAATAAAACCCAAATTGAGTCAAGACTTTTCGAACAATAAATTTCGAGATAGGTCGTTTCGCAAGTTACGGTAAAGTCCCCAAGTTTTAACCGTGTTAAAATTATGAATGCAAAATACATGATACGGGGGTAAAGAAGATGGCTGTTACACGACGAATTCCATCTTGCTACAGAATGGGCCATAAATTGAAGTTAAGGAGTGTGGAGAACGCTTGAATGTAAGAGTCCTGTAGAAGAAGGTTCGGGTTTTGGTTCTAATTTATATTTCATCTCACAATGATGGTTTGCGGTTATTTACATGGTTTGACAACAATTCCGGGGCCCCTCGCTTTCACTCATTAATGGGGACACTAACCTAGTTTCGAAATTCAGCCCTTAATCGCTGTGTTCCACTCCGATCAATGCTGTAGGTAGCTCGCCTGTACGGCTCCTCATGCATGAACATCTATTCAGTGTTTACATAAGATTTCCATATTGCCCTCTTTCCGTTCCAAAAAAGACATGACATATTGGTGTGACGGATATTCGAGTTGAAACACCTCCGACCATTTGGAAGAATTTTTCGAATTTAGGTGTCATTTGACGATCTTATAACCAGAAGAAATCGTTTTAACAACTTTCCCCAAACTCGTTCACTTCACGACTGCCGTCAACTGATTCATTTTTCAACAAACACATAAACGTCGAACTCAAAGTTTTCCAATATGGGAAAACATGGCTTTTGCGCCTCACGGAATCTAGTACAACACATCAAGGTGACCTCAAATTAGTTCTTAGAGTATAAGGACTTTGAGGACCATCTTCCCCACAAGTTTTCAGGTAATTTCTACCGTATACAACTCCGGAAACATCAACAAGACAGAAAGTTGTCACAGGACTGCCTTGACAGGCAGTGGAGTAATGAAGCGTCTCTTCAAGTTCCAAACCTCTTGATTAATGTTTCAGACCGTTGATCTTATGGATGTTATCGTATCGACTTGGTTCTTCATTTGCTCCGACTTTGGATGATTTGGATTAAGGCGCAGATTGGGGATATTTTATAGAGTTTCCATAAATCGAAGATGGTGATATATGAATTTAGTTCCCGTTCTGAGAGGGTTGAAGTAAAAAGTTTAGATTTCATTTGAATATTACTTTTCAAATAGAATGGCACATTCAAAATATATTCAATAATATATCTACTAGAACCAAATATGCAGTTGAAAGTATTCTAAATAGTTATTTGAATAATTATACTTCTTCACTTACCCAATCAAATCTCTAATACTTATTGCATATGCTATTGGGTTTCATGGAATACATTCTTTTTAGTTTTGTTCATTTCAAGTTGAACAACTCAAAAGAAAACCATGACCCCTCCTCATTTGATATAATTTCATCTGTCTCGGGGTCGACCTCCTATCGCCTAGATGTGAGATAGAAACTTACCCGATGCTAAGCGATAACAAAGTAACGATATTCCTACTTGTTTATTTCGCGTTTATTCACTACAACAGAAAAGCATCTTATTAATTTGACGAGAACTGAAACATTTAGATGAGCTTCGTTATAGCATTAAATGTCGTTCTTCTACGTTCGGATCCAAGCATTATCTATTTTTCCCTTGCGTTTACGTAACTTTGTACGCCATTAACAATACGTTAACATGCAAATTCTATATATTTTAGGAGATGAGATAGTCGTACTCGTTAGATATTTATTGAAACAATGAGTTTTCCGATACTCAATGGTTATCCGGTAATGAAGTAACAAAGATCTGAAGAATCCATTGTTGTTATATTTTCAAGGTTAGAGATTCACCCTGAATTTTGCGCTAAAACTAAAAAATGAAGCTTTCAATAGTTATGAGGATAATCTGCGAGTATAACCATGGAGAATACAAAACAATCATCAATATTATATCTGAATATAATAATAATTGTAATCCGAATAAATTACGCCAAATTTGAAAATATTTCGTCCATTTCACTCAATTATCTGAAATTCAATAATCCAAACTCCTCCAAACTGCATGGGATACAAAAACTCGGTTAACTCCTATAATCGAACAATTGAAACAGGAAAAGTATTGTAATATAAAAGTTCTGGAAACACTTCAACGTCTGGAGATAATTGCTGATCGCATAATTAAGCTTCATTTCAATAACAATGGCTGAATAGAGTGAGAAAAGTTTGTCCCATTGAAATCCAACGAGCCTGTCTAATTGGCTGGAAACTATTGATAATTAGAATCGGAGTCTAGTCATTTTAGGATTTTATGGATGATAATTACTACGGTTAAGATAATAATGGCTTTCCTCACCAATTGTAGGTTTCTAAGGGTCCATATGCTCGTTTATGATAATGAGGAGTTGCTACAATCAATATTCTGATTTGAATATTCTCATAATTTTACAAAATTTAATTGTTTCATCTACCACTAAATTGTTATTATCTGGAAAAGCATCTTAGTGGGAAGTATCTGAATAGAAATAAAATTTAAAGGTAGAGTAGGTATAAGTGAAATACATTTCTTCATATTTTATGGTTCAGGGAAACGAAAGATTGACTGTCACAAGAAGTTCATTATCGGTTTGAAGCATATATTCTTCAGGAAGAAAATATTATTTCAAGCTTCAACGTAGATAGAACCTCATCGTTCAAAAGTATAAGTGCAATCTGCTCTGAGTTATTTTATAGCCACTGACATTACTGAACACGATATTCTGAGTTTTCAGGGAGTAAATGCTTGAGTCTTTGTAAATGATGAGGATAAAGTCCATCGGGTTGCAGAATTCACCACACGTTGCTTTTAGGAATCCCCGTTATTCGGGATATTCTACGGAAACTGGTAGAAGGACTTCGCTCAACTGCATTTGAAACTACATCAGCTGGCTGATCATTTAGATTTTTAGGTATTTCTGGACGACAATGTGGAAAAGATCCTATCTCTCTTGTTGTTTCTTGTTGTTTCTTACTACCTTCTCAAAAGATTTATTCGACATCTGTTAGTTGACGAGGAATTCACACATCGTAAATCAGCATTCTGGATCCGAAGGATACCCCGAATATGCGATAAAAGTGATTAAATATATTGCATACTTTTACTATTCATTAATTCTCACTTAGAGGCCAGCGCATTCGCCAATTTGTAACATCTTCTTCAACTTTAATTTTTCAATGTTGATGTCGTAGGAATAACATATACACCAGTCCAAGAATTTGTTGTATTTCTCTCTGAGATCCACCGATTTTTTGGGGCATTCAAAAAAGCGTAGATATTCACCATAAATTACCCACTCCTTATATTCGTTATTAACGCCTAAAAACATTTATTTGGTTATGACTAAATTTTGTTAAAATGCTATCAAGGATAGAGTGGCATGCAGATTTCAGGAGATATGGAATTATTTCTTGATGGGACACCTTGTTCATTATTGACCCCTGGGATTAACTTTTTTCCCGATGTCCATAAAATGCCATATTTTATACTACTTTTATACAATACTGCATGTAGTTGTTGATAGCATTCATTAAGTCTCACAAATTCCGGCTTTGGGAGTCATGAGAGGTGAACTTTCCGGACCCGATCGCCTCAACGCTGAAGAATTCATTACATCAGTCCAAAGTAGCTCAACGGACATATTGGATGAAATGCCCCTGGCTAACAGATAAAAGGTCAGGTTTCAAATGGATGGCTGCCCAGTTCGGAATGTACGAGACTTAATTAATGAATATTTTGGGTTCAATGGGAAGGTACGGTTCGGTAAGAAGGCCATCAAGGTGCCCCAACCATAGGCCTTCAGATTTCTATGTCTGGAACACCTTGAAAAAGAAAGTTTATCAAATTCGCGTTCAGACTCGAAAGAATAAATTTGTGTTGTACAGAAATGCGTCAGAAACAATGTGAACTTCGCAGGTTTGTAGATGCAGTGCGAAAACTATGTGTGAAAAGTATTGAATGGGGCAGTGGATATTTCGAACAATCGTTATAAGTAGTAGTAGTCTGTCTTCACATGTTTTCATGAAATCTGTATGATTGAAATTTAGTTAAATCCTTCAAATTATTTTGATTCAACAGATGAATCCATGATTCCCATAAAAATTTTTTCGTTATTCAATCATAAAGAGCTTCAAAATAGAGCAAATTGGGTTTCGAATATTTCGACTTTTTCGTTTTTATCTTGTTAGTCATGATATTAAGGCAGAAAACAATCAGCAAGCACAAAAGTTGATATGTCATTGCGAAAGCACACTAAATGGGGCATTTTTTGCTGAAAAGAAAACATGTCCATAATTAATGATTTTCAAACGATAAAACCATTGGAAAAATATTCATTTCAGAATCGTGATATTCATCTCCTTACCACGCCCGTAGTAAGAATTTTTTGGCACAATTCTTATCTTGTAGCAAATTTAATGCTGTTTCCAGATATGTGGTTAAATGAGGCTCCAAAGATAACTGAAGTATAATTGATTTTATGAAAAAACTTCGAAACATAAATGAACTATTATCTCCAGTCAGACATCCCTTTTTCGGAAAAACATTTTGGTGACTCTGAAGCGAACTGTACGTACGAATCAGTGGCTGAGGGAGCTGATACTCTGGAAGAAAGCCTACAACCCCACAAAAGCGAACAAAGGAAAAACCAGGAACGAGTCCCTCGCCTGTCCCAGATATAAGGTTGGCCTTGCAATTCGAGTAATACCTATTCTTGTGGCATTTGATCTCGTGTTATCTTTCATTTCGATTTTAGCGAGGTGTTCCCGCAAGTTGGTGGTGGACTCATCAGTAGGGTTGATCCAGTAACTGTTGGCCTAAACACCTTCGCAAGGAAAGTACTACTAAACGCACGGCGAGTGCACTAAGTGAACGAAACCGCAGGAGACAAGGTAGGTGGCGTAGCCGACAACGCCATCTTCCGGACCCATACAATGAGCGAGATCATTTTCGATGACAAAACACTTTTTGTATTACCGCTAAGCTATCACGATTCTTAACTGAGAATTTTCTCAAGAACTTGAGTGGCCTCGTACATTTATTCCAACGTATTATATTGGAAATAAAGAGTGAGGCATATATGAACAATCTCTGTTGCAATCCAAGAAAAAAATTCTGAAATGAAACATACCACAAATGTCTGTGATTAAGTATTAATTTCAGTACCATTTTCTGTCTTCTATGTATCATCCAATGGGAATTCCCCAATTTCCGTAGTATATATTTCTCGAGCAATAGACGAAGATCTGAGCCATCCGAAACTAACGACCCGGATGGAGATAAATGACCCGATATTACCACGTAATCGCGAAACAAAACCAAGACATCCTAGTTGGGGACACGTGACTCCCTCCGTTAATCTAACGGGACAATAAATACCTCTTTTTACGCACGCTGGGTATGCATTTATAGCGTTTGGGACATAGATCATCATTAGCCGGGTAGCAAGATAGCTAGCAGCCCCGTGTTTACACGTAAACGAAGTATGACGTTACACCTCATGAATAATAACGCATGATATGTCAAGCTGGCTGGGTGTAACAGAAAGGGCGGGAATCGTTAGAAAGTACGGGCACTCCAGATGATTATGGCAGTCTAGGGGACAATTTGGGTTGAGTTTGAATACTAGAACTTCGTCTCGGATTTCTTGCGTTCAACTCTTATATCTAGGGTCGTTATCGCTTTGACGTTACCTCTTCGACTCTCCTTGGTGTGAAGGAATTCATGTGAATTTTCTCGTTCTCGGATAAAAGTTACTGAATAATTTCATTTCTGTGAATGGGTCCGTTCCAGTTTCAGCTAATTCGGCGTTGTTGTAGTTCATTCAAATATGGTTCTCTTGAACATATAAAATGTTCCTGCTGAAGGTAGTTGTCGTTAAGGTAAAATAAGAGTGGAGCCTCGCCTCAAGCATAAAAAATGGATACATGTAACTGAACTAAACCGTTCATATAAGCATCGACCATCGCCTTAACCCAGGCATCGACCATCGCTGTTTCGGAGTAATCAAATCGATTTGATTTTCAAGACCCTCTGCTGGCATGATACCCGAAACGCGATATATGATTGGTGCGCTTAAGGTCATGTTTTGTTTTAGTCAGTGTCGTAGTTAAGTTAGAAGTGAGTTTGTATTGAAATGGATACCTATAGTGAATTTGATAACTGCAACATAATATCAGAAAACAAATTTTATTTATAAACCACTGCTTCCTATTTCCAACACTCTACAACGCTCGTGATTTCATAATTCTTACAACTGCTTTAATTGATGCCCCACTATGTGTCCTCTGATGCCTGACTTGAGTCGATTATTGAGGCGAGGCTTCATGCGATGCTACACTATGTTTTTACCCTTACGATTTGGCGAAGATGAATATAAGTATTGTTGTAGTATCTCTGAGAAAAACAGACAGACAGCTTTAATTTGGTGGTCTTTCGGTCACCAAGGCAGTATATCTTTCGATGAAGCTCCCATAACACCTCCTGTATTAATGCAGAAATTAAGTACTTCTTCTGATTATGGTTTTTGAAAAATTTATATCGTGATTTGGGTATGAATTTAATATTTCAAGTAATTTAAATTTTCAGACCTTCTTTGACTTGACTACACCAAAAGTTTATAATTTTCAAGGAAATGCCAAACTTTTGACTGCAAATTATTGAAAATAATGAAGAGAAATTTCCTTCGACCGAAAATTTTCCATATATGATTTTTTCAGTTCGAAATCAAGGCTCTGGAAGAAATAATTATTCTACGACTCTCCAAGTAGGGGAGAGCGGGGCTGAAAGTGCCGGGGGTAAATTGTGCCGATGCTAATATCTCGAAATCAGAAAAAGATTGATAAAAGATCGTATTGTATCGCGTATTGCCCAACCATCGAGCACACGTGGCTGCCATCTCAGTTGCGTCAGCAAAGCGGACCGAGAAGAAATACATGTAACTCATGTGAGGTTCCTCCAGCAGCACGTCAGTAAATATTTCCGTTTCGATACTTTTTGGTCGCAAGCTAGCATTCTTCGTGCTGTTAATATGAAAGTTTCAGTGAAATGTGTATTATTTATCGTAGTTTGTTATGCAGTGTAATTTCAATGATTTGAGCAGAGTGATTTTTATATGTCGGACAAAATATCACAATCTCATAAACGGGGTAAAATGTGCCGTTCATTTGGGGCTGGTTGTGCCGCGGCACAACCAACCCCTAAGTAGCCTATATTGTTCCATTATTTTTTGTTTGACAGAATGAGGACGTATAAGCGAAAAACACAAAGAGGAACTACAAGGCAGGATCTTTTACAAAGGGTTGCTGATGCAGTCATCAAGGATGGACTCAAATTAAAAACAGTTGCACTTCACTACAATGCTATGTCAAAAAAATAAAAAGTGGAGGTACTCCTGGGGTTGTATACAATCAATACTAGTGTTTGATGAGGAAAAATGCACTACTGTCGAAGTACATCTTAAAAAGCGCTTCAATTCACTTCGGTCTTCTACCGAAAGAAGTACGACAACTTGCGTTCCAGTGTGCCGTGAAGTTCAATGTACAAAACATCCCACCATCTTGGCATAAATATATTATCATAAAATTGACGTCTTTTGAATTCTAAATTGATTTCCATTCATGTGAAACACCTAGCATTATCAACGGCACAACCGACCCCAGCTACGGCACAACTTGCCCCAAAGTGGGGTTGGTTGTGCCTTGTCGCCGCTGTATAAAAAAATCACTTTTTCTCAAAAACTGTTTGAAATGTCAAAAATCTGTAGGTTAATTCGTATTATGGACTAAATTTGGCTAAGGATGAACCACTACTTCTAGATATAGTCCTTGTTTTATCTGAATCATATGAGGATTTGTAAAAATCGGCACTTTCAACCCCGCTCTCCCCTACTGGCTAATTCGTGTATTTTGTATCAGTTATTGAGCGCTCGTACTACTTACACGAGGGCTATATCATTTCGTCACGATGTCTGTATTTTTCGAATTTTGAGCCGAAAATGGTCCCAATCGACTATGTTCGACTCACTGATGACGAATCCGTCGGAAAATTCGAGTCTGTCCGTCCGTCCGGCCGTCCGTATACACGATAACTCTCGAACGGAATGTCCTAGAAACTTGAAATTTTCAGGGTAGGTTCGAATCTCGAATGCCGAGGTTGAGTTCGTTAATGGGCAAAATCCGCCCAAGGGTTCCGTAAAAATGGCCGCTCGAAATTTCGTTTTCCTGATTACTTTGAAACTACAGTTTCGATCGGGATAAAATTTTGCACTCTCATGGAAAATAAGGTGTTCAAGCTACATGCAAAATTTTGTTCAGCTCGCATCACAAGAACCATAGAAACCATAGAAAATTGTAACTTTTGAACGGAAACGCCTAGGGTCTTGAAATTTTCAGGATAGGTGTGGATCTCGATTGTCGTGATCACTTTCATCTATGAGCAAAATTATAATAGGGGTTCCGTAAATATGGTCGTTTGAAATTTAGTTTTCTTGATAATTTCCCAACTACAGATTCGACCGTGACGAAATTTTGTATACTTATGGAGAATGATATATTCAAGCAATATTTCTCTAGATAGCATGACCAGAACCATAGAAACCATAGAAAATCATAACTTTCGAACAGAAAGGCCTAGGGACTTGAAATTTTCAGGATAGGTGTAGATCTGAAATGTGGCGTTCACGTTTATCAATGAGCAGAATTATACTAGGGGTTCCGTAAATACGGTCGTTCGAAATTTTGTTTTCTCGATAACTTCGAAACTACGTATTCGATCGAGATAAAATTTTGTATTTTAAACGAGAATGACATATTAAAGCAACATTTTGTTTAGATCGCATGACCAGAACCATAGAAACCATAAAAAATTATAACTTCCGAAGGAAAAGGCCTAGGAACATGAAATCTTCAGGGTGGGTTTGGATCGCGAATATCACGGTCACGTTCATCAATGAGCAAAATTAGACTAGGAGTTCCGTAAATATGGCCGTTCAAAATATTCTGTTCCTGATAATTTCGAAACTACCGATTTGATTGGAATGAAATTTTGCACCTAGCTGAGGAATAATGTATTCAAACTACGTGCGAAATTTTGTCCAGATCGCATAACCAAGACCATAGATACCGTAGAAATTATAAGCGAACTATCGAAAAAAAAATTGGTCACCTAAAGCACTGACTTGAAGTCTGGATTATCGCCTTAGTTTGAAAATTTGTTTGACAGCTGTCAAAAATTTACTCAATTGGTTTCCAAAACTGGAAAATGCGATTCTACCTACAAGGTGCATGTACGAGCGCTCAAAAGCTCCTGCCTTCACGGCAGTGCTTTTCGTAATTTTTTTTGTTTCGTTTCAATTATTATAGTATGTCTAATCTAATTTCTGGCTAGGTTTTTTGCCATCTGAAAAAAATCACAATCTCTAAATATTCCGTCGAAATATCACATAGTTTGCTGAATACATGAAATGAAAATTGAATTTGCCCTATAAAAGATAAATGAATGAAGTTCGATAAATATGTTAATGGAATAATCAAATAACAGTTTCAATTTCTATTAACAGTATCGAATATTCGCATGGCTCGCCATGGTATATTCCGTTCAGCCTATATTGAATTAGTTTTTGATTTGAACTCGGAGAATATCGAATTAAAATAATCCGATGTATACAGCGATAGAACTCTTCTGAAATTCTGTTTATTTAATGCACTAGTTTCATTGTTCGATTTCGAGCATACTTTTTCAATCCAAACCCCGGACTGAGTTTTCAGAGATGGACTTTGCTTGAGTTTGTTGATTTGTTTTGTATATTTTATTCACAGATGGAAATTATTGCCTGAGTATGAGAGGAATATTTGAATTTTTATTCATCTGAATGTTGATTTGATTCTAGAGCATGTACAATTTTCGATTTGTTCTTCTTGGAATCGAGCCAATTCTGACGTAGTGATAAAGCTTATTACACATTATGCATATCAATAACAGTTTTTTCATCTATTTATCTACTCCTTTTGAATTATATATTCATAATTCAACTACTTTTGAGCAATTAAAAGTATCTGTAAACAAATACCGTTAGTTAGAATAACTCACTGCTATAACACCCTGGCTCTGTGCTTCTGAACAAGCTGATTGGACAAAAGGAAACAGTCTATTGTTGTTATTGAGGGGAGGTCACTTGAATAATTTTGACGTTTCCTCAAATGGAGTTGATATCTTATTATTATTGTGAATGTTTTGCTGAAAGAGATGAATTCAGATAGTAAAGATGAATTATTATGTATACCTTCAGAAATAAGACGATCAGCCAATGTTACCATATAAAATTTATTTCCAGAAAAATCCCAAAACAAATATAGAGGTGTATACAGCAACTTTCAAAATTGGTGTAGCAGTAGGAATATTGAATTATCGTTTACAGAGAATGTTCTTTTGGCATATTTTAGTGAACTTAGCACTAAATATAGAGCATCACCCTCTTGGACTTACAACACCAAGCTCAGAAGCACAATCGACATAAATAATGCATTGTTATAGGTAACTATTAAGATTTGTAAATAAAGTTCTTTCTTTGTACCTACTTGTATCTTAGTATTTATTGTTATAGTCGTAGATAAAGTATAGTATTCAACTTGCGGTAATAGTCATAACTCACTCGATGAACTACAGCACTCGCCAACGGCTCGTGCTGCAAACTTCATCTGGGTGAGTTATGACCTACATTACCGCTCGATAAATAATATACTATTATAGCACATAAAAACATTTTTATAACATTCACGTAAATACTAATATTATAAACTGAAAGAGAATTAGTTGCTAAAGAATGGACAAAACAAATTATAACAAGGTTTGGTATTGTGAACTTGTTCATGTTAGTCACACTCTAGATATCAAGTCATCCACATTGAAGATCATCATAATTTCCTGATCTATTCAATTTGAGTCCAATTCTTGAACTCAATTTGTCTTTTCGAATTACCAAAACGAATAACAGATGTTTTCGAGTTTTGAAAATTTCAGAAATGGTATTCATTCCAACCTTTAAGAAATGTCATCGGTTCAAAGATTGAATCACTGAATTATATCGAAAATATCAGATAAATCAATTTTTTATGGTGTACTAAAACGGTCTATAGTGGTCATCGTCCGTATAACAAATACTGCATTTTATTTTATGAACTTCAATAAATGGAATCACCGAATTAATTATATTGAAAATGTCAGAAAAACTCAATTTTCTTTCAACATGAAACAAGTAGAAAGCTGAATTCACTCATAAATCATCAAATCGATGTCTTATGTACACACAAAATTTAGGTGGATAGTTCGAATACGTTCAATAAAATTCAGATTGCTTTATCTACGGAACCCTTCGACGAATATTGCCTATTAAAGAAACCCAAGCGGCGCATTCAGACCTGAAACGTACCCTGAAAATTTCGAAATTCTAGCCCTCTTCTTTCGTTAGTTATCGGTTTTACGGACAGACGGAATCCAGACGGATGGACATAATCGAATTTGTCCGCGAATTCTTCATAGTTTGAGATCATTGTCGGCCAAAATTAAAAAAATTACAGACATTCAGGGACAAAGATAAAGCTCTTGTTTATATAAACAAACGCGCAAAACCTGAGAATGAACTCAATTCTGTTTAAATTCGGAAGCTAGGGTGTCAACTCAGTTCAAGTTCAGATAATTCTACAGTAGGAAATTAGAGCAATCAGATAATATCTAACGAATTCGCTAATTGAGAAACATTTCCTCGAACTAAGCTTTCAGGTATTGTCGTCCGATCTAGGAAAGCTGACTCGCTTCCCCCTTTTATCGTGTTAATTCACACTTATTCCAAATAATTTAGATGAACCAGAATGTTGACGCAAGTCAAGTTTACTTAGGTTAACGCATTAATTTTGTCCTATAAGGGAAACGGTATGCCTTTCTCATCATAAGCAGAAGCAAACACAGAAACGTAAACATGGATTAATGAATTGAATTTTAACTTGTTAACACTTTGCATTTATATAGGTTTGTTATTATGTTAGGCCGTTCCTGTCATCATCAGTAGTAATTCAGCTGTGAAGGGTGTAAGCTAGTTGTTGAATGAATAGGCTTGTCATGATTTCGTGCAACCCTTATGCTTAATTAGATTGTCGCTGAGTTGATTGAATGTCTGAGATTCATAATATCGTATAATTTGGTGAGATTTGGATAGCTGAAATCATGTCCGATCTTATGGAATAACCCAAGAGTATTCTTCGAAATTGGATATTTTTCTTGGATATTCGTTTTGCAATCATAATTCTTCTGTCGATATCGTTTCTTGCCTTAGCATTGAACTCGCAATTGGAGACCTACTCGACTTACTATATCAATTCATTCTTTAGCTTGATGTTGACTTTGAAAATTTTTAATGTTAATTTACAATTCCGAGTTGAATTATTCCTATCAGGTGCCGAATAAACAAGACTGTAGTGAACCAAAGTCCTGGAACAGATCAAATAAATTCAGGGAACGTTAGAGAGAAATGATAACAATCCAATTCTTGCAAACAAGTCTTCCGAGAAAGTCTCAATTTTGATTAGGAAAGTTTCCGGGCATAATTGAATTATTTTTAGATTTTTCCGTCTCCCATTTTATTCTCCCATATTCCTCCTGCATAATCAATTGGATTCGCCCTTAGAGACCATCTTTCAATTATTCCCTTCCTCCCTTTTTTATTTTACAACCGAACGACAATGCCGTTTCACGGAAATGGCCCCTAAAAGATCTGCACGTCCAATTGGATGAGCTTTTAGCGATATTTGATTTTTCCGTCCGGAGTAATATGATTTAATCGATTTTCCTTGTTGCCGATGACGGGGCATTTCCGAAAAGGTCGAATTTGGATGCCGAATTGTGTTCAGACTTTCAGACCGACAACGAACCTTGGGGAGACAAGAGACGTAAACAGGCCGCCTATTATTCCCAATTAATGAAATTTTATTGTTGGGCTCCCGTGTTGTTGGGGAGAATCGTGGGAATTTAAAACGTCCATTCGATCAAACGAACCTTGAACGCTCACATTTGAATCGATATTATTTAAAAATTGATTTGGTATAGGTAACTGTTATGTTCTTTGTAAATATTTGAAATCTGAATCATTCTGTTAACTTTACCTGGCAATAAACAAGCAGAGAGGTCTAGGTGGAAATATTATATGAATCATTGATGGAAAACGGTCCGAGGAAGTGATGTGGAAATAATGAAACTTTGAGTGAAATAAGCAGCGTTTTAGAGCAAACATCATTTACACCTCTTAATTAACTTTCTGCTTCAATAATAGTTATTTAATCAACTAGTTTATTAATGACAGCGATTAATGGTCGAAATATTTCAACGCGTGAGCGGAGCGAGCGCGTTAATGTTAAATGTTAATGTTTGTCCGTCGACCTCATCAGGAATTGAATATAAATTCTGGATCGAAAACAATTTTTATTTTGCATGATATACAAATTTGACGTAATACAAATTTCTATGTTCATTTCGATATATTAATATTTATGCTTCCTATAGAACAATTCGAAAAATTCATAGAGGGAATATTGGACATGTTGTGACATTCTGAATAGTTTACATTCATTTCATTTCCTATAATGTCCGATAAGGAACGTGTGGATGAAGTGGAGGTTGAAGCATTATTTACTTTGGAACTATTATGACATCCAATTTTTTCTGCAGTTTCTATTTTATTCTGAATGGAGTTTTCAATATACCCTTCTGCAACAGAAGTTGATTTCCAACCACCAATTCTTTTGATGGCTGAAAAATCTGCACCACTGTCAGAAAGAATAGACGCAGAAGAACGCCGAAAACAGTGACCTGTATACAAATGTGGTTGCTCTAATTTAAGAAAGTTTGCAATCATTGACGGTTATTTAGAAAATGTATTAATTCCAGCTGATTGTGTTCAGCATTTATAGTTGTTATAAAAAATGAAAAATCTTTCGTGTGGAGTGTGAGCTGGCCTCAAGGATATATATCTCTTCACTTTAAAAGTGTATGCTCATCATTATCCACCAGAGTGAATATCCTGTTCGATTGTGTTTTCGAATAATTCACTGTCACCAAAAATTTCGATCCCATATCTTGTACATCCTTTCTCTGCAACCTTAACAATTCATCTTTTCTCAATGCACCCGCTACTCCGAATATCAAAGCGACTTACAAATAAAACAATGATAGTTATTTTACTATAACGAGATAATGAGAATAAGTTGGAATAACGATTCAATTGAGTTTTATTTTTACCTTCGATATCAAGAAAACACTATCAGGAGCATTCGCTATGAACTCTCTCACATATTTTTTTTCGAGAACTTTTGATTTTTTTGGGATATATACCCCTCTTTTCCGTTCAATAAACATCACCAGTTTGTGGTATCTGCTTATATCAGTATTGTCTTCCACATTTAGTGTTGATTTCAGCATCGAATATTTTGGCCATAAACTTGCAAGATGCCCCTTTTCTGCAATACCCGTAAAGTATGCCAACAAAACCGTTTCCGTAAAGTTCCGAACCTTCTTGTCCTTGCACCATGATCTGAATTCAGCATAGGTTTTCTCATTTAAATGGCGGCTCTTTTCAGGGAGCAGACTCAAAGTTGCTGCTTCAGCAGTTTTTGTCACATCTGGCGGTGTCAAAGGAATATTTTCTTCGTTATTCATTATGTAGTAGCGTAACGGATAAAATCAGATTTTGATCGAAAGCGAATAAATAAATTTGACCGCTCGATCGTGCTCCGACATAGATGCATCTATGCTCCGACTGAATATTTTATATTCGATTGCCATGATAATCATGCATTAATACAAAAAATCATGCATAAATAGGGGTCATTAATGGATGATTTCGAGTGCGTTGAAATGAGCTTTCATTCTATGGTCGACGGAAAAAGCATTTTTCCTGTACACACTCGAGGTGCTATATCGGTCTAGTACTATTGAAGATGTATTCTCAGAGTAAATGGAAGCGGAGAAAAACTAAACGAAATTTCGTTCCTGATGTAATTACTACAGACAAAACGGTTCCGAACGCATTCGCAACGTCTTCTACTCGAAGAGCCTTCGGACCCCACAAATAAAGAGTGAATGGACGTAATAAATTCAATCAGAGAATGTAATTACTTCGGAGTTTAATTAAAGCAGACGAAAAATTCCTACTGGAGATTTCGATCGCAATGGAAACAAACGTTCAATTAATAGTTGGGCTAGTGATGGTGGGAAGCCGCAAGAGTTTAACAGACTGAGCGAATATATTCAAGGGAAAATTGGATTAAGTATTTGCACCTCTGGCTGTGCTTTAACTCAGCTCATTAGGTTTGTTGAAAACTCTCGTTAGAAGTTTGAAATGAAAACATTGATTTGCCCGTCCCGTCCATTTAAAAATCGATTAATCCAGGAGATCGAAAGAAAGGCCTTAACTTTATTTATATCAACTAACCCTACCTACTGGTGAGAGCAGGATAGTTATTCAGGCCAGTTGAGGCCGATCAAAAATATTGTTTTATTGATATATTTTTGGCCAACAATAATGTTTGTCCATTATAACGCACCCGTCGTAGAATAAGGAAACAACTCAAAAAAGGTCCATTTTGAGTTAGTAACGGTTGAACCCAGGAAATAACCCTTTTCTTACGTGCAATATCAGAATAACTCTAGTTGGCCTCTACGCCACATAAGAGA
This sequence comes from Aphidecta obliterata, assembly GCA_963966015.1. NCBI lineage: Eukaryota > Metazoa > Arthropoda > Insecta > Coleoptera > Coccinellidae > Aphidecta > Aphidecta obliterata. Next base: position 29,220,603 of record OZ014432.1, read on the forward strand.
CTGTTCGTTAAAAAGGGTACATTTCAAATTTTCTGGAAAAACAGTGAAATATGCCACCACGACGGGAAAAATTGCATTAATTGAATATTGGTTGCTAGAGTTATAATGTTCAAATGGATTGCTGCAGTTATTACGAATGTTCAGCGTGTTGAATCGAGTAAGTACACAAAAGTATAGAACAAAAACTTCGGTAAACCAGAACTTCAAATACGATTTCCCAACAAAATCAATTTTTGAGTTGTCTCCTTAATCTACGACGGGTGCGATAAGAGAAAACTGTTTTTTTCCATATAAACGATGTACAAAAATTAAGATTTATTTAATGAACTATGGTTTCAGATCCTTAATAATTATGTTTAAAAGACAATGGGCCGTAATAATAAAAAAAATTACGAAAAGCACTGCCGTGAAGGCAGGAGCTTTTGAGCGCTCGTACATGCATCTTGTTGGTAGATTCACATTCTCCAGTTTTAGAAACCGATTGGAAAGATTTTGACAGCTGTCAAAGAAAATTTCAAACTTACGCGAAAATGCAGACTTCACGTCAGTGCTTTGGTGACCAATTTTTTTTTCGATAATTCGCTAGAATTTTCTACGGTATATATGGTCTCGGTTATGCGATTTAGACAAAATTTCTCACGTAGTTTTAATACATTATTCTTCATAAATGTGCGAAATTTCATTTCAATCCAATAGATATTTTCGAAATTATCAGGAAAAATATAGTTTGAACGGCTATATTTACGGAATCCCTTATTTTGCTCATTGATGAAAAAGATCGGCGAAATTCGCGATCCGAACCTTTCCTGAGAATTTCAAGTCCCTAGGCCTTCCCGTTCGAAAGTTATGATTTTCTATTTAAATGCAAAATTTCGTCACGATCAAATCCATAGTTTTGAAATTATCGAGAAAACTGAATTTCAAACGGCCATATGTACGGAACCCCTAGTCTAATTTTGCTCATTGATGAACGCGACTGCGACATTCGAGATACACACCTATCCTGAAAATTTCAAGTCCCTAGGCGTTTCCGTTCAAAAGTTACAATTTTCTATGGTTTCTATGGTTCTGGTCATGCGAGCTGGACAAAATTTTGCATGTAGCTTGAGTACGTAATTCTCCATCTGAATGCAAAATTTCACCTCGATCGAATCAGTAGTTTCAAAGTAATCAGAAAAACAAAATTTCGAGCGGCCATATTTACGGAACCCCTGGGCGAATTTTGCCTAATAACGAACTTAACCGCGGCATTTGAGATTCGAACCTACCCTGAAAATTTCAAGTTTCTAGGACAATCCGTTCGAGTGTTATCGTGTATACGGACGGCCGGACGGACGGACAGACTCGAATTTTTTGACGGATTCGTCATCAGTGAGTCGAACATAGTCTTTTGAAACCTTTTTCGACTTAAAATACGAAAAATACAGACATCGTGAGGAAATGATATAGCCCTCGTGTAAGTAATACGAGCGCTCAAAAAGGTTATGTTTATACCTGCAAGAAATGAAAGATATCCTTTTTATTTAGAGTAAAAGGAGGCCTTTATGAATAACCAAATACTTTTTTCTGAAGGATAAGCTTCTACTCTATAAATATAAGGTTTTACTCGGAATATTATGAATGCGAGCTGAAGAATTTCTTCATTTGTTGCAAGTATAAGGATAACCTTTTTTTTTATGAATACGGCCCATTATTATGACGGGGAAATATGAAACTTTCGTGTCAATTTCAGTTACAATACTAGCAAAAATTTTAAGCATATCAAGTCCGAACAATTCCAGTTTGATTCTTCGCAAAAATTTCCTCGTTCATTCATCATACGAAATAAAAGATCTTGAAGCTCCGTCCCTTGTTCTTCCGCTGGTAATGAATGATGGAGAAAATTGGATTTCGTTCTTGATCCTGAATTCTGTTGCTCAAGGAACGCTGAGACGGCGCGGGGAAACCAAGAGGAAAGCGATTAAATATTTACGAACGGCGTTCAGAATGTGAAATATAGTTCGTTACCGATAGAGCCATAACGCCAGTGTTTATTCTGAAGGTCTACAAACATTGCTTTGTTATGATTGTGTCTCACCAGTGGATATAAATTTATTTTTGTTTCATTACGGAAAGCAATGGGGTTAGATTCGTAGGGCTGGATCAACTTCTGCGGTTCCATTCTCACACGTAGAAAATTGGTTTTCATTGAAGGAACATTCAATCAGGAAGAGGAAATATAATTTGATTTATATCCATTTTTTGGTTCCTAAACCAGTATTAACTATAAAAGCACATGGCTATAAAGAATGAAATTGTGAACGTTCAATCATAAAAGTTTAATCTCTCCGGGATTGAGCAACACTGAAATGAGCCGTTTAATCTCACGAGTTAATCAAATTTATAATTGATGAAGTGGTTTTTAGCGATCATCTGTTTTTGTCGTACAAAATTGGTCTGGAATATCATAAGAAAATGCATTTTCTGCATCCAGTTCTAGCTCATGGATCCTGTATTTCAATACCAATTGGAAATATAGAATACTGTACATTTTTCATGAAAATTTTCCATTCCAAAATCACCATGAAAAATCTCAACTCCTTTGTAGAATAATATCATAGAGGCACTTGAAGTATTGTAAGGGTCATTCAATCAACGTTTCATGAATTCTTCTTCGTTTCGCAGATATCTGAGGGAATTGAAGAATTGGTGCGTCTATATAATAAAGTGGCTACAAAATTATAGAATAAAAACTGGTTTTTTATTGCAGTCCTGAACTTCGATCAAGAAAAAGTCCCATTCCTCAACAAGCAGTAAGAGAAGAATATTCTTTCGAAACATCATTATACTTTCAGGGTATATGCAAACTTGTCATGTGTTTGAGGGTATGATTAGAATGATCCCTGGGAAACTCAAATGGGGCCAGAGATAAACTGGAAAACCAGTAGTCAAAACTTTAGGACCAATTTCAGCTAATGAGCTTCCACCCTGTTCTTCATATTAAGCCAGCCAACCACGTCTATTACAAATCTACCGCAATAGTTGTGCACTCTGTGAATCCTTCTCCGACATCATAAACATGCTTGAATTGGGGAAATACGTGTCATTCCACTGACTTTTAACGAAGATCCTAATGAATAAATTCGTTGTTCAAATGGAGGGGTCTCTCAGAGACCTAGGAGAGCCAGGATGATATTTAACATTGAACAAACATAATAATTGATTGTTATTCATAATTTATTTGGTATTCACTTATTCACTAGACTACGAATTTCACTACTTCACTACAGTTCTATTAAACCGAGACACGTGTTTCGCCATAACTATGGCTTCTTCAATTGAGATATAATAAGTATATCTCACCTGGTCTGAGGAGCTGCACATATATCTAGCTTCAAAACTCTGCCCAAAAATACCTAGTCGAAAAAGAGAATCGAGAACTATAGAAAAATTTGAAAGAGAAATGAAAAACTTTTTTTTTTGCTGAAGATCGATCGTTAATTCATAGAATGATCAATTCATGAAAAGTTGAAGTGACAAATAACTGATTGTGACAAAAACTCCCTAGTGAGACGAGACAAAATCCTGAATAGCGACAATTATTCCCGAATGCAACTGGATGCCCGATCGAGACTAGAAACCGCCAATTGTGAAGAAGAATGCCATATCGACAGAATATTTTTAAATTTTTTTCTGAATTCATCTGTCGTTAGGATCAAGTTTGTTTTTTGCAACATTAAATAGGTATGAGAATAACTCACAGTTTTTTCTCTGAATTTACCTTTTTTTGTATATTATGTTGAATCAACTCATATCTAGCTATCATGAGTGTGATACCTCGATGGCTCGACATAACCATAAGACAGGAAAAATAATAGAACTGGGTGTCATCCACATGGGATTGCATTTGAAAGAATGAAAAATCAAAGACCAAACCAGCTGTGTGATAGGTTAGGTAAGGTTAGGTTAGTTCTTGCTGCAAGAACAAGAACAAGAAGTAGGTGAGCAAGAAAAGACAAGTACGAGAACTACCTTAGCAAGAACAAGATTTCTCGCCAAGGAATTTGCAAGAAGCAAGAATTCTTGCTATTTGCATTCAAATCTGCAATGTTTGTAAAAAAACCCGAGAGTTAAAATGTTTTGCTCATGATCATCAACTGAAAAACATGTAATAATTATTCAACATTCAATTCAAATAATATATAGGTAAAAAATCAAATATGAACTCAATAAATACCAAAAATAATAATTCAAATATCTGAAAATAATTTTTTTCTTGCAAATTCCCTTCTAAACGACTTTTAGGCAAACTTATTTGAATTTCGCATTATTATTTGAAGAAAAAAATATTCCAAAAACCCCAATAAAAAATTGGGTTTGCCTCAAAAAATAAAAGGAAAATAAAAAAATTTGAAAAGCACTGCCGTGAAGTCAGGAGCTTTTGAGCGCTCGTACATCCACCTTGTAGGTAGATTCGAATTTTCCAGTTTCAAAAATCAATTGAAGGAATTTTCGACAGCTGTCAAAAAAACTGTGAAACTCCAGACTTCATGTCAGTGCTTCAGCTGACCATTTTTTTTTCGATAATTCGCTAGAATTTTCTACGGTATCTATGGTCTTGGTGATGCGATCTAGACAAAATTACGCACGTAGTTTGAATACATTATTCCTCAGCTAGGAGCAAAATTTCATTCCAATCCAATCAGTAGTTTCGAAACAATCAGGAAAAAAATATTTTGAACGGCTATATTTACGGATGAACGTGACTGCGATATTCGCAATCCAAACACACCCTGAAAATTTCAACTTCCTAGGCCTTTCCGTTCAAAAGTTACAATTTTCTATGCTTTCTATGGTTCTGGTCATGCGATCTGAACAAAATATAGCTTCAATATATTATTCTTATCATTCTTCATTAAAATACAAAATTTTATCTCGATCGAATCCGTAGTTTCGAAATTATCGAGAAAACAAAATTTCAAACGGCCATATTTACGGAACCCCTAGTATAATTCTGCTCATAGATGAACGTGATCACGACATTCGAGATCCACACCTATCCTGAAAATTTCAAGTCCCTAGGCGTTTCCGTTCGAAAGTTACAATTTTCTATGGTTTCTATGGTTCTGGTCATGCGATCTGGACAAAATTTCACATGTAGCTTGAATACCTCATTCTCCATTTGAGCGCAAAATTTCATTTCGATCAAATCTGTTGTTTTCAAGTGATCTGGGGAACAAAATTTTGAACGGCCATATTCACGGAACCCCTAGTGGAATTTGGCCCATTAACGAACTTAACTGAGTCATTCAGGAACTGAACCCATACTGAAAATTTCAAGTCTCTAGTTTGTTCCGTTCGAGAGTTATCGTGCTTACGGCCGGACGGACAGACTCGAATTTTCCGACAGATTCTTCACCAGTGAGTTGAACAAAGTCGATTGAGACCATTTTCGGCTCAAAATTCGAAAAATACAGACATCGTGACGAAATGATATAGCCCTCGTGTAAGTAGTACGAGCGCTCAAAAAGGAAACATGTTTGACTTCTCAACTCACAAGCGTTACGCAAATAGCATGAAAACTGAGCTGGGGATTCCCCAATCCAGCAAGAACAAGAAATAGCAGGAGTCTTACAAGCAAAACAAGAAGTAAGCCAGCAAGAAATTAGCAAAAGCAAGAAGTAAATACTTCTTGTCTTGCTGAGCAAGAACAAGACAAGACGTTGACAAGCAAGAAACCTTGCTTTGTGCATCCCTATTCATTGTACGGTTTTGGGGCTTGTAGGAACAAACCTGAAGATAATACCCTCCCCACAATGGCCCAGATATTCCTCATCTCGAACAACGATCGCCGTGGCATTACACCCGTTTCATCGTATTGGGAACCCAAATTCCCGAACCCCAATAAAAGTCGGGGAAGGACTTAAATTTTTCCGAAATATCCAGGTTATTACGGCGACGAATTCCCATTCGGGGACGACGCACAAATTTCGCCGTTTCAGAGTCGACCAGGCAAGAAATATCCCGAGAAAGGCGGGAGGTGAGGGACCGGCCAGCCGGGGAATTGAATGCAAAATGAGCAGCATGTCACACGCACACCGTCGCCATTATACGACTATTCGAAATTTACGGTATCCGACTACATCGTCGCCTTCCTGTATGCTATCGCGCAATAAGAGTAATCTGCAATTTCTATACTAATTTCCATATAAAATGAATTGCACTCCCCTTATTCCGGATCATCGTTTCCGGTTATTCCCCAGTTATTCCGGATAATGGAATTCCGAATGGACTCTTTCGAGAGTCGAAAACAATGTTGCATAATGAGGAGGAAGAAATTCGACTTCATTATAATCAGAGAAATGGAAATCGTAATGCCATGGGGAAAGAATTTTTCAACCAAACAGATAATAAAATTGTATTAGTACTACTAGAAATTTTCCAGGATATACAACAGGAATTCGGTTACTGCTACAGGAAATACCCCATATAAGCGATAGCAGGAATATTTGTTGATTTTTCACAACTCCTCTAGAATTAACAAGTTTTACATAAGTTGATGCAACCAAACTGCAGTTTGTCATTTCAACAGGAAAATAATACTGTGACTAAAACCGGAATATGCGTGACTATTTACAGGAAATTCCTATTCAATGAACAAACTAGTTAGTTGTATTCCAAACTTGAAATTTCAGTTTTTACAAGAATTTCCAGTAATGAACATCAAACTCAAACAGGAATATCTTTACTTATAACGGAACTGTAGTATCGATTTAACAAGAATTTTCCGTTGAATTCAAGAACTATCGTCTATATATAACAGTATTAGTTAGTTAGTTGTATTCGAAGCTCATAACCTGAGCTTTCAGAGAGGTCTAGGAGAGTCGGGATATAAACAGATAAATAAATAAATAATAAATAAATTGTCTGTAGTAATATGCATTCGCGGTTCGGTGTCTGGAATGGGGAAAATTTATATTATATTATATTAATTATAGAGTATCTCAACATTTTTTCAACGAATAAGAGAGACATTCGTTAGAAACTAGTATTCAGAGACACCATAATAAATATAGACAATTCTTTTCCTCTGATTCCGGATTTATATTAGCGAATTTAATTACAGAATTACTTTCTTCAAATGCCCACACCTTTTATGTCGCGTTCAAATGCTTAGTGTAGTATCTTTTGGGATTTGTCTATTCGGTATCGCCCTCTGTTGAGCGGTACGGTAAATGTTGGGCCTTCCTTGCCGATCGCTACAGATCTAATCTTTCTTCATTCCTCTGATATGATCTAACCTGACACTACCCTCTGTTTTCCTGTTAAACTCCTATTTCCCTGTTCCTTTCTAGACTATGTTTCTTAATCATATACTAACCCTTTCTTTTTGAGCGCTCGTACACGAGGGCTATATCATTTCGTCACGATGTCTGTATTTTTCGAAATTTGAGTCTGTCCGTCCGGCCGTAAGCACGATAACTCTCGAACGGAACAACCTAGAGACTTGAAATTTTCAGTGTATGTGCAGATCCCAAATGCCTCGGTTGAATTCGTTAATGGGCAGAATTCCACCAGGGGTTCCGTAAATATGGCTGTTCAAAGTTTTGTTCCCCTGATTACTTGAAAACTACAGATATGATCGAGATGAAATTTTGCACTCGAAAACTTTTGAACGGAAACGCCTAGGGACTTGAAATTTTCAGGATAGGTGTAGATATTGAATGTCGTGACCACGTTCATCTATCAGCAAAATTATGCTAGGGGTTTCGTAAATATGGTCGTTTGAAATTTTGTTTGCCCGATAATTTCGAAACTTCGGATTCGATCGAGATGAAATTCTGTATTTTAATCGAGAATGATATATTAAAGCAATATTTTGTCCAGATCACATGACCAGAACCATAGGAACCATAGAGAATTGTAACTTTTGAACGGAAAGGCCTAGGAACTTGAAAGTTTCAGGGAAGATTTGGATTGCGAATGCCGCGATCACGTTCATCAATGAGCAAAATTAGACTAGGGGTTCCGTAAATATGGCCGTTCAAAATATTTTTTTCCTGATAGTTTCGAAATTACTGATTGGATTGGAATGAAGCACCTAGCTGGGGAAAAATATATTCAAACTACGTGCGAAATTTTGTCCAGATCGCATCACCAAGACCATAGATACCGTAGAAAATTCTAGCGAATTATCGAAGAGAAATTGGTCAGCAGAAGCACTGACATGAAGTCTGGAGTTTCGCCTGAGTTCCAGAATTTTTTTGACAGCTGTCGAACATTCTTTCAATTGATTTCTAAAACTGGAAAATGCGAATCTACCTTCAAGGTGGATGTACGAGCGCTCAAAAGCTCCTGACTTCACGGCAGTGCTTTTCGTAATTTGTTTTTTGTATTTCCTAGGAAAAGTTATTCTAGAGTTATTATCAATCGTAGATCGAAAATATTCAATTTTATATAGGAGGCCTAAAAATGCTAAAAATTATCGAATCGCTGTTTTATTATGTTCGTTGCTTTGTCGGAAACCGATATTTTTTATTCCAAACAACTTCAACCATATGGTACATCATAGATCAAAATACTGTTAGCTGAACAAGATTCATTCCGGTAGAATAATCTGAACTTCTGTGAGAAATACCAAAAAAAATAGTCGCACAAATATTGTTGGGTCATACTGACAAAATTATTATATTTTACTAGATACTCCTGTAACATTCACGGAAATGTTGTGATTATAATTGTTGCATTTACAACAGGAATTGATTCAACCGGAAATTCCCGGAATTCGTTTTTTTCAGTGAGGTTGGTATCTCCTAATGTGGCATGGATTCTTTAAGATGGTCGATTTCTTCTTCTGATATTGTGTCGTAGGCAACCTGTCAATTATACTGTAGTATGGACCTTGTCGCTTCTGCGGTGGATGCTGCGAGTTTCTCGGTCTGCAACTTTTAATGTACCATACAAGCCTAAAGATGGTTGTCTCCATGGCAAGAGACTGACAATAACTTCTTTAAATCGGTCTTGCCACGAGCATGCATGGTTAGAAAAAAAATTTTTTGAATAGCACTCTCGGTTGGTTGATTATGCAGTCCGAAGATATCACGAAGAGCGCGAAAAGCGGTTTTTATTGAAGCCCATTTCGTAAAAGGCTTTGAATACTTCACCACGTTATTCAAAGCTCAACTCTATCATGATACCATTTGTGAATCACTGATGATGAAGCTCCGTTCACATTCAACATGTGGTGACTCTCCGCACGTCCGGAAGATGGCGTTGTCGTCTGCCTCATACCGCGTTGTCTCCCGCGATCCTCTGCATAAAGTGCACTCAACGTGCGTAGGGTACCACTTTCCTTGTGGAGGTGACTAGGGCAACTGTTGCCGGATCAGCCCTACTGATGAGTCCACCAGCAACTGTGGGACGAAACACATCCGTTTTTCCATCAGGATGCGCGATTCAATATTGCGAACATTTCGCCGATAATATAGGTCCAAACTACTGTAACACTCTTCACCTTTCTCAGCTACTAAAATATTTCGTAAACATCCAACAACAATTAAACCAGCTAGTGGTTAACCGAAAGAGGAGTGAATAGAAAATATATATGAGTAATATTTTCAACAAGGAATCACTCTCTTCATGAAGGCGACAATTAGTTCTGTCAACTTGTTTCAAAATGACGAAATGTTCGAAATTTGACAGTTTCTCATAAAATGGAAAACACCCCAGTAAATCACCTCAGACGTCAGTGGCAGCGAATTTTGGCCGAAAAATATATTGCCTATAGGAAACAAACTTCTACCGACCCCCTCGCCCCCTCCACGAATCCCATCTCAGAATTATCCTCCGAGTAATATATTTGAGAAACGATATAACTTCGAGGCCTCAGAAATTTAATTCCAAAGAAATGGCGATTCTGAGGGAGTTATTAATACCGTGCGGGCTGCTGAAAATGTGTCTATTCTACCAGAATGGAAAGTTTGATCATTTGAAATCGTTTCCGTTTCTCTCGACCTAACGCCAAGATGAAATATTGCAAAATTGGAATTCTTCTGTGAACGACAGGTACTTGATTGAGTTGGGGGCGTTACCAGAGGATTGGCCGAAGTAGGAGGTGAAACGTTTTGTGGCGAGCAACTTGAAAGGGTTTTCGTATTCGGGGAATTACTGGGGCCTTATATAAAGTGGAATTGTGTAAGATGTACAAGTGGATTTGTGAAGAGTATAATTGAACTGAAACTGCCTTCACTTCAATTCCCTTTTTACAATGGTTCAGGATTTCCAAATACTGGACCATTGGCTATCTGACATTGATCTATTGAGCTCGAAAATCCGATCCATTGATTTTAGAGACAAAAAAATTCAGAGATCAAATCGAAAACAATGGTTCAGGAAAAGTATCTAACATAAAATAATTAAATTAGCACTGTGTGTTGGTGTGATGTTACTCAATCGAATAGATTTTTCCAGAATGCTCTATTCATGACGATTTGTGAATTATGATATTCTGAATATCTAATTTGGCATCAATAAATGAACAGAACCCTTGACAACCATCTACATTTACTTTCAAAAAGAAGCATTGAGTTTTGAAATATTTAGGGTACGTTCGAGGTACGAATGCGCCGGTTAAGTTAGGTGCGAAATCTGCGTAAGGCTGCCGTAGATATAGCTATCTGAATTTTCCTCTTCAATAATTCGAGAAATACCGATCTGATCGAATTTGAATTTCGTGGTTAGTTTTGAAGATAACGACACGAAGGTTTATTTGAAATATCATGAAGCTCACATCAAGAATTTTGAAAAATTACTTATTAAAACTTTGGTATCTCAGAAACTGTTCATATATCATGCTGAAATTTTATGTCTACATATAAGGCATCGATTCAATAGTTTATATGAGGATTGAGCTTTCTGAAGTTTATAATAATGAAATGACAGTATTTTTCATACTAAAAATGAACACCGAAGGCAGTTTTAGTACACATATACAGGGTGATTCCAAATTCGACGTGAACGTTGAAGGACGTGTTAGTATGACTCATTTGCTCTCATTTGAGCTTTATTTATTGATATCCAAAAATCAACAGTTTACGAGTTATTTGAGTCTTTGTGTTTTTTTGAAAAATTACTCACCCTACTCCATTTTTTGTCAATTTATTCTACGTTGAGCAAGTTTGATTATAATTTTGGATTATTTTCATCAGAGAAGGATACGATATGTATGAAAAAAGCGAAAATATGCTGTCATAAATATTGAAATAGAATTCGTATGATTTGAAAGTTGGTATATGGAGAAAAAGATAGTCAATTCCTACTATAAATTCGCCTGCAACTTTCGAACTCCACAATAAATGTATGAAAATAGTATTTCAAAAACTTACCAAATTCCTTCTTCATTTCTTAAAAAAGTTTTCGTTAGAATGCAGGCAATAGTTTCGTTATACCAGTTTTTGATTTGAAAGGGGATATAAGCGAAGAAAAAGAAGTAACGAATTGAATATTTTTTTATTGCAATTTAACTCAAAGTTTCATTGAGAAATTCATTCATAAATTATGTTTGAAATTTCCTCCACCATTCCCTATACAAGCACGTGCCCTCTTTCTAATTCCTTCAGTCCTAAAATTTACTCTCAATCTTCTCACTGTTCCGTCTTTTCTCTCCACAAGTTGGGCACGTGTATGTATTTCCCTTTCATATACTATTCCTTTTAAACTGCCCCAAACATGAAAATCTAACGATGTTAGATCCGGACTTCTCGCAGGCCACGAAATAAGTCCTCCCCTACCTATCCACCGATTAGGAAACAATTCGTTCAAGAACATACGAACTTTAAGCCTATAGTGTGCGAGACACCCATTCTGTTGGAAAATGATTTCCCGCCTGTCAATCAAGGGAACCTTGCCATATTTGTTCGCAAAAATTTTTCATAATTTTCTCCCTTTAAGTTGTCAGGTAGATAGTAAGGAACTATCAAAAGATTAGCTAATACTCCCATCCAAACATTAACGCCAAATCACTATTTTTTATGCCGAACATTCAAAAGGTTGTTTATAAAAAAATCTGCTGTAACGAAACTAGTGCCTGCATTCTAACGAAAAATTTTTCAGGGAATAAAAAAGGGATTTGGCAAGTTTTTGAAATACTTTTGTCGTACATAAATTGTGGAGTTCGAAAGTTGCAGGCGAATTGATACTAGTTGACTATTCTTTTCTTCAGATACTAACCTCCAAATCATACCAATTCTTTTTCAACATCTATTACAGCATATTTTCGCTTTTTTCATACATATCATATCCTTCCTTGATAAAAATAATCCGAAATTATAATCAAACTTGCTCAACGTAGAAAAAATTGACGAAAAATGGACTAAGGTGAGTAATTTTTCAAAAAACACAAAAACTCAAATAACTCGTAAACTGTTGATCTTTGGATTTCAATAAATATGGCTCAAATGACAGCAAATGAGTCATTCTAAAACGTCCTTCAAGGTTCACGTCGAATTTGAAATCATCCTGTATAAATAAGCAAGCAAAAGCTCCTGACTTCACGTCAGTGCTTTCCGAAGTTTTATGAGCTAGATAGTTAAAACGAAGTGATGTGGAATTGATGAATATTTGAGGAAAAATTGACACTTTCAATAACCACTCTAACTATCATTAGGTACTTCAAGTTGACAACATCATATAACTCGGTGTTTATGACCCTTTGTCTGAACAAGTGGAAGATCATTCGTTCATAATTGAATGAGTTTCTTCCATTAGCGAATACAGTTTCCTGGAAAGGTTTGACAAAGTATAATCGTTATTTACACTGAGGTCAGAGGTGAACATTCAGAAATGCAACTCTTTTCTACAGTTACTTCCCATTATATATTCCTGTATGCACAACACTAGAAAAGAAAGGAAACGATAAATATTACACTAGGATTTCGTTGGAATATCACAGCAGTTTCCCAAGATTTAATGGCTCGAGGTCAGGTATAATGGTAACGAATGAGAACGAGCTCAAATGAACTTCATATAAAGCCGTTTGGTTTTTATGTTTCTTCCCGAAAATAGTTATGAGCTAGATTTTCAAATTGCCAGGTCGAATCGTTACTTATAGGATGAAAAGAAATTAAAAATAGGAAAATAGAGAATTATACACATGAAATTTGAAATACGGGTGTCTTCTATAAATCGCTATGGAATGGTCCAGTAGGGACTGTATCTAAGGAAAAGAGATGAATCTGCCATTGAATGAGGAAGTTATTCCCCTCGAAGAATTAGCGGTTTTGCAAAAAGTTCATTTTATTAAACTCGATCACAGCCCTGAACAGTTCGGATTATGTGGCATATTCAATTTTATTGTTGAATCCTCAGAGTTCATACAAACTTTTTTTTTCAAAAGTTATGCAATGCTTTGTAATTACGACATGTTCAAAAACGAACAGCCTTATATCAACAACGACCAAAAATCGTACAACGGAACAGTATCCGACAGCTTGTTTTTGCGTGGTTCGTACCAGGATCTGCGTTTTAGAAACTGGCAGCCCGTAGAGCATGAAACAGGAAATTAACTTCCTTTCCATAAAATTGAATTCGAAATTATTCGGGGTATAAATTACATAATTTGCGTTCTTCTGACCTGGAGGTCCCGAAAACGGTGGTTATCCAAGGTATCAGGTGGTGCGACAACCCAGGGATAACAACATTTTCGGAAACAAATTCAATTTCCAAATTTTTATGGTACATTGCGTTGTTTTCGTCCAACACCCATGAGGATGAAATATGATACCCGTTTTTGTTGGGAGCACCGCGAATATTTTATCTCCTCTTTGTACAGGATCGGAATATATGTGATTTGTGGGTTCTTATTTGGGATACATATAAACCCTTATATTCTATCGTTTTTTCGATGAAGACGGAAATTCAATGCTTTGTTAGACTAAGAATGTTGGTATAGAAAATATTTACGACAGAGCTCTTCTCTTATATTTCATATTTCGAAAATTTCTGGGAAATTTTACATTACTTATCTAAGATTCCAAAACAAATTACAAATCAAATTATTCATTCCGAAAAAATAGTTTCTTCCAAAATTTTCATCATTATATCATTGTTTTATTATATTATTATATCATAATATGATAATGTCATTATATTATTATGTTATTTTATTATCATAAACTGCACCGCAAAAATAACCGGTCAGAAAAAATTTCGCCTGAATTCAATTTTGAATATCTTCTGAGTTTTTCGACCAATTTTGATAATTTTTTGGAAGGTTGCTGATATCGATTTTGCAAACAGAATGAATGGAAACGTTGAGATAAAAGGTAGCAAAAAAAATTGCATTTCAAAATGAGATGGCTCCAACAAGTCAATAATTCCCGTGATTTGGTAAAAATCGAAACAATTTCCGAATATCACAGAATACATCTTCCCGGGCAGCATATATACATAATAAAACAGAAAACAAAAAAAAATATATTCAATGCAGTCAGTGCTTTTTTTTCGAATGAGTTATGGAACATCGATTCTGCAATTTTCAAACATTTTTTTCTAGAATGGTAGTCCGAATGAATTATCTGCGTTGAGTTATTCGTGATTTCCAATCTGCCTCAAGGTTTGCCCCCTTCGCTGAGTTTCAACTTCAATCAGTTATTTGTATAAATCTCCATTTATCCTCTTCTTGTTTACGAATGTCCAGAAATAAAATATATGACTCGGGTCGTCCCCGGAAGCTGCATCTTGTACAATTTGCAGAGTAATATTCGTAAACATTCATCATTCTCTTCCTGCTTAGGGAAAAAAAAATCCCTTGTCAGTATAAGAATTCTTCGTGCATCTCTGTCAAATTTTTATGCCGCCATTAAAAGTTTTTGCCCGAGCGAAGGGTAACTGTAATATAAATACTTTCTGAGGAGTTCGGCGATGTGCACGCTTTATCTATATATCATCTTTTAGCAAATAACCCTGCTCGATCGGGTATCGAATACTAAGACCAATATTAGTGGAATGAGTCCACCACTTCGGAGGATCAGAATTTGCCTACCGCTTCCGATAAGAAAGTTTTCAGGGCATTATATTGATAAATATTCCACAATAAATCGTTCAAATACGTATTCCTTCTCGCTTGTACTCAAAATGAGCATTGAACTATTTTGTTTTTATTTCGTACCTCGTTTAAAAATTTTTCCCAATTTGACGAGAAAGCATTCAGTAAAGCGGGCATCTGGGAGATGAGAAAGGCTAGTAAATGGCTTCTTATGCCACACGTAGTTTAACAAACGTTGTATTCAATCAAACTGTTGAGAAACACTGGCTCAAAGCTGCTGGAATATACCCTGGTAAATTCCTAGAAAATACGCCGTCCAGGATTACGACAGATTTTCTGACAGGCCATTGCAAGCTCAACATACACAACCACAAAAGCCTCGAAAAACGATTGCCTTTGAGGGTGGATTTATGCAGCGCAAAATAGCCAATCAATAACAATAATGTTCAATTAATGTAGAATGTATAACTTCTCACTGGTTATTTGATGATAGAAAATTGTTACTTGGCTTCAGAAAATTTTATTCTTGATGTTTGTTAAAAATATTGGTTTTTGTGAGCAGCATAAATCAACACTTAGGTTTTGGGTCATAAAAAAGAATAAAAGTCTATCTCTGATGGTTACAGGGAATCGAAATAAACCCATGGGGAGCGTATTGGATTCTGAAGGCTCAGTATTGAATCCCTACAATTATCTATCTTTCGATGTGTTATCGAAAATACATGATGTTGATTTGAACCATATTCCAGGTTTTAAGCAGATTTTTTTTATGTGAGAGAACACTTTCAGAGATAATTAGTTTAATGCGAGGTTCAATGCTTGTGTATCGAAAAATTTCCCTTTAACGAAGGGTAAACTAAAGTTTATTTTTGTACACGTTAATACTTTTTGATAATGATTATATTATTGAAATTTTTTTTTTCAGGTATGTATGAAGATGAGATCTTTGTTATACAATGATGAACTGGATCAGTGAGTATCAAATTAAGTTGAACAAATCAAGCAAAATAAAAATTCAGTACTGCTTACTGAAGTAATTTCGTGCTCTTGCAGTAATGTCGTGTTTTTGATGGCGAATATTGCAGATTTTAGTCCCGAGAATATATCGCTTTTCCGGAAGAACAGAGACGCAAATGCCGATTGATCAACTTTTCAGGAAACGAGTTCCAAGGAATAGATCCTACGGTACGCTGAACTGACGCGATACGAATCATCTTTATTATAATGGATGGGACTTTCTATAAAGTGAATTTCATCTATTTGAGATGGTGCTACTTTTTTTCTTACTTTAAACAGTAATCAGAATTCATAACTCGAAATTGAGCAGATTTGCACTTACGTCTTTGTTCTTCCGGAGATGCGATATTGAAAGTTTTCATCTCAGGCATTCATCAATAATCAAGAGAGAATATTCTTGGATGCGCATTCGCCATTTTGCAACATAATATTTGCTATCTAGTTTTATAGTTCACACTCATTCGTCATTCTCGATTAACTTTTCTATTGAAGAAAACGCTGTTTTTTGAGCGCTCGTACTACTTACACGAGGGCTATATCATTTCGTCACGATGTCTGTATTTTTCGAATTTTGAGCCGAAAATGGTCTCAATCGACTATGTTCGACTCACTGATGACGAATCCGTCGGAAAATTTGAGTCTGTCAGTCCGTAAGCACGATAACTCTCGAACAGAACAACCTAGAGACTTGAAATTTTCAGTGTGGGTTCAGTTCCCGAATGCCTCGGTTAATTTCGTTAATGGGCCAAATTCGACCAGGGGTTCCGTAAATATGGCAGTTCAAAGTTTTTTGCTCCTGATTACTTGAAAACTACAGATTAGATCGAGATGAAATTGTGCACTCAAATGGAGAATAAGGTGTTTAAGCTGCATGTGATATTTTGTCCAGATCGCATGACCAGAACCATAGAAACCATAGAAAATTGTAACTTTTGAACGGAAATGCCTAGGGACTTGAAATTTTCAGGATAGGTGTGGATCTCGAATGTCGAAATTACGTTCATCTATGAGCAAAATTATGCTAGGGGTTCCGTAAATATGGTCGTTTGAAATTTAGTTTTTTTGATAATTTCAAAACTACAGATTCGATCGTGACGAAATTTTGTATACTAATGGAGAATGATATATTCAAGCTACATTTCTCCAGATCACATGACTAGAACCATAGAAACCATAGAAAATCATAACTCTTGAACGGAAAGGCCTAGGGGCTTGAAATTTTCAGGATAGGTGTGGATCTGAAATGTCGCGTTCACGTTTATCAATGAGCAGAATTATACTTGGGGTTCCGTAAATACGGTCGTTTGAAATTTTGTTTTCTGGATAATTTCGAAACTACGGATTCGATCGAGATAAAATTTTGTATTTTAATCGATAATGATAAGAATAATATATTGAAGCAACATTTTGTTCAGATCGCATGACCAGAACCATAGAAAGCATAGAAAATGGTAACTTTTGAACGGAAAGGCCTAGGAACTTGAAATTTTCTGGGTAGATTTGGATCGCGAATATCGCGGTCGCGTGATAGTTTCGAAACTACTGATGGGATTGAAATGAAATTTTGCACCTAGCTGAGGAATAATGTATTCAAACTTCGTGCGAAATTTTGTCTAGCGCGCAGCACCAAGACCATAGATACCGTAGAAAGTTCTAGCGAATTATCGAAAAAAAAATTGTTCAGCTGAAGCACTGACATGAAGTCTGGAGTTTCACCTAAGGTCCAGAATTTTTTCGACAGTTTTCGAAAATTCCTTCAATTGATTTCTAAAACTGGAAAATGCGAATCTACCTACAAGGTAGATGTACGAGCGCTCAAAAGCTCCTGACTTCACGGCAGATCTTTTCGTAATTTTTTTTCTTAACCTTCCTATAGTTTCCAATTAGGAAGTCAGTAATCTTTCAACGAAAGCGCGTTTTTTTTTCAAACTTCGATGTCATCACACGTTTCCAAAAACTGAGTGACTTCAAAATGAGATATAATAAGCCATGTTCAATTCCAAAAATTCATTTGAAAATTTTGCGTTATTCTAAACGCCGTTTCCTGAATCCAACAAACTTGTGAGGAAAACGTTCCCAATAATGTTCATCGAAAAAAAAATCGGTTTGGCTCCTTATCTAATTTCTAGATCTCCGAATGAACATGAAGTGACGAATAAACGTCATATCGTCATCTAAGCTCATTCTTACAAATCGAATAACGCCAACAGCAAATTGAACATTAGAAAAATATGGATAAAATTGAATTGTAGATGAAGATGAAAAATATCCTCGAACGCCAATAAGATATCGGGAACATCTATAAAATCAAACATTCCACGAGCAGCAAAGCTCCTCTTCCTCATCATCCTCGGATGGATCGGAACGTCGGCACCTTTGACGGTTCGATCGAATTCGATTTCGGTCCCGTGGCTAACCCGAAAATGAAATATTTTCTTTTTACCATCCTTTTATCACTCAGACATAGCCCAACTACATCGTCCGTCGTCTCTGTCACGGCACGCTTGATTTACGCTTTGCTTGCGTTTCCTAGGACTTTTATACGAGCGCAATTTCCGCTGCCAGCTACTGCTTGTCTTCGGGTCCATTCCTGAATATTTGAATTTTCAGCAGGAATATCCAGGAGGAAGTGGGTAGTGGTGCCCGAGCAGTGGCGTCCTGCGTTTATCGCGTGGATTATTCCAAAGTCTATGCGTGATCATGTTTTCAGGATCAAGGTTGAGAATTTGGAAGTAATTTTAAATTATTGAATAAAGATGAACAGTTCTTGTTGAAAATGCACAATGAAATCACAAAGGAATCAACTTAAAAGTTGGATTCAAGAGCTACACAAATCTCTGATTCTCGATACCAGCAAGTCTGGTTTTAGATCCCAGGAGCAGCTATTATTTCTCCCAGTGAAACTCGATTCGTGACCAAAAAACTATCTTCATTGAGAAATCATTCCCTAAAGGTGACATGTCGAAAACAGTGAAATACTTGCTCAGCTCGTTTCACAATTTTTGTGTTTCAAGGTTATTGCCAAATTCAAATCACAAACTCTTCATGTTAGGCGAAGCGAAGAATATTGAAGGCTCATACCCTGATCGGGCAATTGAACCGTTACAAGGCAGTCTTCATATATTCTCTTGCTGACTGAGCGCTCGTTCTACCTACACGAGGGCTACATCATTTCGTCACGATGTCTGTATTTTTCGAGTTTTGAGCCGAAAATGGTCTCAATCGACAAGGTTTTGACTCACTGATGACGAAATCGTCGAAAAATTCGAGTTTGTCCGTCCGTCCGGCTATCCGTAAGCACGATAACTTTCGAACGGAATGACTTAGAAACTTGGTATTTTCAATGTGGGTTAAGTTCCCAAATGCCGCGGCAAATCTGCCCCTTAACGAAATCTCGTTAAGGGGCAGAATTCTACCAGGGGTTCCGTAAATATAGCCGTTCGAAATTTTGTTCGCCTGATTACTTCGAAACTATTGATTAGATCAAGATGAAATTTTGCACTCAAATAGAGAATTACGTGTTCAAGCTACATGCATTTTGTCCAGATCGCATGACCAGAACCATAGAAAACGTTGAAAATTATAACTTTCGAACGGAAAGGCTTAGAGACTTGAAATTTTCTAGACAGGTGTGAATCTCGAAGGTCGCGGTCACGTTTATCAATGAGTAAAATAGGACTAGGGGTTCCGTAAATATGATCGTTAAAAATTTTGTTTTCTTGATAATTTCAGAACTACGTATTCGATCGTGACGAAATTTTGTGATTCAATGAAAAATTATATATTCAAGCTACATTTCTTCCAGATCGCATGACCAGAACCATAGAAGATTATAACTTTCGAACGGAAAGTCCTAGGGGCTTGTTATTTTCAGGGTAGGTTTGGATCTTGAATGTGGTGGTCACGTTCATCAATGAGCAAAATTAGACTAGGGGTTTCATAAATATGGCTGTTCAAAAATTTTTTTTCCTGATTATTTCGAAAATAATGATTGGATTGGAATGAAATTCTGCACATAGATGAAGAATAATGTATTCAAACTACGTGCGTAAAGACAACGTAAAAAATTTTAATGAAAAAAAAATTGGTCACCTAAAGCACTGACGTGAAGTCAAGAGTTTCAGCTATCGAAAATTTTTTCAATTGGTTTTTACATCTGAAAATTGATAATCTTCCTACAAGGTGGATGAACGAGCGCTCAAAAGCTCATGGCTTCACGGCAGTGCTTTTCTCGATTTTTTTTTAGGATAGAAACGATCTTGAATTTTCCATAGTCGTACCTACTCAGTTAGCCTACTCTTGTTGTGCCTGGTCAGAGTAATCATGATTTTCAACCAAAATATAGAAATAATATTTTTCTGATTAAAATATATGATTTTTATTCTATTTATAAAATAAGGTCCAAGTTTTCTCCAGTTACTCTTGATAACATTGGTTTTAATATCGTCTGGTAGTTTTGCGTCGATCAAAATCGATATTTGAAGGTTGTTTTTGTGAAGGTTTCATCATTATCTAGTGGCCTTGGAAGTTAATGGCCATCTATCAACAATATCTATGTGGCTTTCATAGAGTAACCCAACTTCAAATCGAAGTGGCAAAAACAGGACAACCATTAATCAACTATACTCATTTCAGATGACAACCCCGAAGTGGAAACAAAAATAAAAAGCAATATCATCTTCCTTATAGCTGATAAAGAAAGGAAAAAACACAGACACGGAACTATATAATTTTTACTGGGTGACAATGATCTATTTTATGAATTGAATGTTTCTTTCAAAAATCCCAATACGAGCGATATTGTTCCGATTGTTTTCAGGTTATATTATTCTCGACCCCATTCTTTTACATCCAGTACATGAAAATGTACTAAAACTCGAATGTTTCCATTTCTCTTTTTGAGCGCTCGTACTACTTACACGAGGGCTATATCATTTCGTCACGATGTCTGTATTTTTCGAATTTTGAGCTGAAAATGGTCTCAATCGACTAGGTTCGACTCACTGATGACGAACCCGTCGGAAAATTCGAGTCTGTCCGTCCGGCCGTAAGCACGATAACTCTCGAACGGAACAACTTAGAGACTTGAAATTTTCAGTGTCGGTTCAGTTCCCGAATGCCTCGGTTAACTTCGTTAATGGGCCAAATTCCACCAGGGGTTCCGTAAATATGGCCGTTCAAAGTTTTGTTTCCCTGATTACTTGAAACTACAGATTTGATCGAGATGAAATTTTGCACTCAAATGGAGAATGAGGTGTTCAAGCTACGTGTGAAATTTTGTCCAGATCGCATTACCAGAACCATAGAAACCATGGAAAATTGTAACTTTTGAACGGAAACGCCTAGGGACTTGAAATTTTCAGGATAGGTGTGGATCTCGAATGTCGTGATCACCTTTATCTATGAGCAAAATTATACTAGGGGTTCCGTAAATATGGTCGTTTTAAATCTAGTTTTTTTGATAATTTCGAAACTACAGATTCGATCGTGACAAAATTTTGTATACTAATGGAGAATGATATATTCAAGCTACATTTCTCCAGATCATATGACCAGAACCATAGAAACCATAGAAATTCATAACTTTCAAACGGAAAGGCCTAGGGACTTCAAACTTTCAGGATAGGTGTGGATCTGAAATATCGCGTTCACGTTTATCAATGAGCAGAATTATACTAGGGGTTAAATACGGTCGTTGGAAATTTTGTTTTCTCGATAATTTCGAAACTACTGATAAGATCGAGATGAAATTTTGTATTTTAATCGAGAATGATATATTGAAGCAATTTTTTGTCCAGATCGCATAACCAGAACCATAGAAACCATAGAAAATTGTAACTTTTGAACGGAAATGCCTAGGAACTTGAAATTTGGTGGGTTTGGATCGCGAATATCGCAGCCACGTTCATCAATGAGCACAATCAGATTAGGGGTTCCGTAAATATGGCTGTTCAAAATATTTTTTTCCTGATAATTTCGAAACTACTGATTGGATTGGAATGAAATTTTGCACCTAGCTCAGGAATAATGTATTCAAACTACGTGCCAAATTTTGTCCAGATTGCATTACCGAGACCATAGATACCGTAGAAAATTGTAATTCTAGCGAGTTATAGAAAAAAATTGGTCACCAAAGCAATGACATGTAGTCTGGAGTTTCGCCTTTGCTTCAGAATTTTTTTGACAGCTGTCGGAAATTCCTTCAATTAATTTCTAAAACTGGAAAATGCGAATCTACCTACAAGGTGGATGTACGAGCGCTCAAAAGCTCCTGACTTCACGGCAGTGCTTTTCGTATTTTTTTCAATTCTATTTTTAGATTCCACATTTCGCGAACAATATGAATTCAAATTGAAGACTATTTGAACGAATTTTGCATTATTTTCAAATATTGCCACGCCGGCGGTTATAACAAGAGCGTGTCGCAACTCGAATCTCTTGATCTTCACGTCGATAACTGATTCGTTTTAGATTCGCTCAGGCCCATTCTGAAGCTCGTCCTGGCTTTGATTTCCTGCTTGCCCAGCGAATTGAAAATGGAATAATCTTCTATCATCGTTTTGTCACTTCGACCGAGTCCGGTCTAAGAGGACGCCCTTTCTGTTATATCGACATGACTGATTACCCTTTTATACGAGCGTAATATCCGGTTCCAGAGCAACTACCAGAAATTCGTTCCATTCCTGCACATTGAATCCTGCTGCAGGAATATTCAAGGCGTTGGTGTCCGAAGATGATCTGGGTCAGTGGCGTCGCAAAACGGAATGGTTCATCATAAAATTTTCAGATTATTCGTGAATGAACTGAAAATGATCTATCATTCGAGGTTTCATTCAATGAATTGAATAGTTTACGTTTCAATGAATTCAGAATCCAAAAATTTAATGGGGGAAAAATGGTTTGGGCATTCAAAACAAAAGATCTTCGCCTCTTGGGAAATTGGGAAATATTCCCAAGTAATGAACACTAAACTAAAACAGAAAATACTATACTCATAACCGAACCGTAGTATTGATTCAACAGGAATTTTACAGTACTAGTTAGTTCGATTCGAAGCTTATAACCTGAGATTTTACAGGAATTTTCTGTAGAAATGCATTTTATTTAAAGATAGAGAGTGACTTCACGAAAAGGTGTCTGGAATGTAGAGAATTTATATTATATTTTATTCATTTCAGAGTATCTTCATATTGTTCTAACGAATTCTGAGATTTTTTCCCTGATCTCGGACTCATATTAGCGAAATGGATTACAGAATTACTCTCTTCAAATGCTCACACCTTTTCTGCCGCTTTTCAATGCCTTGGGTAGTATCTTTTGAGTTTTGTTTATTCGGTGGCGCCGTCTGTTGAGCGGTACTGTACGCTACAGCTCTAATCTTTCTTTGTTCCTCTGATCTGATCTAACCTGACTTCAACCTCTGTTTTTCTGTTAAACCTCTGTTTTTCTGTTAAACCTCTATTTCCCTGTTCTTTCCTACACTACGTTTCTTAATCATATACTAATCCTCTTTTCTTTTTTTTGTTTTTCCTAGGAAAATATTCAATTCTAGGTAGGAGGCCAAAAAATACTAAAAACTTACCGAATAGCTGTTTTATTATGTTCGTTTCATCGTCGGAAATCGATATTTCATAACAAACGACTTCAGCCATATGGTACAACATAGATTAAAATACTGTTAGCCAAACAAGATTCTGGTAGACTAATCCGAATTTCTTTGAGAAATACCAAACATTCCTGTTGAATTCGATGTATCCATACTTTTAGTCGTTCAAATATTGTTGGGTTATACATATAAAATTATTATATATCACTAGATATAAGTACGTGCGTATAGACACCGTAGAAAATATCCTGTAACATTCACGGAAATACCTATTTCTTTTGAAATGAAAGTACGTCATGACTGCTATTCTTACCGTTTTTCCTGTTCATAGGACTCAAGTTACTTAAACCGGAATAGGCTTGTTGTATTGCAAGTATAGATTGTTCTCAGAACTTTCTTTTTGTGTTGTGATAAGAATAGTTGCGTTTGAACAACGGGAAATTATTTAACCGGAAATTCCCAGAATTCGTTTTTTCAGTGCAGTTTACTTAGGCAACAAATTGTACGAATGACACTCTGAAAAATGGTAAAAAGCCAGCATTGATCTAACATAATTAGAATGGAAAGGATAAACCTTCTCTCAGTCATAGATCTTTTTCTTTATGTTATGGCTAGTAACGATTCAAAACAGTGTTCCGAAAGATTGAGAGGATTAACAACCGTGTTTCAGAAGTTGCAAAATGGCGTTAAAATTGAATCCTTTGTTGAACCAGAGGTAGCAACAATGCATTATCCTTTACAAGCACGAAGTTTTAAATGGGGAACATGCATATTGTAACCAAGAATGAATCACTTCCCTGGAAAATTGTGGCAGAAACAGTATGCATAACGGATTTTCCGTACTGCTTCTTGATAAGGTTAGTTTATTACATTCATAAATGTTTTAAACATAGTGGAAACTCGGCTTACGCGGTATACCCGTGAAAGAAATGGGTTGAAAAATGTGTTCACACGGAAATATTGCTACACTTATCATGGAATTCTATTAACAATGACTATTCGTTTTCAACTGTTAGGTGAGATTGCATTGCGGAAAAAATACCTAATCCTCGGGGGCAAATTTTCCGGACCAAAAATAATTGGGTTGGAGATGTATGTGTTCAACGAAAGAGACAAGGTTTTTAAGGATATAATAAAAGGATGAAATCTTTTGTCCTTATAATAATTCGTGTTTATTCTCTCTGAAAAGCACGTTATTCTCGTTTTTGGTTGATATTATTTGATTGGATATCTTTTCTTCAATGTATACGATGTAAAGAATTAGGTTCTAGTGGTGTTAGGACTACCGAGAAGATATTGAAATAAAAGAAAAATCTTCCCCTTCTTGAAGCTCGCTTGAAGTTACAGTTAAGGATTTGTCAGTTCGATTCATGGTTTTTAACTGCACTCTGCTAGCGTACACCCAATAATATGTCGATTTCAGCTCTTGCTCAGCCCAGTAACGAACTAGTTCGGAATGCAGTTACCATTTAAAAATTTACTCAACTTTCAACTTAGTTTTCAGGAGTTATTATTTATTAATCATTCATTGAGTTCAAATCGAATTTCATTCCGACAAATACCAAGATCAAGTCATTCATCATTTCATAACTATCCATTCGAACAGCGCTCCGGAGACTTTCCCGTTTCCTGGAATCACATAGCGTGACTCCGTCGGTGATGTAGATCCAATATCTTCATTTTAATAGAAATCGAGAAATAGCTCAGCGAATGTTCCCTTCAATTCAGAGCAGCTGCCGAAACTCATTAAGTATAAATTAGTAAGATTTTAATTATAACTTTCTCCAGACGCTTATGTAAACTACGATAAAACTTGGCCATATTTTTATTCCTGCAGGGATTTTTAGAACGTTATAATTAATTTTTTTTCTGAAATCACTGAGGTGGTATTTTAACTGCGTTTTTTCTTCAGGTAATCCGAGTTAATTCGGGAATTTTCGATTGCGGTTCGAGGTTACGATGTGGAAATCAAACTGAAGCTGCGAAGTGCGATAAAAAGCCAAGTCTGAACGATCATCTCTTTTTGGTACAAATATTTTTGGACTAAGATTTGGAACCTAATTTGATATACAGGGTGTTTCACTAGTGACGCGGATCTCGATTACGCTTGAGCAGTATAATTCTCGAATTTTAAAGGTCAATTGGGGCTACATTCTGAAATTGTTTTGATATACATATACAGGGTGATCGAGAAAAGTGGGAATCACCAGACATATGTTTTTTCATAATGGAGCACCCTGTATTTTATTACAGATCTAGAAAGCATAGTAGAAATGAGCCTAAGTTTGTTCGACGTCTCTTGTGCTTAAAATTTACCGTTATTGAGATATTTCGATTTTTAGTAAATTTGAGGTTTTCTTGAAAAACTAGATAACCTAAAATATATGATTTTGGCGGAATGAGATTTTGGCAGTGAATACTAGAAATACTAATCACTTAGAACTCTACTAGGTTGAGGCAAATCATTGACGACATTTTCAAACTATTATTTCAAGCTCATTTCATATGGCACACCCTATATTTCAAATTTTCATTTGGTAGCAGAATTCCTAGCCTTTGAAAAATTATTGAGGTTCGTCAGACGTAAATTTTTCGGTTTCCGATTTACCATTTTCCTGGGGAATGATATCGTAATATCCAAGTTTTTTCTCATTACAGAATATGTAAAGTTTTGAGTAAACTGGATATTCACTGACAACACAACAAGAACATAATAAAAACATTAAATTCATCAATAGGTACTATAAAATAAAAAAAATTATGAAAAGCACTGCCTTGAAGGCAGGAACTTTTGAGCGCTCGTACATCCACCTTGTAGGTAGATCCGCATTTTCCAGTTTTAGAAATCAATTGAAGGAATTTTCGACAGCTGTCAAAAAAATTCTGAAACTTAGGCGAAACTCAAGACTTCATGTCAGTGCTTCAGCTGATTCATTTTTTTTCGATAATTCGCTAGAATTTTCTACGGTATCTATGGTCTTGGTGATGCGATCTGGACAAAATTCTACACGTAGTTTGAATAAATTATTCCTCAGCTAGGTGCATTTCATTCCAATCCGATCAGAAGTTTCGAAAATATCGGGAAAATAATATTTTGAACGGCCATATTTACGGAACCCCTAGTCTAATATTGCTCATTGATGAACGTGAACGCGATATTTGCGATCCAAACCCACCCTGAAAATTTCAAGTTCCTAGGCCTTTCCGTTCAAAAGTTACAATTTTCTGTGGTTTTTATGGTTCTGGTCATGTGATCTGGACAAAATATTGCTTTAATATATCATTCTAGATTAAAATACAAAATTTCATCTCGATCGAATCCGTAGTTTCGAAATTATCGAGAAAACAAAATTTCAAACGACCGTACTTACGGAACCCCTAGTATAATTCTGCTCATTGATAAACGTGAACGCG
This sequence comes from Aphidecta obliterata, assembly GCA_963966015.1. Lineage (NCBI taxonomy): Eukaryota > Metazoa > Arthropoda > Insecta > Coleoptera > Coccinellidae > Aphidecta > Aphidecta obliterata. The sequence continues at coordinate 29,247,662 of OZ014432.1, forward strand.
ACAATTCAGATCCACACCTATCCTGAAAATTTCATGTCCCTAGGCCTTTCTGTTCGAAAGTTATGATTTTCTATGGTTTCTATGGTTCTGGTCATGTGATCTGGAGGAATGTAGCTTGAATATAAATTTCTCCATTAGTATAAAAAATTTCGTCCCGATCGAATCTGTAGTTTTGAAATTATCAAGAAAACTAAATTTCAAACGACCATATTTACGGAACCCCTAGTATAAAAAATCTCAAAATTACAAATAAATCTGAAACTGGAAGATTTAGGTCTGACGAACCTCAATAATTCTTCAAAGGCAATGAATATTGCTACCGAATGAAAAAAAAAAAAAATAGGGTGTGCCATTTCAAATGAGCTCGAAATAATAGTTTGATATGTCGTCAAGTCGTCAATGCTTTGTCTCATTTCGAACACTCAGTATAGTTTTGATTACTTATGATAGATACAGTATTCTTTTCCGGTATTTTTGTAATCACAGCTAGAACCTTATTCTGCCCAAGTCGAAGTTATCATGTTTTTTTTAGCGATGCTCAAATTTACGATAAAGCGAAAATCTCAGAAACGGCAAATTTTAAGCAAATTCAGTAATGAAATACGAAAAATTTTTCTAGATAAATTTTAAGCATATGAAACGTCAAACAAACTTGGTCATGTTCCATAAGAAAAACCATATGTTTGGTGCCTACCATTTTCCCGAAACACCCTGTATATTTCAAAACGATTTCAGATTATAGCCCCAATTGACCTTAATGATTCCGCGTTGAAACAAACTTTACTGCTTTAGCGTCAACTGTGACACACCCTGTATTTTTCATTGATATGTTATTGTATGGTACTCTTCAGATTGTACCTATTTATGTCAAAACGGTTCCTTAAATTTATGGTTTCACGATAAATAAGTGCGGAAGAAGATTTAACGTCCTCAACTAATGGGGCGTGACGATGCTGATGTTTTCAGGGAAGAGATTATTTATCAGGACAACGACAAGGGGAAAGTTTTCACTTTTCAGCGATAAGTGTTCGACAATGCAGTTTTCCCTTCTCATTTTTGAGCGCTCGTTCCATCCGTAGGCACGACAACTCGCGACGGAACGACCTAAAAACTTGAAATTTTTAGGGTGGGTTCGAATGTCCTGGTTAAGGCAAAATAAGACTAGGGGTTCCGTGAATATGGCAGTTCGAAATTTTGATATCCTGATTACTTCCAAATGACGAGAGATCGAGATGAAATTTTGTACTCTGATGGAGCACTCAAAAGCTCCTGAATTCAAGGCAGTGCTTTTTATATTTTCTTCTTGATTTTCAGCCAATGATACAAATTTTTTGTGTTGATTATATCCGATGAGTTCATATAGTTCACGAAAATAGTTGGGGAACGCTGATATAAACTTATTTTCGTAACAAATTGAAAACGTAGATTAATATATTAGGACATACAATATTTCGGTATGTGGAATGTAGCGCTCATTCGAGAAATTAATTACCTATTGTTACGAAATATTTACGCGTCATGCTCCACTCCCATTTACAAACATCGTGCATAACGTTATCCTCCATATTGCTGCGGTTTTTAAATTGCATTGCAGTAGATACAAACACGATGGCGTGTGCTTTAATATAGGAGGAAGTGTTCGCGAATACGTCCAAACTATACAGTCATTTCTACCATTTGTCAGACGAAACATGTGTGGCACGACGCTTTCTTTTTCATAAATTCACAATTTCCTCAGTGACTGTAGTATAACAATGAATACGAAATGGAACGTCGCGTGAATTCACTACGTGAACGAATTTTCGAACCCAAAACCAGGAGACATTGAGTGGTAATTCTCTTGTTGAACACCATTATATAACACAGATTATTCAAATTCAAGTAACCGTGATAGAATCACTTTTTATATTCGTCGCCATTTTTGGGAAACTAACGATCTGGACTCAAGACGATAACAAATTCACACGAAGAAGCACTTGAGACACTTCTGTACTGCTCTGCGTCTTGTTCACAGGAATTCATCAAGTCTTCCCTCTACGGGTCTATTGGGACACACTTCAAAAATAAGGGAACAGAAATGAATAACTGACTGAATTCGGGTCTTAATATGAATGTAGTTTTATTGGTCCTTGACGAAGGCGTTGGCTGTTAAGTGGATGAATGCGGCGAAGCTATTAAGAGAATCAACTCGAGTCATTAGTGGACCCACCCTTCTTACATAATTAATAATCTCTGGAGTGCCATAAGCCAAGGTATCCGCATCTCCTCACTACATCCGAGTGGTCGGATGGCGGTTTCTATGAGGGAGAGGCCTTTTTCCTTCTTTTTTCGAGGGAATATGATTCTGAATATTTCATGTTACTGGAATCGCGATGGGTTCTGAAATGTTTTCGAGTGGATGATATTCAAGGTTAGGGGAGCCCTTGAATACTGATAGCTGAACCGAAAAGTTTTCTGTGAACTTCCGAAGAAATCTCCGGAACCTTAGTCGAAGGGAGAGTGGATGTTTGCTTTTTCATTTCACTTGAGAACTTCCGTTTGGATTATTTTTCTTTTGATTTGTCCATATTTCTGAGTTCAATTCATGATACCTTACTTCAAACTATCCAATTTTTTTGTCAGGATTTTTTTAATGCTTCTGAATTATTTGAGGACCGTTTAACTCAAATGAAGGCGCCAAATTCCCATTTTTCTGACGTCATTCTCTTTTCTGTAACATGAGAATATTCCGCAACACCTTTCAAAAAACTGAATCACATCTGAAAGAAAAAATATCTTAAATTTGTTAAGATATTTTATGATTTATGTCCAGGTGCAATATTCAAAATCTTTTTTAATTTAAATGTATAGGTTTCGGGTTTTTCAAACAAAACTTCCTACTACGATAGTGAAATTGAAAATTGACGAGAAGTCAGAAGCTTTTGCGCGCTTATTCGAGTTCACCTATCCAGGTATTTCCATCTGTTAATCGATATATTTCAAGATATTCTCATTTGAAATTCAGGATGTCAGATTTTGATCAATAACACGTTGAATTCTGAAAACCTCGAGAAAATTATCGGCCGTATATGGCAAAAAGTTCTCGAGATAAAGAAGTTTCGAAAAAAAAAATTGTTTCGAATGGATCGTTATTCTTCGAAATATTTGAACGAATCAGATGGCTTTATTTACGAAACTTTTCCTTTCAGGTTCGCATTCAGCCATCGAAAGTACCCCAAAAATTTCAGAACCCTGAACCTTTGCCATAGAAGTTTATCGTGTTTACGGACGGCCGGACGGACGAACAGAATTGAATTTGACCTCAAATTCTTCATCTGCACGTCCAACTTAATTGTTCAAGACCATTTGGCTCAAAATTCGAAAATTACAATCATTATCATGAATAGGTATTCGAAAATATTTTTTCCGTTGGTTTGAACAATGAAAAGCCCGAAATCTCGTAGTTTTATTATACCTATTAGGAAAATTTTTGCGCAACAAATGAATTCTCTATTTATGAACATTACCTTTTCGATTAATGCCTAAGGAAAACCCGATTTTTGAGCGCTCGTACTACTTACACGAGGGCTATATCATTTCGTCACGATGTCTGTATTTTTCGAATCTTGAGCCGAAAATGGTCTCAATCGACTATGTTCGACTCACTGATGACGAATCCGTCGAAAAATTCGAGTCTGTCCGGCCGTCCGGCCGTAAGCACGATAACTCTCGACCGGAACAACCTAGAGACTTGAAATTTTCAGTGTGAGTTCAGTTCCCGAATGCCTCGGTTAAGTTAGTTAATGGGCCAAATTCCACCAGGGGTTCCGTAAATATGGCCGTTCAAAGTTTTGTTTCCCTGATTACTTGAAAACTACTGATTTGATCGAGATGAAATTTTGCACTCAAATGGAAAATGAGGTGTTCAAGCTACATGTGGAATTTTGTCCAGATCGCATGACCAGAACCATAGAAACCATAGAAAATTGTAACTTTTGAACGGAAACGCCTAGGGACTTGAAATTTTCAGGATAGGTGTGGATTTCGAATGTCGTGATCACGTTCATCTATGAGCAAAATTATACTAGGGGACGAAATTTTGTATACTAATGGAGAATGATATATTCAAGCTACATTTCTCCAGATCACATGTCCAGAACCATAGAAACCATAGAAAATCATAACTTTCGAGCGGTAAGGCCTAGGGACTCGAAAATTTCAGGATAGGTGTGGATCTGAAATGTCGCTTTCACGTTTATCAATGAACAGACCTATACTGGGGGTTCCGTAAAAACGGTTGTTTGAAATTTTGGTTTCTCGATAATTTCGAAACAGCGGATTCGATCGAGATGAAATTTTGTATTTTAATCGAGAATGCTATATTAAAACAATATTTTGTCCAGATCGCATGACCAGAACCATAGAAACCATAAAAAATCGTAACTTTTGAACGGAAAGGCCTAGGAACTTGAAATTTTCAGGGTGGGTTTGGATCGCGAATATCGCGGTCACGTTCATCAATGAGCAAAATTAGACTAGGGGTTCCGTGAATATGGCCGATCAAAATATTTTTTTGCTGTTAGTTCCGAAAATACTGAGCGGATTGGGATGAAATTATGCACCTAGCTGAGAAATAATGTATTCAAACTGCGTGCATTTTGTCCAGATCGCACCACCCAGACCATAGATACCGTAGAAAATTCTAGCGAATTATCGAAAAAAAATAGATCAGCTTAAGCACTAACATGAAGTCTGTAGTTTCGCCTAAGTTTCAGAATTTTTTTGACAGCTGTCGAAAATTCCTTCAATTGATTTCTGAAACTGGAAAATGCGAATCTACCTACAAGGTACATGTACGAGCGCTCAAAAGCTTCTGCCTTCACGGCAGTGCTTTTCGTAATTTTTTTTTTCAGATTCGTACAAGTCATCCTTTCGTTTTCTTCAAATGAGTTATAATTGTAATATCATTAATACTGTGATTTGAACGAAATAAGTGAGAATTGAGCATTATGAAACACATTATGAAAAACATTAATGAGGCACATCTGAAGTCATATTCTGTATTATTCAACGAAACCAGTGAGAAGTCAAAGAAAAGTAGAACTTACCTGAATACAAATTGCTTATATTTATATTACTGAAGATAAATTCCCATTTCATCTAAACAGAATTCGAATAAACGTTGATTTCTTCAAACGAGGAAGAGGGAAATCGACAAGCTAACCATAAATTTGAATAACTCGAAATTGTGCCTATTTCGATGAAGAGCGACCATGTGAACTGGTGGAAGAATTTAAAGCCCTAATTTCTGGGGAGTTTCGAAACTAAATTTACATTTTGGCTGCGTTTGCTTGATTTCCACATGAACAGGACTATTATATTCAGGCCTCGACTCAGAAGTGTGGGAAATATCTGATATCAGACGTGAGTCAAGCAGTGGATCCCTTTTTATTGTCTTGAATATTTTTCAGATTAACTATTTTTTTTAAATAGGTTGTTGAGGTTTTATTCGAATATGGTGTTTTTCCGAGAAGTTTTTGTAACTCCTTTAATGATTTTAGAATTGAACTACTTGAACCGTGATATTTCACTGATTCAATTTATGACATGGGAGAATCATACTTAAATACTTCCATAGCTAATTCATAACTAGTTCCTGGGAATATTCAACCCATTTTCTAGGCCCAAATTAAGCATTCTCTACCAGTTGTCCAGCATTGAAAACGGTTCACCCCATCCAAAAAATGGAGATTATTAGACGGGTTGTTTCTCATTAACGGATATCCTCCGTTGAATTCCTGCGATCAATTCAATTGAACGGTGGAAATACAGTTAGTGTACTTGGGGGATTTGAATAAGAAAAGCCATGTAAATTCATGTACCCCAACCTGCTATAACATGCTTAGATGCAGATAAGCTTCACGAATGATCAACCCACTGTTAGAATATTCAACGTCCCTTCCAGTTCGAGCTAATCTGCTCAATATTCACAAACACGGCGTCGAAGCGGACACACATATTTTACCGCCGTCAAAGTTTCGCCCAAAATATATGTCGATGTAATGAAATCACAGGTTACCTGGCCCTTACGAACACGTAAACTGATGGATTGGGTCTCCACAAAAGCCCCTTTGATGCCGTTAATATGTGCAGAAGTAATTTGGCCGTAATTCTTCAACGAGCCCAGCCTTAACAACTAATGGATTCCTATTGCCCTTTTCATGTTGCCAACGCTCAAAGAAGCATTTCCATCGAACAATGTTCGCGCTATCGCAGAGTCGGCTTGTTTGATTTTTCGTGTATCGAATTGTATTTTTCGTCGAAGTACAAAGAGCTTTTGTTGTGGGCTCGTTGCATCTGTGTAACGTTCCAGAAAGAATGAGTGACAGCTTGCATCATTCGATCTCTGAGAAAAATGAAAATCGTCTGTTTTGCTAAGGGATAAAGAAAATTTCTCTGATGTCGGAGTTTATGAAAGAACGAAATTCGTAAATTATATATATATTGTGGAAAATTCGGAGGATCATCTTTTCTTTTTAAGAAAATATACACACATATATCAATCGCATTCGAGCTAGTCACGCCCCACACAAGGTTACTCTGACTAAGACGGATGACCATCAAACATCAGCGCTGAACGGTTTTGGCAGCAGAGTATTTTATATGGACTAACCTACCATTAAAAAATTTCAAAATTCCGGAATTGGATAACTTGAACAGAATTGATCCGCTCAACTACTCCCCTGAAGTTTTTAATCAACATCTCGAGGAAAGATATGTCTGAATAATCTCGCCACTCTGATACTTTCATGCAACTCGTCCAATAAATTCTTCAGGTTCTGCATAAGTTCGGAAGCTGTGGCATTACTGAAATTTTAAATTAGAATAGGGAAGGACGATATATTTCAGAGTAAACAGCTGTATTTTCATCCTCAAAGCAACTACAGGTGCTCCGCGATGCAACCCCAGGTCGTAAATTTAAACTTTATAAAAGACGTTGATTTATATTATCTTGGCTTTCAGTTGAAATGCCTTGGGATTCTAAGATTTAACCCTGCTCGTTGGATCTTTCTACATGAGTACGCCCATATTAGTTAGGGTAAATTGAAAATTTTTCAGGCGTAATCTCTACTTGTCACACAGAGAAACTGCATTTTGGCCAGAATTGAACAGCTTTTGCCGAATCAAAAGAGATAAGCATGATCGATGCGGAACATTCGGGATTCATTCAACTTCTAGTAGGTCTCAAAAACGTTTGAACTTATATCGAATTGTTTGAACGGTTTGAGAGTGAAAGTCAGTTTATTGTCCACTTAGGAAGCGTTCTAATTCAGCAGACTACTCACACATTCAGGAAACCAACCAATTCCGAAGAAAATTCGTATATCATTTCGAAATGGTAATGAAAATTTTGTGTTTATTTTTAATTTGTTTGCAATTTTTGGCTTTCATCTCTATTATGGCCAATTTGAATCAAATAATGTTTTGGTTCCACTACATTCCTAGACGCCCATCATCAAAATAATTAAATAAAATTTGTTCAAAATATATTTTGGTACTAAAGCGAGGATTCGATTAGAATTGTGGAAAATCTGAGCAACATTTTTGAGCGCTCGTACTACTTACACGAGGGCTATATCATTTCGTCACGATGTCTATATTTATCGAATTTTAAGCTGAAAATGCGCCGTAAGCACGATAATTCTCGAACGGAACAACCTAGAGACTTGAAATTTTCAATGTGGGTTCAGTTCCCGAATGCCTCGGTTGAGTTCGTTAATGGGCCAAATTCCACCAGGGGTTCCGTAAATATGGCCGTTCAAAGTTTTGTTGTTGAGAATGAGCTACCTGTGAAATTTTGTCCAGATCGCATGATCAGAACCATAGAAACCATAGAAAATGGTAACTTTTGAACCGAAACGCCTAGGGACTTGAAATTTTCAGGATAGGTGCGGATCTCGAATGTCGTGATGACGTTTATCTATGAGCAAAATTATACTAGGGGTTCCGTAAATATGATCGTTTGAAATTTATTTTTCTTGATGATTTCAAAACTACAGATTCGATCGTGACGAAATCTTGTATATTTCTGGAGAATAATATATTCAAGCTACATTTCTCCAGATAGCATGACCAGAACCATAGTGTTGGGCGCTGGTATGGTATGTATCAGGCCGGTGCCCATATGTGTTGAATATCCGTGTCACCAATTGAGATAAGGGTGTTGTCAAGTCAACAATGGAGATGATAACCATGCATGCCAGTGCGATTCGAAGAATCTCATCTGGTTTCGCTTTAGCGCCATTTGACCAGGGGTTGAGACTTGAGAGTTTCAATTTCACCAACTTGGCGCCAGAGGCCATCTGCTTTTAGAAAAGCTTGTCGTGGAATGATTTCAGGACCAATTTTGTCATTGGTCAGGTTTCTGAACTTGATGACGCCTTTTGTATATTTTGTGTATTGATAGTGGGAGAAATGTTTTATATTCCCCAAATTAGTTCAATATAGTTAGTTAATACGATCTCTCGGTAAATCAACAACGTACCATTTGTGATAGAAAAGATACTTACAACATCTTTTCTAAGGGAAGTTTAACTCAGTGTATGTCGTGAGAGTTGTTGAAATCGATACAACCAGACCAACAGATGTATATGTATAATTTGTAAATAGATCAAAGAAAGCATATACGTCTTTAATTCATCAAAGGGATCTTTCATTAATTTGAGAAATCCAGTCCGTTGAGAACCGGAAATATCCGAAAATTCTCATCGCACCTATACCAAATCTCGTTTCTGCTTTACAACCAGAACCCGGAAAAATTCATCGGTCCAAGGAATTCTTCAGATCGAGAAGGAATTCAAACGTCCCTTGAAAACGGGGTTACGAGATAACAATAGGTATACCTCAATATTATATCGCAGTATAAATCGAATTCGAATTGAGTTCCCTGAAGTATGGGATGATAAGAATTTTGAATAAGCTGAATTTCCTTTCCCTTATAATGATTAAATGGTGAAAAAAAGTTCGAATGTATTCTACAGCATAAATGCTCACATTAAGATTGAAGAGCCTTAATTTGTTGGTAGGTACTATTCTTCTGGGTTTTAGAAGTTTTAGGTTCACCTCCAAATTTATTATTATTTAAATGTTAATCAATTCTACAATCTCATCATAATTTTTCCAGATTATATTGTTCGTTATTTTTTTCTTCGAACATATTCATCGCATTCGAATTAAAAAATTACGAAAAGCACTTCCGTGAAGGCAGCGCTCGTACATCCACCTTGTAGGTAGATTCGCATTTTCCAGTTTTAGAAATCAAGAAGGAATTTTCGACAGCTGTCAAAAAAATTCTGAAACTCCAGACTCATGTCAGTTCTGATGAATTTTTTTTCGATAATTCGCTAGAATTTTCTACGGTATCTACGGTCTTGGTGATGCGATCTGGACAAATTTCGCACGTAGTTTGAATACATCATTCCTCAGCTAGGTGCATAATTTAATTCCAATCCGATCAGAAGTTTCGAAATTATCAGGAAAAAAATATTTTGAACGGCCAGATTTACGGAACCCCTAGTCTAATTTTGCTCATTGATGAACGTGACCGCGATATTCGCGATCCAAACCCACCCTGAAAATTTCAAGTTCCTAGGCCTTTCCGTTCAGAAGTTACCATTTTCTATGGTTTCTATGGTTCTGGTCATGCGATCTGGACAAAATGTTGCTTTAATATATCATTCTGGATAGTCTAAGTTGGCTCAATGATAAACGTGGACACGACATTCGAGATCCACACCTTTCCTGAAAATTTCAAGTCCCTAGGCCTTTCCTATCGAAGTTATAATTTCTATGGTTCTGGTCATGCGATCCAGACAAAATGTAGCTTGAATATATCGTTCTCCATCAAAATACAAAATTTCGTCACGATCGAAGCAGTAGTTTCGAAATTATCAAGGAAACTAAATTTCAAACGACCATATTCACGAAACCCCTATTCCAATTTTGTTCGAAGATTAACGTGACCACGGCATCCGAGATCCGCAACCTATCCTGAAAATTTCTAGTCCCTGGCCTTTCCGTTCGAAAGTTATAGATTTCTATGGTTCTGGTTATGCGATCTAAAAAAAATTAAGCTTGAATATATCATTTTCCTTTAGTATACAAATTTCGTCACGATCAAATCCGTAGTTTTTAAATAATCAAGATAACCAAATTTCACATGACCATATTCACGAAAACCCTAGTCTAATTTTTTCTCATAGATAAACGTGAACGACATCCGAGATCCACACCTATCCTGAAATTTTCGAGTCCCTAGGCCCCCCTGTTCGAGAGATATAATTTTCTATGATTTCTATGGTTCTGGTCATGCGATCTGGAAAAAATGTAGCATGAATATATCATTCTCCATTAAAGTACAAAATTTCGTCACGATCAAATCCGTAGTTTCGAAATCATTAAGGAAACCTAATTTCACATGACCATATTAACGGAACCCCTAGTCTAATTTTGCTTATAGATAAACGTGACCACAACATTCGAGATCCACAACTATCCTGAAAAGTCCAAGTCCCTAGGCCTTTCCGTTCGAAAGTTATAATTTTCTATGGTTTCTATGGTTCTGGTGTGCGATCTAGACAAAATTTTGCATGTAGCTTGAACACGTCATTTTACATTAGAGTGCAGAATTTCATCTCGATCGAATCTGTAGTTTCGAAGTAATTAGAAAAACAAAATTTCGAACAGTCATATTTACGGAACCCCTGATGGAATTCTGCCCATTAACGAACTCAATCGCGGTCCCAAATGCCGCTGAACCCATACTGAAAATACTCTAGACTCGAGAAAAGACTCTAGGTTGTTCCGTTCGAGAGTAATTGGGTTTACGGACAGACGGATGGACAGACAGGCTTGAATTAGCCGACGTATTCGTCATCAATGAGTCGAACATAGTCGATTGAGACCATTTTCGGCTCAAAATTCGAAAAATACAGACATCGTGACGAAATGATATAGCCCTCGAGTAAGTAGTACGAGCGCTCAAAAATATAGCTTGAATATATCATTCTTCATTAAAATACAAAATTTCGTCACGATCGAATCAAACGACCATATTTACGGAACCCAGTTGAATTTGCCCTTTAACGACATTACACTCGGCATTCGAAATTCGAACCTATCCTGAAAATTTCAAGTTTCTAGGTCGTTCCGTTATCGTGTATACGGACCGACGGCCGGACGGACAGACTTGAATTCTTCGATGGATTCGTCATCAGTGAGTCGAACCAAGTTGATTGAGACCATTTTCGGCGCAAAATTTGAAAAATACACACATCTATTTTCATCTATGGACAAGATTTCGAACGTAGTTTGAATACATTATTCTTCATCTATGTGCAAAATTTATTCCAATCCAATCAGTAGTTTGGAAATTATCAGGAAAAATATGTTGAACATCCATTTTCACGAAACCCCTAGTCTAATTTTGCTCATTGATGAACGTGATCCACACTAATCCTGAAATTTTCAAAT